>JAVIAB010000046.1:46722201-46727201 GCA_032433765.1 Megaustenia siamemsis
GAGAAAGATCAGATATCCTTTCTCATGAGTCTCTCTTACTAATGTTTCACTTATTTATTTCTTTAGGCCCAATTAAATCCTACCTGCCCTATTGTCTATAAATCTTATAACAAACTTCTACGTAAATCCTGGCCACTTTTTCTTTTCCGCCGTTTCTTTCCGCCATTTTTTTTGTATCAGTGTTGTGTTTTTTTACTTTGATTTCTTTATCTAATTTTAATAGTTTATTTTACCAGATGAAGGTTTTTGCCGAAACGTCGTAGTTTGTCTTGTCTTTCTGTTAGTTTAGCTGCTCCATACTATTTCATGTTTATATTACACTTTGTATACAGCTGTCTGTACGAGGTCTTTACTAGTAATCAAAATCGTGTTTATCACCGTTGTTCGTGTGACCAGAGTGACGTTCTTGATTCTCTTTTACATTCAGTTGTTTATAGAAGATGTTCTTGATTCTCTTTTACGTTCAGATGTTTGTACAACATGTTCTTGATTCTCTCTTACATTCAGTTGTTTGTAGAACATGTTCTTGATTCTCTTTTACATTCAGTTGTTTGTAGAACATGTTCTTGATTCTCTTTTACATTCAGTTGTTTGTAGACATGTTCTTGATTCTCTTTTACATTCAGATGTTTGTACAACATGTTCTTGATTCTCTCTTACATTCAGTTGTTTGTAGAACATGTTCTTGATTCTCTTTTACATTCAGTTGTTTGTAGAACATGTTCTTGGTTCTCTTTTACATTCAGTTGTTTGTAAAACATGTTCTTGATTCTCTTTTACATTCAGATGTTTGTAGAACATGTTCTTGATTCTCTTTTACATTCAGATGTTTGTAGAACATGTTCTTGATTCTCTTTTACATTCAGATGTTTGTACAACATGTTCTTGATTCTCTTTCACATTCAGATGTTTGTAGACCATGTTCTTGATTCTCTTTCACATTCAGATGTTTGTAGAACACGTTCTTGATTCTCTTTTACATTCAGATGCTTGTAGAACATGTTCTTGATTCTCTTTCACATTCAGATGTTTGTAGAAGATGTTCTTGATTCTCTTTCACATTCAGATGTTTGTAGAACGTGTTCTTGATTCTCTTTTACATTCAGATGTTTGTAGAACATGTTCTTGATTCTCTTTTACATTCAGATGTTTGTAGAACATGTTCTTGATTCTCTTTTACATTCAGTTGTTTGTAGAACATGTTCTTGATTCTCTTTTACATTCAGATGTTTGTAGAACATGTTCTTGATTCTTTTTTACATTCAGATGTTTGTAGAACATGTTCTTGATTCTCTTTCACATTCAGATGTTTGTAGAACATGTTCTTGATTCTCTTTTACATTCAGATGTTTGTAGAACATGTTCTTGATTCTCTTTCACATTCAGATGTTTGTAGAACATGTTCTTGATTCTCTTTCACATTCAGATGTTTGTAGAACATGTTCTTGATTCTCTTTTACATTCAGATGTTTGTAGAACATGTTCTTGATTCTCTTTCACATTCAGATGTTTGTAGAACATGTTCTTGATTCTCTTTTACATTCAGATGTTTGTACAACATGTTCTTGATTCTCTTTTACATTCAGATGTTTGTACAACATGTTCTTGATTCTCTTTTACATTCAGATGTTTGTAGAACATGTTCTTGATTCTCTTTTACATTCAGATGTTTGTACAACATGTTCTTGATTCTCTTTTACATTCAGATGTTTGTAGAACATGTTCTTGATTCTCTTTCACATTCAGATGTTTGTAGAACATGTTCTTGATTCTCTTTTACATTCAGATGTTTGTACAACATGTTCTTGATTCTCTTTCACATTCAGATGTTTGTAGAAGATGTTCTTGATTCTCTTTTACATTCAGATGTTTGTAGAACATGTTCTTGATTCTCTTTCACATTCAGATGTTTGTAGAACATGTTCTTGATTCTCTTTTACATTCAGATGTTTGTAGAACATGTTCTTGATTCTCTTTTACGTTCAGATGTTTGTAGAACATGTTCTTGATTCTCTTTTACATTCAGATGTTTGTACAACATGTTCTTGATTCTCTTTTACATTCAGTTGTTTGTAGAACATGTTCTTGATAATCGGCCTTGAGTGACCATTATTCTGTCTGGGTCACGTACAGCATGTTGAGATGGGATGTTGGTCTACGATGACCTGTCTGGGTCACGTACGGCATGTTGAGATGTGATGTTGGTCTACAATGGCCTGTCTGGGTCACGTACATCATGTTGAGGTGGGATGTTGGTCTACAATGACCTGTCTGGGTCACGTACAGCATATTGAGCTGGGATGTTGGTCTACGATGACCTGTCTGGGTCAAGTTGAAGTGGGATGTTGGTCTACGATGACCTATCTGGGTCACGTTGAGGTGGGATGTTTGTCTACGTTGACCTGCCTGGGTCACGTACAGCATGGTGGGATATTGGTCTATGATGACCTGTCTAGGTCACGTTGAGGTGGGATGTTGGTCTACGATGACCTGTTTGGGTCACGTACAGCAAGGTGGGGTGTTGGCCTATATTGACCTGTCTGGGTCACGTTTAGGTGGGATGTTGGTCTACGGTGACCTGTCTGGGTCACGGACTGCATGGTGGGATGTTGGTCTATGATGACCTTTCTGGGTCACGTTGAGGTGGGATGTTGGTCTAGGATGACCTGTTTGGGTCACGTACAGCAAGGTGGGATGTTGGTTTATGATGACCTGTCTGGGTGACGTTGAGGTGGGATGTTGGTCTACGATGACCTGTCTGGGTCACGTTGAGGTGGGATGTTGGTCTACGATGACCTGTCTGGGTCACGTTGAGGTGGGATGTTGGTCTACGATGACCTGTCTGGGTCACGTTGAGGTGGGATGTTGGTTTACGATGACCTGCTTGTAGTTTGATCACGTGATTCATTCTGCCAGTTTGAGAATGACAAGGTGGCTTCGTCTGAGAATGCAACCAATAGCAAGTTCCATTTCTGCCGGCGAAGGCGATCACGTCTTTCCACAACTGTCTGCTTCTTTATAATTTCTTTATAATTTCTGCTTCGTTTTGCCCACCATTCCGTCCAAATGACAGGTATTCCTTTGTTTCCATTTGTCTCTTATTTTCTTGTTATATATTTATAATTAGAACTAATACGATGAATGGTAGATAGAAGATTGTGGAAGGACACGATCGCCTAAGCCAACCGGTATGGCACATTATAATGATATTTATAATATATGATTCATCATTTTTATTCATTCGTTGGATGCATCTTCACTCTTGTCTTGATTGGGGCCCGTTGTCAGGTTGTCACTGATCTTGGTCTGCCTCTGCTTGCCAACACTGTGTGTTCCCCTCCAAGATGACATAAGTTATTGTGTTTCTTCACGTGCCTTCAAGATTTCCTTTGTCTTGCTCATATTGCGTTTACTTTTTTTTTTTTTTTTTTTTTTTTTAAATTTCAGCTGATTTTCATTTTCGAGCAAGAAGCATCTTCAACTTCCTTGCTTGTCTTCTTTTCCTTCCACCCAATTCTCCTCATTTTTCTATTGATACGCATTTCAAAGCATTCAATTTTCGGCTCTGTTCTTTTGGTTACTCTTCATATTTCTGCACAATACAAGAATGTTGACGAGATAAAACATGATACTACACCTCATTTTAGTTCATCCTCATTACATAGCCAAGACGTGAGTATCATGATGTTGGTAATAAACTTGTCTATTTTCCTTGTCCTCATTTATGACTAACTTGTTATTATTATTTTTTAAATATTTTTTTAGAGCTAATTTCCAATATTAGGAAGAAACAATCATCATTTTTTGGCCATGTAATGAGAAGAAAACAACTGGAATATATTGTAACAACTGGGAAAATTGAGGGACGAAGAGATCGAGGGAAGCAAAGAGAAAAAGTACCAGACAGCTTAAGAGAATGGCTTGGCAGAAGGTCAACAACACATATGATAAATAACTGTCGAGATCGAAAGTAGTGGAGAGACATGATCACCTACGCCAGCAGGCCCGGTACTTGATGATTATATTATTGCTTTTAGCTGTTAATAGAACTCTATACATGTTTCTGCAAACCTCGTGTCTTTCACTTCCACATATATTATTTTGATCATAGCCGAATAGTCCAGACTTTACTTTCATAGGTTCCTACGTAACAAAAAAAAAAAAGAAATATTTTATTTTTAATTCTGTTGCCAACGATTAGTCGCATTGTATCTTTGGAAAGCAGTCTTTGTCAGCTACTTTTCACTGCAATTTTCTAAATGCAGGTAGGTTAACTCTTTCAGTACGAAATGTTTTTATAAAATTTAGCGGTAGAGATCTTAGAGACAAATTATTCATGTTTTAAAATATTAATCTACATGTTTATATTTATCGAACACTTAACTTATTGTATACGAAGTTTTAGACAATTAAGCTAGGAATTAGATTTCACCAATATCAAAATAAAACAAGACATATCAAAAGAATATGGTTTGATGACAGTTTACACTAACCAAATTGAGAGTGACGCACTGTGCGGCTAAACGTACATGACCGAAGTCGGCATGGCGCATGGTGCGTCTAAACGTACAGAAAGAGTTAATATTTAAATTATAACCAAATTGTCTTTTTTTTTTTTAATACTTCACGGGGTCTCAAAATTAAAATATGATTCAACTTTCCAATCCCGACATCTTATGTTGTAAACACTGACGATTTGCCGCTTTGTTATTTGAAAGAAATAAAAACAACCAAATGAGCACACACGCGCAAACACTACAATTAAACACAGCGTGGCTAGAGGTCGCCTTTTTCTGTGAACACGTTGTGATTGGCTAAAGAGTGTGACCTTCACACTGTGGACAGATCTTTGTCTGTTCAAATGTCCTTTGTTGCAGTTCAGCAGCAGTTCTTACAATGAGAGCACAAACTCCAACCGTTTACTTTTACCCTGACGCGTGTTTTGTGTGTGGCTGCCTGTTTGCGCTATTCCGGTGGGAACACGGTGCATACTCAATCGA
>JAVIAB010000046.1:46729701-46917201 GCA_032433765.1 Megaustenia siamemsis
AGGCAGACATTCTCAGACTTCAGATATATTCTTATTTTTATCGTTGTCAGTTGTACCCTTTTAGGTAGATTTGCTCCTATAAATTATGATCAAGCAGCGGCCATTTGGATTCCCAGCTGTCTAGGGTTCTTTCTTCTTCCTCCTCTTTCCTTCCTCATCTGCCTCTCAGCGTCGAGGGGATATACAATTTGCGGTCTTTTGCTCTTCTTCGAATCTGCTGCTGTTATGTTTCCTAGTGCTTCTAATATTCCATCTATCCATCTTTTTCGTGGTCCACCCTTGCGTCTGGGGTTCTCACAACGTTTGTTGAAGGCTCGTTGTGTTGTGTTTTGATCTTTCTCCGTGTCACGTGGGCCAAACGATTTTATCTGTTATTTCCTTATATATTCTATGGCGGGGGCTATTCTTAGCTTTTTTCTCAGTTCTTCACTTGTGACCTTATCTCTCAGACTTATCTCTCAGACTTATCTCTCAGACTTATCTCTCAGACTTACCTCTCAGACTTACCTCTCAGACGTACCTCTCAGACGTACCTCTCAGACTTATCTCTCAGACTTATCTCTCAGACTTATCTCTCAGACTTATCTCTCAGACTTACCTCTCAGACTTACCTCTCAGACTTATCTCTCAGACTTATCTCTCAGACTTACCTCTCAGACTTATCTCTCAGACTTACCTCTCAGACTTATCTCTCAGACTTATCTCTCAGTGTTCTCTAACGTGCGCAGAATGTCCATGGGGCTTCCTGTTTTTTACGTTGTTATCCGAGAGGGCCAGACATCGATTCTCACTACTCGGAGACTGGGGAACGGTAAAGTCACTTAGAAACGCCAGATTTGATTTTTTTGGGTGACAATTTTGGGACACTTGTTGGTAATCGAACACGGGACCTTCTTGTCCAGAGGGTGATGTCTTAACGCTAGACCACCCAGGCCACTAGCTGCTGTACTTTGGTTTGCCCCAGGGGATATACCCAACAAGAGACATCTGACAGAGCGGTCCCTTATTGTGACACGTGTTGACAAGTGCCAATATTAACATTGAAGACTTTTAATGATGTCGTGATTGCGTGTCAATGGTTTGGCCACGTATCTCGGCGATTTTATCATAGCCAACTATAGAAATGACCAGAGTCCAACCCCATTAGCGTGACGTTTTCAGAACCCAACCCCATTAGCGTGACGTTTTCAGAACCCAACCCCACTAACGTGACGTTTTCAGCTTAGTTAGCAGGGTCGTTTGTGGGTAGGGTTATATCTGTCGACTATAACTCGAAAAATTGAACTTTGACCGGTGACGTTATGCTAGTGGGGTTGTGCTTAGGCATTTACAACAGTTGGTTGTAGCTTGGCGTAGCTTAGACCATTCTGGAAGGAACTGTGAACGGGTGAGAAGGAGAAGCAGATAAACTGATGGGATGATAACATTATAGAATGTACCTGCTTCGAATTTGCAGTCGCAATGAACGACTATAGATAGAGAAAAATGGAGAAGTTGACAAAGTCTGTCAGTGATGTCCCAACGACCCCAATAAGATGATGTTATGGGATGATGATGATGATGATGATTGTATCTTAAAAACTCATTTTCTTGTCCACATTTTCAACGTTTACCTTTCTGTAGGTTTGGCAGTCGGTAGTTTGGCATGCGAACTATATGACCTGCCCGTTGGGAGCATGTTAATATAAACGACAACACAATGTAAGCACGCCCATTTAAAGTCATTTTAAGACCGAGTTGTAAAATAAAAATACAGAGGGTTAACGTAGAAGAGGTGATTGGATGGTGTCTGTTAGAATCTTATATCTTTTCAGTATCTTGAAATCATCATATGTCCACACGGTAGATGGACACAGGTGGGATGTACGCCAAACATTGATAACATCAAAGAAAGGAGAAAGAAGAAAGAAAATAAAATTGAAAGGCGTGTTAAGAGTCATAGAAAGAATTTACAACAAGACTGATAGAAAGTTGTGCAGTGTTATGGTCGCCTTTCCTATCCGACATGACGCTCAATGATGATGATCTGTCATGATAACACAGAAAGGTTTAGATAATGATCGTGATAACACAGAAAGGTTTAGATAATGATCGTGATAACACAGAAAGGTTTAGATAATGATCATGATAACACAGAAAGGTTTAGATAATGATCATGATAACACATCGTTGTCTAGGACATACTATAAGGAAACACATTGTTGGCTAGGACATACTGTAAGGAAGCACATCGTTGGCTAGGACATAATGTAAGGAAACACATCGTTGGCTAGGAAATAATGTAAGGAAACACATCGTTGGCTAGGACATACTGTAAGGAAACACATCGTTGACTAGGACATACTGTAAGGAAACACATCGTTGGCTAGGACATAATGTAAGGAAACACATCGTTGGCTAGGACATAATGTAAGGAAACACATCGTTGGCTAGGACATACTGTAAGGAAACACATCGTTGGCTAGGACATAATGTAAGGAAACACATCGTTGGCTAGGACATACTGTAAGGAAACACATCGTTGGCTAGGACATAATGTAAGGAAACACATCGTTGGCTAGGACATAATATAAGGAAACACATCGTTGGCTAGGACATAATGTAAGAAAACTCCTCGTTGGCTAGGACATGCTATAATGAAACACCGAGTTGGCTAGGACATGATGTAAGGAAACACCGAGTTGGCTAGGGTATAATGTAAGGAGACAAGATACTGCCTTTGACATGATTATAAGAAAGCAAGTTACTGGATTGGAGATCCAGTTTTCTACACACAAAAAAAACGTAAAGAGCCCCAGTCATATCAAGTGGGGTATAGGGAATATGGTGTTAGTGACCATAATTTTTACAGACCTTCGACACATGATTTTGGGATAATGTGGTCGGTATTACGCCCGTGCCGCTTTACTTTACCAGAAAAAAAGCCGGTACCCATTAAAGGCTGGGTGAACCGGAAGCCGTCGGTCAGGATCGAACCCGGCCTCTTGTCCCTTGTAGTCCAGTTCACTAACCACTGAGCTATGGATAGAGGATGCTGTAAGGAAATCGAGCGCTTGATAGGACATGCTGTAATACACACGTGCAGTGAAAGGCATACATTGAGGAAATACGTCTATAGCTCGTTTCAAATCACTTGCCCAACTTCAAAACGCTATTGCTCAGTAACCGTTTGTTAAAAACTGTTGAAATTTTCCAAATGTTATTAGAATGCAAAAGACCCTTTAAATGTATATTTAACAAATATCTTGCAGCTGCAGTTTTCTTAAAGCGGCGAATTTCTTTGATGTTTGTCAAAATTGTAAATTGTGAACCCCTAAATAATAGAAATTACTGTAGTTGCTGGTCTATGATTAATTTTCACTAGGTAAAGGCCGTAATGGGGAAATAACTGGATAAGACAAAACACCAGGAGAATTATTGTCATCTCAGTTCGAGGACGGACGATAATATCAAGGTATACCTGTATGTCCAATTTTCATAGTTGTGTTGGTCTTGAAAAGGACCGTTTGTTGAACTAATTTAAGGTAATATAGGGGCCAACATTGTGGGGGCTATATACTTTCATTCTGAATCAGACGAGTCTAAAAGATTAATAACTGTTTGGGGTTGAACATTCCACAAACCATAATTTTTCCAATATCCCTCTTCCTGTTTTAAGACGTGGTCTTCACATTTAGCCCAATAATCTTTGTCTATATTTAATAAAGCGAGATTAGCAAGAGTCTTTACATCGCATATTTTGAATGTTGTATTTTCATCTGCCACTTGTCCTTTTCATTTTGCCCAGATTAGTTCTATTGGATTTAAATGAGCATGGTAAGGTGGCAGCCTCAAACTTATATGACCGTGCTCTTGGATAATCTTATCTATTTGAAAAATCTTTGTCCTTTGTTTTTGCTTTACTAGAGATAGTAATTCAGGTTTTAAGTACATGTTATTAAATTGTATGTGCTCCTTTGTGAGCCATATCTTAATAGCATTTTTTGTACTGGATGACGTCGGGACTTTATCTTCAAGTGCAACAATGTTGTGGTACGCTGCATTGTCCATTATTAGGCAAGATGGTCGATCTAGTGATGGGAGTACAGAATTTTCAATCCAATGTCTAAATATGTGACCATTCATCTCAGAGTGATAATCCCGATTGTCTATGGATTTTGAAAGAAAAATGAGCTCTGCATTCTGTATTAGTCCATGTTGTCGACTACCTGCATGAGCAATTATCAAGCGCTGTCCTTTGCTGCTAGGTATTAATCTCTTAATCTTTCCATCTGATGACTGCCATTCCCTTTGGTTAGTGTGGTGAGCATTGATCCATGTTTCATCCAAGTACACAATATCATAACCTTGCTTGCGCACCTCTTTTACTTCACGTAAGTACTTGCTTCTCATGACTACTATATGTGGCTTCTCACAGATGATGTTTCGTCCATTGGAATACTTTCTGAGTGTAAAGCCTGCAGCTCTCACATTCCTCCATAATGTAGACTTTGATATTTCAATACTGTTGTTCTTTTTCAGCGATACTTTTAATTTTCTTATTGTAACAGTTTCATTCATACCCAACATTTTGCGAATTTCACTTCTAATAAGTTCACTGTCGAAATTATCCAACATTTTTGCTCTTCCTTGTGATGTTGTATATTTTGAACATTGACGGTCACGTGCTTGAATCCAGTGATTAAATGACCGTTTAGATAAATTCAAAATGTGTCTTGTCCTATTCTCAGGGTTTTCTAAAGAATGAAATAATCTTCCTCGTTTAGCCTCTTTGCAAAAATAGTCATACATTTTTATTGCGATGTTTTGTAAACTGTAGAATTTCATTTTAAGACTCATGATAATTGTTATCGGTCCTCGTCTACACCTCTGAAAGAACGGAAATGGAACACACAATTTCTCAAGTGTCTAATTGTGTCACAAAACCACGGCGAAAGCGTGCAAACACAATTTTACCGTGTATGGATTTTTACTCGCTATTTTTTTAGCTTAAAATACTGTAAACATTAAGTTTTGACTACATCAATGGGTCGTTATAAATTTATATAAATCAAATAAGCAACAATAATAACCAAATGTTTTTTTTTTTAAATGAAATTAATTCCCTGTTGGGTCTTAATCATTATAACTTTACATGCAAATTTGGAACAACTTACAACAAGCGGTTAAAAAGCTATTGATTTTAAAAGTTGGGCACGAATTATGAAACAAGCTATAGCTTATGACACACTGTAAAAAGACACGTGTAATGTAGGACATACAGTAAGGAAACACGTGTAGTTCAGGACATAAAAAAAAGTAAAGTACCCCGTCACGCAAAGTGCCGTATAGGGAAATATGGTGTTAATGACAATACATTTTACAGACCTTCAACACATTATTTTTGGGGTAATGTGGTCGGTATTACGCCCGTGCCGCTTTACTTTCCATAAACAAATCCGGAACCCATTAAAGGCTGGGTGATCCGGTAGCCATCGGTTGGGATCGAACTCTACCTCTTGTCCTTTGTAGTCCAGTTCACTAACCACTGAGCTATCGCGGCTCCCAGCTTAGGACATAATGTTATGAAATACGTGTATCATAGGACATACAGTAGGGAAGCACGTGTAGTGTAAGACACACAGTAGGGAAGCACGTGTAGTGTAAGACATACAGTAGGGGAGCACGTGTAGTGTAAGACATACAGTAGGGAAGCACGTGTAGTGTAAGACATACAGTAAGTAAGGAAACACGATGTTGTATATAACAACAATTAAAGAAACACGTCGTTGTGTAGAACATATTGTAAGAAAACACGACCTTGTGTAGAACATATTGTAAGAAAACACGACCTTGTGTAGAACATATTGTAAGAAAACACGACCTTGTGTAGAACATAGTGTAAGAAAACACGACCTTGTGTAGAACATATTGTAAGAAAACACGACCTTGTGTAGAACATAGTGTAAGAAAACACGACCTTGTGTAGAACATATTGTAAGAAAACACGACCTTGTGTAGAACATATTGTAAGAAAACGCGACCTGTTTAGAACATATTGTAAGAAAACACGAACTTGTGTAGAACATAGTGTAATAAAACACGATTTTGTGTTGTGTATTGACCATTGTCTGTATGATCGCGATTGTTTCTCCATTATTTTGGCTCTGAGCACTGTTGTGTGTATGTTACATTATACATAATACCATTATACATAAATAACACGATCATTGGCATGGAAATTGAATGAGAAGTGAATTATAGATTCAATAGTGAATATTCTAATCACAACTATTCCTAAACAGTTATGGTATAGCGGAGATGATGTCATGGTTCCTCGTGGCCAGTAAACAAGCGGTTGTTATGTGGCTACACGTGCTCGAGTCAAAGATCAACACTTACTGTCTTTATTTGTTGCCCTCTGCAAACGGTCAAGCGGCCGAACACGAAGCTTTTGTTGTCTGCGGTCAATCTCGATAAACATAACGGGGTTCACAAACTCGTCAGCTCCTCGGTCAGTACAGTTCAGAATGTCTACAACAAGTAGAAACTTCAGCCGTAGTTTGGCATGAAAAGGTAAAGTAAAGAGCCCCGTCACGCCAAGTGGCATATAGGGAATATGGTGTTAGTGACCAGAACTTTTACAGACCTTCGGCGCATGATTTGTGGGGTAATGTGGTTGGTATTACGTCAGTCACTGGTGTCTGTAGAAATGCGGTTTTACAAAAGAATATTCAGAATACTATGGACAGCTAAGTAGGGTAATGAAAACGTTCTGAAAGAGACCACAACAAAAAGAGAACTAATTTCCAATATTAGGAAGAAACAATCATCATTTTTTGGCCATGTACTGAGAAGAGAACAGCAGGAATATATTGTAACAACCGGGAAAATTGAGGGACGGAGAGATAGATGGAAGCAAAGATACCAGACAGATTAATTAAGAGAAAGGCTTGGCAGAAGGTCAACAACAGAAATAACTGTCGAGATCGAAAGTTGTGGAGAGACATGAGCATCTACGCCGGCAGGCCCAGCACTTGATGATGATGACGATTGCGCCAGTGCCGTTTTACTTTCCCATAAAAAAACATTCGGTACCAATTTAAGACTGGGTGAATCATTAAGCTCTTGTCCTTTGTAGTCCTCACTAACCACTGAACTGTCGCGGCTCCCATGGGTTTGGCGTGAGTCCATATTATCGCCTTATGGGTCTAAGGTCTCTATAATACATGACATGAGCCTGTGCCTCATCTGGATGACGCATCAGGGACAGACCGAAAAGAAGGTGGTTTGAAGACTTCAAAGATAGCTTGAATATGACAACAGAAGAACTGGGAGATCTGGTTAGAGACAGAGATTTTTTTTTTTGACGGGTTGTAGTTAATGCAACATTCTGTGGGAGACTAGAGACAGATTCTTTCTGACGGGTTGTAGTTAATGCAACGTTCTGTGGGAGACTAGAGACAGATTCTTTCTGACGGGTTGTAGTTAATGCAACATTCTGTGGGAGACTAGAGACAGATTCTTTCTGACGGGTTGTAGTTAATGCAACATTCTGTGGGAGACTAGAGACAGATTCTCTCTGACGGGTTGTAGTTAATGCAACGTTCTGTGGGAGACTAGAGACAGATTCTTTCTGACGGGTTGTAGTTAATGCAACGTTCTGTGGGAGACTAGAGACAGATTCTTTCTGACGGGTTGTAGTTAATGCAACGTTCTGTGGGAGACTAGAGACAGATTCTTTCTGACGGGTTGTAGTTAATGCAACGTTCTGTGGGAGACTAGAGACAGATTCTTTCTGACGGGTTGTAGTTAATGCAACGTTCTGTGGGAGACTAGAGACAGATTCTTTCTGACGGGTTGTAGTTAATGCAACGTTCTGTGGGAGACTAGAGACAGATTCTTTCTGACGGGTTGTAGTTAATGCAACGTTCTGTGGGAGACTAGAGACAGATTCTTTCTGACGGGTTGTAGTTAATGCAACGTTCTGTGGGAGATCTGGCTAGAGACAAAGAGTCTTTCTGACAGGTTGTAGTTAATGCAACATTCTGTGGGAGATCTGGCTAGAGACAAAGATTCTTTCTGACAGGTTGTAGTTAATGCAACGCTCTCCAAATGACATGCTACCTCATGATTATGACCTACGGTTTGAAAGTCTTCATAAAAAAATGTAATGCTTCAGTAAGTGCTACCATGAATATAAGTCTTTTAATACCTACTATGAATCCAAGGCTACGATAGAGACCATGAAATAAAAAATTAATAACAACTTTGAATGTAGAGCTGGGGTGGACCTATACTTTTATTCATCCGATAACTACTTGAACAACTTATTGACCTCATCATTATCCGTTCTTAAACATAAGTGAACATAGAAGCTTTGCGTTCAGTTTGTGCAGTAGAATTGTCATATTTGCGTCTTTCGCCCAACACATCCGACTTCAGTACGGCATTTTCGAGTTTCAGGAATACCTTCCTTCTCGGATTGGACAGACTGGACCGGTTAGTTTGTTTCAGTGAAGAGGCTGCCGTTCGCTGATCATGGCACAAGCCATCAGTTGTAAGACGCTGACAGCTTCCAGCTCTGTTGTTGTTGTAGTTGTAGCTAGTCGATATCACTGCAGGGCCCCAGTATCACTGCAAGGCCCCGGTATCACTGCAAGGCTCCGGTATCACTGCAAGGCCCCGGTATCACTGCAAGGCTCCAGTATCACTGCAAGGCTCCGGTATCACTGCAAGGACCCTGTATCACTGCAAGGCCCCTGTATCACTGCAAGGCTCCGGTATCACTGCAAGGCCCCGGTATCACTGCAAGGCTCCGGTATCACTGCAAGGCCCCGGTATCACTGCAAGGCTCCGGTATCACTGCAAGGCCCCGGTATCACTGCAAGGCTCCAGTATCACTGCAAGGCCCCGGTATCACTGCAAGGCCCCGGTATCACTGCAAGGCTCCGGTATCACTGCAAGGACCCTGTATCACTGCAAGGCTCCGGTATCACTGCAAGGCTCCGGTATCACTGCAAGGACCCTGTATCACTGCAAGGCCCCTGTATCACTGCAAGGCTCCGGTATCACTGCAAGGCCCCGGTATCACTGCAAGGCCCCGGTATCACTGCAAACGAATTAAAATCCATAACTGCTCATCCGCCCGTGCCAGTGCAATCGCCGAATTAACATCTCATCGCACTGAAGGATCCAAACAAAGAAATGTAGCTGCAGTCCCCATCATAGCAGTTACAGCACACGCCAACAGACATAGGGTGTAACCGCACCGAAAGTGAACGCAGCCAAGCTGTCCTTCGTCATACGATATCATCATCCATTGTAAACAATCAAAACAGCGAAACACATCCAGCTGTCTTGTTGTCCTGCATCTTATCTCTAGATGACCTATGGATTCAAAGCATCAATGTGAATTTATGATATCAATGTGATATTAAAGCTTGAATGTGGATTTAGGTTGCGAGTGTGAATCAAGGTTTCAATATGAATCTAAGGTTTCAAAATAAATCTAAGGTTTCACTGTGAATTTAAGGCTTCTTGGAAAATTTAAGGTTTCAAAGGTGAATTTAAGTTTTCAATGTAAATTTAAGTTTTCAATGTAAATTTAAGTTTCAATCTGAATTTAAGTCTTTATGTGAATTTAAGTCTTTATGTGAATTTAAGGTTTAAATATGAATTAAACATTTCAAAGTGAATTAACGGTTTAAATGTGAATTAAAGTGAATTTAAGGTTTCAATGTGAATTTTACGTTTCGATGTGAATTTTAGGTTACAATGTGAATTTAAAGTTTCAATGGGAATTTTAGGTTTCAATGTGAATTTCTGGTTTCAGTGTGAATTTTAAGTTTCAGTGAGAATTTGCATTTCAGTGTGAATTTTAGGTTTCAGTGTGAATTTAAATTTCAATGTAAATTTTAGGTTTGAATGTGAATTTTAGTTTCAATGTATTTAATATAATAAGTCAAAAGGTACAGCGATGATGAAATTATCAAATCACCGACAGCTATCACCGCTATTGTCCAACAAGGAAATAACTCTAGAGGCAAAACGGGCACTCTACAATACAATCTTCATCTCAACGTTGTGCTACCAATGTCAGTCATGGAATCTTGACTCAAGAACAAAAAGAAAAAATAACCGAGATGAAATTTGTTAGACGAATGACAGGAAACAGTTTGAGAGATAAGATCAGAAATGAAGAACTGAGGGAAAAAGCTAGGAGCAATTCTCACCATAAAGAAGTAACAAATACAATGGATTCATCACGTGATAAGCCAGAGAGACCAACATAATAACATTCATTTCATAAAAGTTGAAAGAATACTGGAATCAAAGGCACAAGATGAAGAATATGGATAAAAACTCTAAGAAACTTAGCAGCATAACGATCAACACAAGACAGTAAATGATGTCTCCCCTAGACGATGAAAGAGGGAGCAACGATAGCTCACTGGTTAGTGAACTGGACTACAAAAGACAAGAGGTGGGGTTCGATCCTGACCGACGGCTTCCGGGTTCACCCAGCCTTGAATAGGCACCGGATTTTTCTGGGAAAGTAAAGCGGCACGGGCGTAATACCGACCACATTACCCCAAAAATCATGTGCTGAAGGTCTGTAAAATGCATGGTCACTAACACCATATTTCCCTATACGCCACTTGGCGTGACGGGGGCTCTTTACTCTTTTTTTAAATTGACGATGAAGGGCAAATTGGGAAGGAAAAAAGAAGACGGAAATAATAAGTAAATTATTCCTCAGTTCAATAGTACTTCCAGCGCAGAGCACAGAAATAAAGAGAGAGAGTGACAAACAAAACCTTAGTCATGACTCTTAGTGTATAGGAGAAATAGTGTCAGCGTTCACATTTTGTTGACGATCAGAAAGAGTGTGGGTAACAAATTCAGCATTACACCAGCACCGTTTTTTTGTTTCCTCAAATACAAAAAAAATATTCATTTACTAGATGAACCTCGAAGCTGTATCGATCAGGGAAAAAAATATATATAATAATGAGAAACTACTGATCTGGTCAGTTACGAGCTGAAAGCAAATGTACTCTTCAGTTAGACATTCAATGTTAATGTAACTGACAATAAAATATCAATCTCTAATTGACTATTCGGTAAAGCGAAAAAGTTAATTTTATTATGCAGTGAAAGAGAAATCTTTAACTTATTCTATAAAATAGCAAGCTCTATTTTCATCATCATTAAGTACCATGCTTGCTGGCGTAAGTGATCATCTCTCTCCACAATTCTCTATCTCGACAGTTATTTATAAATGTTACTGTTGACCTTCTGCAAAACCATTCTCATAAGCTGTCTGGTATCTTTGCCTCCACCTCAATGCTCCCAGTTGTTACAATATATTCCAGCTGTTCCCTTCTCATTACATGGCAAACAAATGATGTTTCTTCTTAATATTGGAAATTAGCTCTCTTTTTGCGTTGGCCTCTTTCAGAACATTTACTCTTCTTAGCTGTCCATGGTATTCTCAACATTCTTCTGTAAAACTACATTTGTACAGCCTCCAGTGATTTTCTTGTCTGTTGTCCTATTGTCCATGATTCATATTCATATGTTAAGATTGGCTCTACATAACATTTAAGAACTTTTTTTCTTGTTTCTATTATCAAAAATGGTTTGCACAGAATCTTGCTCGGTTTTTGGAAAACTGATTTTGCATCTCACCTCTCTTGTACATTTACCATCTTAGACTAACATTGTTTCCATATATTTACATTCATTTACCTGTTTTAATATTGCTCCACTTATCTTTATTGTGCATTGTGGCGATGTATTATTCGTTAGTGCTACTATTATTTATGTTTATTTTGCAGTTAAAGCTGAGTCTTATATTTTTGCCTTCTTTTACTATAATGTCTAACATTTCTTGCAACTCATTTTCACTCTTAGCGATTAAGACTGTACCATCAAAATACCTCAGATTATATATATTATGACCTCCAATTGTTATTCCATGCATGCTCCTTATGGATCTTAAAATAATATATATATATATATATATATATATATATATATAAAATAATAATAATTATTATTATTATAAATCTTGTGACAGCGCACAACCTTGACTAACACCTTGTTTTATTTATTTAAACATTACCAACTGATTTCCAGTTCTTATGGCCACTGTTTGTTGATGATTAGTTTTACTCACTTATGTATCTGTGTGTGTGCGTGTTGTTTGTTTGTTTTACTTTGTCAAATGCTTTGATATAATCTATGAAACATAGGTATAGATCTGATTCCACCTCTATGGCTCTTTCTACTAAAGATCTTATGATATATATCACATTGCTCGTTCCTTTACCTCCAACAAAACCACACTGTTCATCACTAATTCTGGGCTGATTTTGTTTCGCACTCTTCGCATGATGATTCTTAGTAATATCTTAGCCATATGACTCATAAGGCTTATTGTGCGATGATCATCGCATTCAATCGCACCCGATTTCTTTGATAGGGCTATGAATATTGATTTGAGCAGGTCGTCTGGTATATATCCGGTGTTGTAGATATCATTCAATATTTTTGTTATTATATTTCTATTCCAAAATCACCCATGACTTCAATCTCTTCTTAAGTTATACTATCTGGTCCAGGAGTGTTTCCTGCTTTCATATTGCGCAAGGCGTCTTCCACTTCTTCTTTGAGTATTTCTAGTCCTTCTCCATTATCCTTAATATTTACTTCTGTTCTTTCATCATCATAAAGATCTTTAATGTATTCTGTCCATCGTTCCCTTATGGTTTCTTGTTCAATCAACAGTTCTCCTCCCTTTGATCTTCACCATGAAGGTCTAATTTACTATTTCATAAAGCGGGGAAAAAAGTTAATTTATTTTAGAGTGAAACAAGAATCTGTAACATCTATTTTGTTATATAACCAGATCTAATTTATTATTCTAACACCAATATCTAATTTACTATTCTAACATCAATATCTAATTTACTATTCTAACATCAATATCTAATTTACATATCTATAAATCTAAAAGTGTTAATTTAATATTGAGTAAAACAGAAATTATCTAGTAAATTATTCAATAAAAATAATGATCTAATTAACTATTTACATAATTTAAAGCTGCCATATATTTAGCACAACATTAAGATCATCCTTCCACAGCCATATAATAGGACTGACCTACCATCCTTCCACAGCCATATAATAGGACTGACTTACCATCCTTCCACAGCCATATAATAGGACTGACTTACCATCCTTCCACAGCCATATAATAGGACTGACTTACCATCCTTCCACAGCCATATAATAGGACTGACTTACCATCCTTCCACAGCCATATAATAGGACTGACTTACCATCCTTCCACAGCCATATAATAGGACTGACTTACCATCCTTCCACAGTTATAATAGGACTGACTTACCATCCTTCCACAGCCATATAATAGGACTGACTTACCATCCTTCCACAGCCATATAATAGAACTGACTTACCATCCTTCCACAGCCATATAATAGGACTGACTTACCATCCTTCCACAGCCATATAATAGGACTGACTTACCATCCTTCCACAGCCATATAATAGGACTGACTTACCATCCTTCCACAGCCATATAATAGGACTGACTTACCATCCTTCCACAGCCATATAATAGGACTGACTTACCATCCTTCCACAGTTAAAATAGGACTGACTTACCATCCTTCCACAGCCATATAATAGGACTTACTTACCATCCTTCCACAGCCATATAATAGGACTGACTTACCATCCTTCCACAGCCATATAATAGGACTGACTTACCATCCTTCCACAGCCATATAATAGAACTGACTTACCATCCTTCCACAGCCATATAATAGGACTGACTTACCATCCTTCCACAGCCATATAATAGGACTGACTTACCATCCTTCCACAGCCATATAATAGAACTGACTTACCATCCTTCCACAGCCATATAATAAGACTGACTTACCATTGGAGTTGAATATTTTTATTTTTTATTTAACCTAATTTCTTGGACTTTCAAATGTGCCCCAGTGCAAGAAAAGCTCCTCTTGCTTTTGATATCCTTATTTTGGCATCTTTTTCTGTTTCTCCCTCTTTATAAATATTACTGCCCAGATATATGTAAGATTGTACGTCTAGTAGAGGTATTTCTTCTAATTTTGTTTTGGCTGTGAAACATGGAGAATAGCAAAAATGACAATCATGAAGACACATGCTTTCATTAAGGGATGCTTACACAGATTAAAAGGATGAAGATAGCAGGACAAAATCACTAACATAGAATTATCGAAATGTACCAGTCATATACCAGTGGATAAAGAGATACAGCGAAGACGATGGCGCTGGATAGGACACACACTACGGAAGCCAACTGAAAGTATTAAACAACAGGCCCTTTTTTAGGAATCCCCAGGGGAAAAGATAAAGGGGAAGACTAAGAAATTCTAGGAGAAAACAGACAGAAGCAGAGACGAAGATTTTGGGGAAGACATGAAATGATCTTAAAAGAATGACGAGAAACAGAAAGACTTGGAAAGTGTTTGTTAACGACCTATGCTCCACAGGGTGCTGAAAGGTAGAGGAAGAAGATCATCCTTTGTTCTTGATTGTGACTTTCTGAACAACCTTCTCTTAACTTATTCAAAAATGCAGACTACTCTAAAACAGACAAGACAATTGTCTTTGTCTGCATTGTTACTCACACACAAAAAAGAAATAATAATAATAATAATTTTAAAAAAAAAGGATTCGAAGCCCCAACAGACACCTGGGAGTGGACACATATTTTCTCAAGACTTGCAGTGCACAAAGCAAGTCTTGCCAAACTTAGGAATAAAATAAAAAACGAAACAAAACACGAACAATGCCAGCGAGAGAAAAGATGTGGGAACAGTCAAATACGTCACTTGGTCAAAGACAAACACGTAAAAAATGTTCACGATAATACCAGACATTTTCTGTTGTCTGGACTCTGAATACGACCTTTGTTGGAAGTAAACAAACAGCTGTAAAGTGAATACGGCAACATTCAAGTGTGACTTATTACGTCACGTCAAGAAATTCATGTCCAGTTTGTTAACAGAAGAAAAACGACTTTTATTAAATTCATCACATGTGCGGTGCAGACTTGTTTTGACGATCCTTGATGCGCACAGTAACTTGTTCTAGTCTTGATTATCAGTTCTGTTGTTGACTTTTCTCTTTGCTGGAATGTTACGTCTTGCTAAATAATTTAATTTTTTGACAAATTCCTGCCCGCAAATTATTCTAATAAACAAAACAAGATAACATCTCCGTCAACATTGTGCGGTTGTGTTGTCAGTGCCAGAAATCTACGTTCACCAAAATAAACAGAGACAGCTTGTTTTCATTTAACAAGGTGTTATTTTGCTCAAAAACAGGATATTGCCACTTTATTTTTTTATAGACTGGGTATAGGAAGTTTATATAGACAGAGGGATTTTTGTTTTCTTAATAGATCAAGTGTAAGGGTTTTTTTTTTATAGACAGAGTGTAAAAGGTTTTTATAGAAAGAGTATAATAGTTTTTTTATAGACAGAGTGTAAGAGTTTTTTTTCAGAGTATAAGAGTTTTATATAGACAGAGTATAAGAGGTTTTTTTATAGACAGAGTGTAAGAGGTTTTTATAGACAGAGTGTAAGAGGTTTTTATAGACAGAGTGTAAGAGGTTTTTATAGACAGAGTGTAAGAGGTTTTTATAGACAGAGTGTAAGAGGTTTTTATAGACAGAGTGTAAGAGGTTTTTATAGACAGAGTGTAAGAGGTTTTTATAGACAGAGTGTAAGAGGCTTTTATAGACAGAGTGTAAGAGGTTTTTATAGACAGAGTGTAAGAGGTTTTTATAGACAGAGTATAAGAGGTTTTTATAGACAGAGTATAAGAGGTTTTTATAGACAGAGTATAAGAGGTTTTCATAGACAGAGTATAAGAGTTTTTATAGATACAGTATAAGAGTTTTTTTTTAAATGCAGTATAAGAGTTTTTTATAAATACAGTATACGAGTTTTTTATAGACAGAGTATAAGAGTTTTTTTTATAGACAGAGTATAAGAATTTTTTTTTTATAGACAGAATATAATAGGTTTATTTTTTCAATAACAGATTATTGTCATACTTCTCATAAACATAATATACGTCTTCTCCAAAAACAGAATACTGTCACAATTAGAGAAATATGACATTCCCTTAAAAGTAACACCCCCCCCCCCTCGCCACATTTTTTTCCCCAAGCTAAACGCAACTTTAAAAAGGTAGATTATTTTTACATTTTCAATTAACAGCGCATCATTAACTTGTTCTATGTAAGTTATCAAGGTTTGCCATTAACAGCGCATAATTAACTTGTTCTATGTAAGTTATCAAGGTTTGCCATTAACAGCGCATAATTAACTTGTTCTATGTAAGTTATCAAGGTTTGCCATTAACAGCGCATAATTAACTTGTTCTATGTAAGTTATCAAGGTTTGCCATTAACAGCGCATAATTAACTTGTTCTATGTAAGTTATCAAGGTTTGCCATTAACAGCGCATCATTAATTTGTTCTATGTAAGTTATCAAGGTTTGCCAATAACAGCGCATCATTAACTTGTTCTATGTAAGTTATCAAGGTTTGCCATTAACAGCGCATCATTAACATGTTCCATGTAAGTTATCAAGGTTTGCCATTAACAGCGCATCATTAACTTGTTCTATGTAAGTTATCAAGGTTTGCCATTAACAATGCATCATTAATATGTTCCATGTAAGTTATCAAGGTTTGCCATTAACAATGCATCATTAACTTGTTCTATGTAAGTTATCAAGGTTTGCCATTAACAATGCATCATTAATATGTTCCATGTAAGTTATCAACGTTTGCCATTAACAACGCATCATTAACTTGTTCTATGTAAGTTATCAAGGTTTGCCATTAACAGCGCATCATTAACTTGTTCTATGTAAGTTATCAAGGTTTGCCATTAACAGCGCATCATTAACATGTTCCATGTAAGTTATCAAGGTTTGCCATTAACAGCGCATCATTAACTTGTTCTATGTAAGTTATCAAGGTTTGCCATTAACAATGCATCATTAATATGTTCCATGTAAGTTATCAAGGTTTGCCATTAACAATGCATCATTAACTTGTTCTATGTAAGTTATCAAGGTTTGCCATTAACAATGCATCATTAATATGTTCCATGTAAGTTATCAAGGTTTGCCATTAACAATGCATCATTAATATGTTCCATGTCAGTTATCAAGGTTTGCCATTAACAGCGCATCATTAACTAATTATAATGTATCATGTATTCCACAGAGAACAATCATTTTATAGTAAAAATATTGTAATGCTTTCTGTAAACAGAATACACAAAGTAAAAGTTTCTTCTTCTGCTTAAAAGGCCAATGCAAAATTTGCTGTTTGTGACTATAAATAATTTTTTTTATGGTCGATATCACCCCATTCCGCCTTAATTTCCCAGAAAAAATCTCTGGTACCCATTTTTAGTGGCTGGTTGAACACCCGAGCCGTGTTGGCTCGATAGAACCCTCTACTTGTGATAATCGAACCAGGTCTCTGCCTGTGAAACATGGATTAACACGGAAAATTCAGCTCCTAGTCTCTAGGGACTCGTCAGAGGTAAAAATATGGCGAACGAAAAAAAAAAGTATCTCAATAGATGAATGTGAAGACACTTAACAAAAAACTCAAATATATAAACATAAAGTGAAGAAAAGGAACAGGAGTCTATGCCAGATGAAGTTCCTTCCGCAAAAAAAAAAAAAATGTAAAGAGCGGGGAGTCACCAGGGAGAGACAATGTTCCAGCTGAATTTTCCACGCTGGAGGGGAGGATTCGTCGGTCAGCTTTGTGTCGTCCATTCATTACTTAAAGCTTTAACCATACCATATTTTGTATTTGTTTTCTATTTCTGTTGGAGGGAAGGCCAGTGCTCGTATTCACCACACATTGTGTGAGAAGATGTGGAAACAGGCAGGCTGGACAAAAAAATTGGAAAAAAAATCAGCGTACATCCCCATTCTAAAGTTAAAAAAAAGTCTGAAGCTGTGTTTCTATCTGTGGAAAAGTGTACATCCCCATTCTAAAGTTAAAAAATGTCTGAAGCTGTGTTCCTATCTGTGGAAAAGTGTACATCCCCATTCTAAAGTAAAGAAAGTCTGAAGCTGTGTTCATATCTGTGGAAAAGTGTACATCCCCATTCTAAAGTAAAGAAAGTCTGAAGCTGTGTTCATATCTGTGGAAAAGTGTACATCCCCATTCTAAAGTTAAAAAAAAGTCTGAAGCTGTGTTCCTATCTATAGAAAAGATCAGTGTACATCCCCATTCTAAAGTAAAGAAAGTCTGAAGCTGTGTTCCTATCTGTGGAAAAGATCAGTTATATCCCTATTGCAAAGAAATGAAATGTGAAGCTGTGTTCTTATTTGCAGAACTATTGCACTAATAAGTCATACCATGAAAATACTCTTATAGATCATCATGAATAAGATAGCAAGAAGGTTAGAAGATGGTTAGTTAGGGAGATCTGGCAAGAAATAGATTTTTCAGACGCGTTATGTGGGAGAGAGAAGGAGAAGTGACAAAAAAAATTGTAAAAATTGTATGATTAAAGCTTTACGTAATTGATAGACGATACAAATTTGAACTGCGTTTCGGCGCAATAGGCCTTCATCAGAAACACACAAACAATATGTAAGTAAATAAAATAAATCGTATATAAGTAGTTCTACGGAGAAGATATGGCTAGAGACAGAGATTCCTACAGATGGACTGTGGTGAATGCAACGTTCTGTGGGAGATCTAGATTGAGACAGAGATTCTTTCAGACGGACTGTGGTGAATGCAATGTTCTGTTGGAGATCTAGCTAGAGACAGATTCTTTCAGACGGACTGTGGTGAATGCAACGTTCTGTGGGAGATCTAGCTAGAGACATAGATTCTTTCAGACGGACTGTGGTGAATGCAACGTTCTGTTGGAGATCTAGCTAGAGGCATAGATTCTTTCAGACGGACTGTGGTGAATGCAACGTTCTGTTGGAGATCTAGCTAGAGACAGATTCTTTCAGATGGACTGTGGTGAATGCAACGTTCTGTGGGAGATCTAGCTAGAGACAGAGATTCTTTCAGACGGACTGTGGTGAATGCTACGTTCTGTAAATAACAAGCAACCTCATGATAATGAGGTGAATGTCAAATAGAACAAGAGAGTGGGGTAGAGTGAGTTAGAGGTAGAGAGAAGGAGAGAGATACTGGTATAGAAGATAGATAGAGATAGAGAGAAGGAGAGAGATACAGGTATGGAAGAGAGATAGAGATAGAGTGATGGAGAGAGATACAGGTATGGAAGAGAGATAGAGATAGAGTGATGGAGAGAGATACAGGTATGGAAGAAATATAAAGATAGAGAGAAGGAGAGAGATACCAGTATGGAAGAGAGATAGAGATAGAGTGATGGAGAGAGATACAGGTATAGAAGAGAGATAGAGATAGAGAGAAGGAGAGAGATACAAGTATGGAAGAGAGATAGAGATAGAGAGAAGGAGAGAGATACAGGTATGGAAGAAATATAGAGATAGAGTGATGGAGAGAGATACAGGTATAGAAGAGAGATAGAGATAGAGAGAAGGAGAGAGATACAGGTATAGAAGAGAGATAGAGATAGAGAGAAGGAGAGAGATACAGGTATGGAAGAGAGATAGAGATAGAGTGATGGAGAGAGATACAGGTATGGAAGAAATATAGAGATAGAGTGATGGAGAGAGATACAGGTATAGAAGAGAGATAGAGATAGAGAGAAGGAGAGAGATACAGGTATGGAAGAGAGATAGAGATAGAGAGAAGGAGAGAGATTCAGGAATGGAAGAAAGATAGAGATAGAGTGAAGGAGAGAGAAACAGGTATGAAAGAGAGATAGAAATAGAGAGAAGGAGAGAGAAGGAGATAGATACAAGTATGGAAGAGAGATAGAGTTCGAGTGAAGTAGAGAGTTACAGGTATGAAAGAGAGATTTAGAGTGAAGGGGAGAATTACAGGTATGGAAGAGAGATAGAGATAGAGAGAAGGAGAGAGATACAGGTATGGCAAGAGATATAGAGCGAAGTAGAGAGATATAGGGATGGAAGAAAGATAGGGATATAGCAGTGAGATATTGAGAGATGGAGAGGGATAGGGATATAGCTGTGAGCTATTGAGAGATGCAGAGAGATAGGGATATAACAGTGAGATATTGAGAGATGGAGAGAGATAGGGATATAGCCGTGAGATATTGAGAGATGGAGAGAGATAGGGATATAGCAGTGAGATATTGAGAGATGCAGAGAGATAGGGATATATTAGTGAGATATTGAGAGATGGAGAGGGATAGGGATATAGCTGTGAGCTATTGAGAGATGCAGAGAGATAGGGATATAGCAGTGAGATATTGAGAGATGGAGAGAGATAGGGATATAGCTGTGAGATATTGAGAGGTGGAGAGATATAGGGATATAGCAGTGAGATATTGAGAAATGCAGAGAGATAGGGATATATTAGTGAGATATTGAGAGATGGAGAGAGATAGGGATATAGCAGTGAGATATTGAGAGATTCAGAGAGATAGGGATATAGCAGTGAGATATTGAGAGATGGAGAGAGATAGGGATATAGCTGTGAGATATTGAGAGATGGAGAGAGATATGGATATAGTAGTGAGATATTGAGAGATGGAGAGAGATAGAGATATAGTAGTGAGATATTGAGAGATGGGGAGAGATAGAGATATAGCAGTGAGATATTGAGAGATGGAGAGAGATAGTGATATAGCAGTGAGATATTGAGAGATGGAGAGAGATAGGGATATAGCAGTGAGATATTGAGAGATGGAGAGAGATAGGGATATAGTAGTGAGATATTGAGAGATGGAGAGAGATAGGGATATAGTAGTGAGATATTGAGAGATGGAGAGAGATAGGGATATAGCAGTGAGATATTGAGAGATGGAGAGAGATAGCATCTTTCCTGGAGCTAGTATCTTGTTGTTTATTTATATCTGCCTTCCCCTTGTATTCCTGGTTATCTCCCCCACTCACTTCCATCCTCTCTTCATCATTGCTAAACCTTTGTCGTCCTGACATTGTCCTGCTACTTAACGACCTGAAACATTGGACTAAGGAGCGAAGCTAAACTTGCGCAACACTTCCACTCTTTGGGGGCCTCAATAGCCTAGTTGGGAAAACCACCCGACTTGGCTACCAGAGTTCGGACAACCCGTGTTTGATTCCTGTTGGAAGCAGTGTCAGTTGTACTCGTGGTTGGATAAACCAATACCCCCACGGTTGACCCAGCCGCTGGCAGAAATGAGTACCAGTGTATTACTCTGGGAAGGTGAGGAATGCCGCCTCGCATCGTGAGTTTTGATGCTTGAAGCAACACTATCCAGAAGTCTTCGAACACTTCTGCATTAGCCACCGAGCACAAATTGGTGAAAAATTGCGTGCTAAGACGCCGGTTCAAGTCTGGTACTTTACCTTCACTTTCCACTCTGAGGCATATACACATCATTGTCATCTGATAAACGAGAGCTAGAGCATCAATAGCTCAGAGGTTAGTGAACTGGACTAGAAAGAACAAGAGGTATGGTTAGATCCTGATCGACGGCTTCCGGGTTCACCTAGCCTTAAATGGGTACCGGATTTTTTTCTGGGAAAGTAAAGCGGCACGGGCGTAATACCAACCACAATACCACAGAAATCATGTTCCGAAAGTCTATAAAAATTGTGGTCGCTAACACCTTATTTCCTATACACCACTTGGCGTGACGGGGACTCTTTAGTGTTTTTTTACTATGACCTAGCTAACCTCATCAACACATACAGATGAAATAAGATGTTTCTTTCCACCTTTTCCCGTCACCTGCTTTGATACTTCAAAACACTTTCTCTCTGAGACAATCACGCCTCGGACCATACACATGGAAGACCAAATAAAAACATGTAGGCAACATTCAAGGCAACATTCAAGGCAACATTCAAGGCAACATTCAAGGCAACATTCAAGGCAACATTCAAGGCAACATTCAAGGCAACATTCAAGGCAACATTCAAGGCAACATTCAGGGCAACATTCAGGGCAACATTCAGGGCAACATTCAAGGCAACATTCAAGGCAACATTCAAGGCAACATTCAGGGCAACATTCAGGGCAACATTCAGGGCAATATTCAGGGCAACATTCAAGGCAACATTCAAGGCAACATTCAGGGCAACATTCAGGGCAACATTCAAGGCAACATTCAAGGCAACATTCAGGGCAACATTCAGGGCAACATTCAGGGCAACATTCAAGGCAACATTCAAGGCAACATTCAAGGCAACATTCAAGGCAACATTCAGGGCAACATTCAAGGCAACATTCAGGGCAACATTCAGGGCAACATTCAGGGCAACATTCAAGGCAACATTCAGGGCAACATTCAGGGCAACATTCAGGGCAACATTCAAGGCAACATTCAAGGCAACATTCAAATCAACATTCAAGGCAACATTCAAGGCAACATTCAGGGCAACATTCAGGGCAACATTCAAGGCAACATTCAAGGCAACATTCAAGGCAACATTCAGGGCAACATTCAGGGCAACATTCAAGGCAACATTCAAGGCAACATTCAAGGCAACATTCAAGGCAACATTCAGGGCAACATTCAGGGCAACATTCAAGGCAACATTCAAGGCAACATTCAAGGCAACATTCAAGGCAACATTCAGGGCAACATTCAGGGCAACATTCAAGGCAACATTCAAGGCAACATTCAAGGCAACATTCAAGGCAACATTCAAGGCAACATTCAGGGCAACATTCAGGGCAACATTCAAGGCAACATTCAAGGCAACATTCAAGGCAACATTCAAGGCAACATTCAAGGCAACATTCAGGGCAACATTCAGGGCAACATTCAAGGCAACATTCAAGGCAACATTCAAGGCAACATTCAAGGCAACATTCAAGGCAACATTCAAGGCGGTAAGTAAAAAAAGTAGAGTGCCCCCATCACGCCAAGTGTCGTATAGGGAATATGTTGTTAGTGACCATAATTTCTACAGACCTTCAGCACATGATTTTTGGGGTAATGTGGTCGGTATTACGCCCGTGCCGCTTTGCTTTCCCAGAAAAAAAACACCGGCACCCATTTAAGGCTGGGTGAACCCGGAAGCCATCGATCAGGATCGAACTCGACCTCTTGTCTTTAGTAGCCCAGTTCACTAACCACTGAGCTATCGCGGCTGACATTGAAGGTAGTGATGATGTCAAAATCAGAAGGAAAAAACTCGCGGGAGGAAAGAGATGAGGCGAGGCACCACAAACGAATCTTATTCAATCTGCGGTCGAATCTGTTTATCTAATTTTGGAAGATTCATCCATGGAAGTAACTGCAGAGTAAAACAGCACGAGACAGTTATATATTACCAAACTATTGACAAAGCAAAAAGAGAGCTAATTTGCAATGTTAGGAAGAAACAATCATCATTTTTTGGCCATGTAATGAGAAGAGAACAACTTGAATATATTGTAACAACTGGAAAAATTGAGGGACGAATAGATAGAGGGAAGCAAAGAGAAAAAAATAACAGATATCTTAAGAGAATGGCTTGGTCAACAACAGAAATGATAAATAGCTGCCGAGATCGAAAGTTTTGGAGAGACATGATCACCTACGCCACGAGGCCCGGTACTTGATGATGATGATTGACAAAATCATGAAGTAAAGGCATCTTGCTGCACCGAGGTTCATCAAATCTTAGCATACTACCGCCATGTAGTTAGATTTGTGTATATATCCTTCTATATAGTTTTGTCAGTCTGAGAGACAAGATCAGAAATGAAGAACTGAGAAAAAAAAGCTAGGAATAGCTCTCGCCATAGAATATATAAAGAAACAACAGATAAAATTGTTTTGCCAAGTGACGAGGCCGAAACACGCAACACAACGAGCCTTCAATAAACGTTGTGGGAATACCAGACCCAAGGGTCGACCACGAAAAAGACGTATCGATGGAATATTAGAAGCACTAGGAAACATAACAACAGCAGAGGCGAACAGAAAAGCAAAAGACCACAACTTATATCTCCCCTCGAGTTTGAAAGGCAAACGATGAAGGAAAGAAGAAGATGTAGATATATTTTTGTGTTGTTTGTTGTTCGAACTGAAGGCTGGTCATCGCCATGATTGCTTGCTACCAACCGTCTGTCATGACATTACAAGTAATATACTCTTCTTGTACGTCCTATTAGGGTTGCAAGACCTTACATTTATCACTTAAGATTTACGTTTTTTTTTTAATCTTATTTTACAGCTTACGTTTTTATATTTCCCGTAAACTATTTTCTACGGTTTTTGTGGCATCCACAAAGTAATTGGACATTCACAAAGTTATTGGACATTCTAAAAAGTTATTGGACATTCACAAAGTTATTGAACACAATTTTAAGTTTCTTAGAAAATTGAAAACTTTACACCATTTTTGCTCATGGCTAACAATACTTTATTCATGTTTTAATAATAAGGATAAATTACATGTAATTAATGTAGGATTGTTAATAGTTTATTCATGTTTTGATAAAAAGGATAAATTACATGTAATTAATGCAGGATTGTTAATACTTTATTCATGTTTTGATAAAAAGGATAAATTACACGTAATTAATGTAGGATTGTTAATACTTCATTCATGTTTTAATAATAAGGATACATTACATGTAATTAATGTAGGATTGTTAATACTTTATTCATGTTTTGATAAAAAGGATAAATTACATGTAATTAATGCAGGATTGTTAGTACTTTATTCAGGTTTTAATAATATGTATAAATTACATGTAATTAATGCAGGATTGTTAATACTTTATTCATGTTTTAATAATATGTATACATTACATGTAATTAATGCAGGATTGTTAATACTTTATTCATGTTTTGATAAAAAGGATAAATTACACGTAATTAATGCAGGATTGTTAATACTTTATTCATGTTTTAATAATATGTATAAATTACATGTAATTAATGCAGGATTGTTAATACTTTATTCATGTTTTAATAATATGTATAAATTACATGTAATTAATGCAGGATTGTTAATACTTTATTCATGTTTTGATAAAAAGGATAAATTACATGTAATTAATGCAGGATTGTTAATACTTTATTCATGTTTTAATAATATGTATAAATTACATACAATTACTGTAACATTGTTTTATTTTAACAATGCTTTATTCATTTTTTAATAATAAAAATAATTTAATTAATGTAAGATTGTTCATGTTTTATTCATTTTTAAATAAAAATAAAATACATGTCATTACTGTAAAACCTCGGTGGCTGAGTGGTTTGTGTGCTTGCATCCTGATCAAAAGGGTCCGAGTTCGATCCCCAATTATGCGGATTCTTTTTCGGACTGACAAGGCTACGGAGTTCACCTAGCCTCTAAAAAAATGGGTATCAGAGATTTTTCTGGTAATTAAAGGCGGCCTGGCGTGATACCGACCACATCACCTAAAAATATGCAGTGGTCATAGAAAAATATGGTGACTAACACGATATTTGTTACGCCTAGCACGACATTAGAGGAAAATTGTCATCAAAAAATTACTGTAAGACTGTTAATGCTTTATTTATTTTTTTAAATAATAAGAATATCTATCTATCTATCTATCTATCTATCTATCTATCTATCTATCTATCTATCTATCTATCTATCTATCTATCTATCTATCTATCTATCTATCTATCTATCTATCTATCTATCTATCTATCTATCTATCTATCTATCTATCTATCTATCTATCTATCTATCTATCTATCTATCTATCTATCTATCTATCTATCTATCTATCTATCTATCTATCTATCTATCTATCTATCTATCTATCTATCTATCTATCTATCTATCTATCTATCTATCTATCTATCTATCTATCTATCTATCTATCTATCTATCTATCTATCTATCTATCTATCTATCTATCTATCTATCTATCTATCTATCTATCTATCTATCTATCTATCTATCTATCTATCTATCTATCTATCTATCTATCTATCTATCTATCTATCTATCTATCTATCTATCTATCTATCTATCTATCTATATATCTATCTATCTATCTATCTATCTATCTATCTATCTATCTATCTATCTATCTATCTATCTATCTATCTATCTATCTATCTATCTATCTATCTATCTATCTATCTATCTATCTATCTATCTATCTATCTATCTATCTATCTATCTATCTATCTATCTATCTATCTATCTATCTATCTATCTATTGATCTTTCGAGCCGTAGCCGGCCCATAGGGGCGTTGACCAAGATACTCCTTCTCTTATCTGAATCTTTGTTCTAGCAGTTTTCAATTCTTTTAAAGATATTTTATGAAATCTCGCCATTTGTCTCTGTTCTGTGCAAGCAGCTCTATCTCATTGAGGGAGCCGATTCCTGCTGCTCTTGCCTCTCTCATGAATGTCCTTCTCAGTGTCTCTCTGGGTCTTCCTCTTTTCCTCTTACCTGTTGTTTCACACATGAATAAGAATAAGTTACATGTAATTAATGTAAGACTGTTAATGTTTTATTTTTTTTTCATGTTTTTAATTATAAGAATAAATTATATGTAATTACTGTACAACTGTTAATGATTTATTCATTTTAACCAAATGACCTTCACCAAATGGCTTTTCCCGCCGACAAAATTCCGGCAACTCTCATTCTAACCTTTCTCTGACATTTTCGAAACCAGAATCAACACTGCATAAAATGTTCTATGTGTAATGTTTTAATCTCTCTCCCTTTCTCTCTATCACTCTATCTCCCACGCTATATCTCTCGGTCATTCTCTTCTTCTCTCCTTTCCTCTCTAGCGCTCTCTTCTACTCCCTCTCTCGCGCTCTCTCCTTCTCTTGCCCCCTCTCTCGCTCTTTCTCCCTCAAATCCTCTCCCTATCTCTCGCTCTCTCTGGCTGTCTCTCTCTCCCTCTCTCGGTCTAACTCTCTCCCACCCTCTCCCTATCTCTCTCCCCCTTTCTCTCCTTCCATCGATCCCGTTCTCTCTGACTCTCTCCCTCCCTCTCGCTATTTCTCTCCTCTCTCTCCCTTTCTCCCTTTTCTTTCCCCCCTCTCTCCTCTCACTCTCTCTCTCTCACTCTCTTTCACCCTCGTCATCTCTCTCATCCACTGTCTCTCCCTCTCTCACGCTCTCACCCTCTCTCTCCTTTCTCTCTCATTCTCTCGCTCCCTGTCTCGCTCTCCCTCTCCCCCTACCTCTCACTTTCTCTCTCTTTATTATATTTGAAAACTATAACGTTTAAGCACAGATAACTCGTGTTGTACTTACCCTGAATTAATCATTTGTACGTTATTTCCCCCTTTCTTTCTTTCTTTCTCTCTTTCTTTCTTTCTTTCTTTCTTTCTTTCTTTCTTTCTTTCTTTCTTTCTTTCTTTCTTTCTTTCGTTCTTTCTTTCTTTCTATCTTTCTTTCTTTCTTTCTCTCTTTCTTTCTTTATTTCTTTCTTTATGTCTTTCTATCTTTCTTTCTTTCTTCCTTTCTTTCTTTCTTTCTACATTTTTTTAAACAGAAACTTGACAATAATAATTATTTATGACAAATGTCTGCTTCTTGAGAGGTAGCCATTGCTAGAATAATACATTATGGTCATCATCATCATCATCAAGTACCAGGCCTGCTGGCGTAGATGATCATGTTTCTCCACAACTTTCGATCACGACAGTTATTTATCATTTCTGTTGTTGACCTTCTGTTAATCCATTCTCTTAAGCTGTCTGGTATTTTTTTCTCTTTGCTTCCCTCTATCTCTTCATCCCTCAATTTTTCCAGTTGTTTCAATATTTTCCAATTGTTCTCTTCTCATTACATGGCCAAAAAATGATGATTGTTTCTTCCAAATATTGGAAATTTGCTCTCTTTTTGCTTTGACCTCTTTCAGAACATCTTCATTACTCTTCTTAGCTGTCCATGGTATTCTCAATATTCTTCTGTAAAACCATATTTCTACAGACTCCAGTGATTTTCTTGTCTGTTGTCCTATTGTCAATGATTGACATCCTTATATATACACAATTATATAATGGTAAGAGTCGGTAGAGAAGTTACTATGTGCTATATATAGCAAAGAAACAATAGTTAAAATGATTTGCCTAGCCGCAAGTTGGATGGGGGTAGGTGCATTTTCATTTATTCTATACCAGACATAAGCTGCTATTTATTTGTCAATTACCAGACAAAGCTATCATTAGAGCACTATCCCATTACTAGATTATGCCGAGTGGGGATGTGGGGATTTTAGGACCTGATAATATAGGTCGCATGTCTTGAGCAGTGGCCGCGAGGTGTTCAGGTCTGAGTTGTTATTTCACCCTCGATAGAAAGAATAAAATGTTGACCCTATTGGTTTTTGGTCCCGCGTTTCTGTTGGCTGGAGTAGGGCGAGTTGTTAATGGCGGTCAGATAAACGTGTTCGTGAATACTATGTAGAGCCAGTCGTTACGTACAGAAGTGTATCATGGACAATCGAATACCAGACAAGACGATTAATGGACAAGGACAAATTTGTTCATATACCTTTGACAGAAATTGTGAATCTTACAATTTAACTGTCAAATGGAAGTTGATCTATATCACTGCGGTATCATTGATCGTTTCAATCCAAATGGTTAGAATCAATAGTCAATTAAACAAAAAATCAAGTGAGATAACTGTTGAAGACATTTCAACCGTATCAATAACGAAACAGAAATGAGAGTTGTCTCCTCTAACAGGGGCTAGGGCGACGATCACTAACAGAACTGAAAGTTGACAGCGAATTGTGGCTGATTGTAAGTCGATATGAAAAGTGTAGTCTTCTCTTTTCTTTTTCTCTATCTCACTGGTACCCAAAAGGTGTCGTGGTTATATCATTTGTCGTTCTTGAGCTGCTCGAACTGTCTGAATTAGTGATTTTCCTTTGTTGTTACATGTCTCTGTCACTACATCTATCCATCTTCTTCTGGGTCTTCCTCTTGGTCTTTTTCCATACATTCTTGAGAAGAACGCCCTTGATGGTGATTGGTGAGGATTCATTCTGACCAGGTTGCCCAACCATTTAAGAAAAAAGTGTAGTCAAAGCAAAGAAATGCACAAAGAGATGCGAAGCAGCAGTAAAGCTACTTAATACTGGGAAGTATACGAGGAAAACTTTTTTAAATTGTTGTTTATCATTCTAGTTTCAAATCATTATTTTTAAAATTATTTAATATTTTTTTAAAATTTTAAATACATATCTTTGAGTGTCTTGTATGTTTGTTCCTGCTGAAGGCCTATTGAGCCGAAACGTTGTTCTAATTTGTGTCGTCCACTTATCACGTAAAGAGTTAAGCATACCTTTTTTTACTTTATTTTATTTCTCCTTATGAGAAGAGGATTGGTTTAAGAGGAGAGTTATCTCTAAGAGTTTATAAGACAGTCACGCAGAGTACAAACCATTTTAGACGGCCGCCAACATGAGGAGGGAATCAGTTTGTCAGATTAATGCTAAGAGAGCGCAATCGAGTATGGACCGTAGAGTCGATCAGAAGGGTAGTTAAAAATTATTTTAATTAGTATATGTCAATTATAGTATGAGCAGTAGAGGATGGTTGCTCTCTCTCCTCTATTGTATCCTCTACTCGTTTCCAGCAGTAATTTATCTTTGTCATCTCAGTCTTACATTTTAAAAATAACGCCAGGACTAAAACTAAGAATAGCTAAATGTGATATCTTATCACGGGAGTCATGTCCATGGCAGGCCCATTTCCCCTAAAGTGACAAGAAGCTAAACATGCTCGACGGGAGTCCTCTTCTGATGAGCACATGACCGGCTACTGCGATGGTAAACCCTTGACTGTATAAAGCGTTTTTTTTTATTACTGATGGCTAGCACCTGGATCCATGAACCAGAATTGTCACCATCCACTCACCTCTTCCTGGTGCCCCTAGAAACAGACTAAATAGTCTAGTCTGAGCAAGTGAGTAGGGGTCGGGAGGAAAGGCAACCCGGTACTCAAAAGTAACATGTTGAAGTCGGATGTTTTGGGCCGAAAGGCACAAATGTCACTGCTATACTGCAAACCACAACAGAGCGTATTCACGTCCATTTAACGTTTTTCAAGGGCGAACGACGAAGGGGTATAACTAATCCTAAGTAAAGGTAAAGGTAAAGGTAAATGTAGAGGTAAAGGTAAAGGTAAAGGTAAAGTACGAGACTTGTATCGAGGTCTTAGCACGCGAGTTTTCACCCATATGTACTCGGCTGCCTATTCAGAAATCTTCGGAAACTTCTGGACAATGTCGCTTCAAGCATAGAAACTCACTATGCGAGGCGGCATTCTTCACCTTCCCAAAGTAAGTACTACTATCCTGGTACCCATTTCTGCCAACGGCTGGGTCGACCGCGGGGGTATTTTTAATTCCAACCATGTGTACAAGTTACACTGCTTCCAGCGGGAATCGAACACGGATTGTCCGAACGTCGGTAGCCCAGTCGGGTGGTTTTTCCAACGAGGCTATCTAGGCCCCCAATTAATCCTTTAGTTATCAAGTGAGCCCAAGCAAAATCTTCTATCCTTTTTTTCCCGTGCAACATTTGCATTTTTTGATCATCAAATGATAATAACGATGAGCTTCATGCTTGCATTCATCAATTATAATTGATGTCATTCAACTCAACTTGAAACAACATTCATTCAAAAAATATGGAATAATAAAATAATTTGATCCCAAACAAAATAAACCTATTCAGTGAGGCTAACGTTACGTCATCCGTAAAGTTTATTTTAACAACATCGATGGAGACGTTTCTTCGTCAGTGAAGAGTTAACACTTTAACTCTCCTTTACCCGCACAATGCATTCAACGTCGTCATATCTTGCCCACCATCGGCTGTTAGTTTTACAGTCAAAGTGGCAAATCACCTTTAACCTTTGACACTTTCATCATGTATGGAAGACGCAATACGTGGTCTACAGCAGATTCATCATTCGTAAAATTTCAGATTTATTTAAGGAGTGACTTCGATGTGTGATCTTCTTTCTTCTTTTATCCTGTTCTGCTTGATTGCCGGTACGTGTCGCAGGCTTAAGTCAATGATGTTCTATCAAGGACACTTTCTGTGGCTTGTTACTGATATTGGGAGACAAAGGCGCGCCTCCCAGCACCAGAGCTGGAAGTTATCAGCGACCCACAGCTGATGGCTTGCGCCAGTATCGGTGAACCAAAACCATCCAGACACTGCTCCACCTCTCCGTGGTGCCTCTAGTAACAGACTAACCTGTCTAGTCTGGCCAAGCGAGCAGGGATCGAAAGAGGGAAGACAACCCGGTACTCAAAAATGTCGTGCTGAAGTCGGATGTGTTGGGCCGAAAGGCGCAAATATAACAGTTATACTGCAAACCACAACACAAAGCAGACACGCCCACTTAACGTCCTTTTAAGGACGGATGACGAAGAGGAATTCTACAGTCTACGAATACTCTAGAATACTTTAGTCATCGGGCGAACGCAAGCATACTGATATTGTATTGTTTTATTATGTCGTTAATTGCCTCATTCCATCTTCTTCTTGGTCCACCTCTACATTTGGTTTGTTCCATTTTGCTGGTATAAGCTCTTGATGCTGGTGCTGAGGGTTCATGCACATTAAATGTTCAAACCACTTTCATCTTTGTTTCTCTATGTGTACGATGACTGGTAGAATTCGAATTGTATTCCTCTTTTCAATGTTCTTTACATGATCTTTCCGTGTTTTGTTAACAGCTTTTCTGAGGAATCGCATCTCACACGTTGTCAGTTTTCTTTCTCGTTCTTTAGTCAGAGTTCTTGTTTGACATTATTGATAACAAAGAGCTGGAATAAAGATAGAGTTTATCAAGTTCTTCTTTGTTTCCATTGAGATATCAGAAAGCTTTAAAATCGGCAAAATTTGGTCTGTAATTTTGTTAGCACTTTGATTTCTTGCTTCAATTTGTTAAGCCTTCCATCCTCTGTAACTTTGTTAGCACTTTGATTTCTTGCTTCAATTTGTTAAGTCTTCCATCCTTTGTAACTTTGTTAGCACTTTGATTTATTGCTTCAATTTGTTAAGCCTTCCATCCTCTGTAACTTTGTTAGCACTTTGATTTATTGCTTCAATTTGTTAAGCCTTCCATCCTCTGTAACTTTGTTAGCACTTTGAATTCTTGCTACAATCTCTTAAGCCTTCCATCCTTTGTAACTTTGTTAGCACTTTGATTTCTTGCTTCAATTTGTTAAGCCTTCCATCCTCTGTAACTTTGTTAGCACTTTTATTTCTTGCTTCAATTTGTTAAGCCTTCCATCCTCTGTAACTTTGTTAGCACTTTGAATTCTTGCTACAATCTCTTAAGCCTTCCATCCTCTGTAACTTTGTTAGCACTTTGATTTCTTGCTTCAATTTGTTAAGCCTTCCATCCTTTGTAACTTTCTTAGCACTTTGAATTCTTGCTACAATCTCTTAAGCCTTCCATCCTCTGTAACTTTGTTAGCACTTTGATTTCTTGCTTCAATTTGTTAAGCCTTCCATCCTCTGTAACTTTGTTAGCACTTTGATTTCTTGCTTCAATTTGTTAAGCCTTCCATCCTCTGTAACTTTGTTAGCACTTTGAATTCTTGCTTCAATTTGTTAAGCCTTCCATCCTCTGTAACTTTGTTAGCACTTTGATTTCTTGCTTCAATTTGTTAAGCCTTCCATCCTCTGTAACTTTGTTAGCACTTTGATTTCTTGCTTCAATTTGTTAAGCCTTCAATCCTTTGTAACTTTGTTAGCACTTTGATTTCTTGCAACAATCTCTTAAGCCTTCCATCTTTTGTAACTTTGTTAGCACTTTGATTTCTTGCTTCAATCTCTTAAGCCTTCCATCCTCTGTAAAAATGCTACTCAGATATTTGATTTTGTGTACTTGTTTTATGTATTTAATATATATGTAATTGTATATGGAGGTGTTTATGTTTCCTGTTGTTTTATTTATGTTTATATTTCCTGGTGTTCTATTTATGTTCATGTTTCCTATTGTTTTATTTATGTTCATATTTCCTGGTGTTGTATTTATGTTCATGTTTCCTGGTGTTGTATTTATGTTTATGTTTCCTGGTGTTGTATTTATGTTTATGTTTCCTGGTGTTCTATTTATGTTTATGTTTCCTGGTGTTGTATTTATGTTTATGTTTCCTGGTGTTCTATTTATGTTTATGTTTCCTGGTGTTCTATTTATGTTTATGTTTCCTGGTGTTGTATTTATGTTTATGTTTCCTGGTGTTGTATTTATGTTTATGTTTCCTGGTGTTGTATTTATGTTTATGTTTCCTGGTGTTCTATTTATGTTTATGTTTCCTGGTGTTGTATTTATGTTTATGTTTCCTGGTGTTGTGTTTATGTTTATTTTTCCTGGTGTTCTATTTATGTTCATGTTTCCTGGTGTTGTATTTATGTTCATATTTCCTGTTGTTCTATTTATGTTTATGTTTCCTGGTGTTCTATTTATGTTCATGTTTCCTGGTGTTTTATTTCTGTTCATGTTTCCTGGTAGGGAGCCGCGATAGCTCAGTGGTTAGTGAACTGGATTACCACGGACAAGGGGTAGGGTTCGATCCCAACCGACGGCTCCGGGTTCACCCAGCCTTAAATGGGTACCGGATTTCTTTCTGGGAAAGTAAAACAGCACGGGCGTAATACTGACCACATTACCCCAAAAATCATGTGCTGAAGGTCTGTAAAATATAGGGTCACTAACACCATATTTCTCTATACGCTACTTGGCGTGACGGGGGTACTTTACTTTTTTTTTTTTTTTTACTTTTTTCCTGGTGTTCTATTTATATTCATGTTTCCTGGTGTTCTATTTATATTCCTGTTTCCTTGTGTTTTATTTATGTTCATGTTTCCTGGTGTTCTATTTATGTTCATATTTCCTGTTATTTATGTTTATGTTTCCTGGTGTTCTATTTATGTTCACATTTCCTGGTGTTTTATTTATGTTCGCGTTTCCTGGTGTTCTATTTATGTTCATGTTTACTGGTGTTGTATTTATGCTCATGCTTCCTGTGTTCTATTTATGTTCATGATTTCAGTTTTCTCTACATTTACTACACCCTAGACGTCCTTATATAGCCACTCACCCTCGACTGGTAGTTCTACGAAGTGGAATTCACCTTTAATCTTTTACACTTTCATCATTTTTAAGTGATCTACAGCAGTTTCATAATCCTTAAAGTTTAAGACATTCTTACAGAGTGATTTTGATTTGTGATAATACATAGAAATGTAAGTTAATGGCTTAATTATGTTTTTTTTTATTCAAAATGATAATTTAGTAGATGTCTGCCTGGGATGGGTAGAAACATTGAAATATATTGGTCACTTTGACATTTGCTTGTGTGGAATATTAACACGTGACGAAATTCACTGTGGGTTGTACGAAAGTCTGAAAAGTTCGTAAGACAAGAAGAGTGATGACTTTCCTGATCTCTATAAGATTTAAGCAATCTGCTTGTGTTCGCCCGATGTTTTAAGGAGTGTACCTCGTCATCATCCGCCCTTAAAAGGACGTTAAGTGTGCGTGTCTGCGTTGTGTTGTGGTTTGCAGTATAACTGTTATATTTGCGCCTTTCGGCCCAACACATCCGACTTCAGCACGACATTTTTGAGTACCGGGTTGTCTTCCCTCTTCGATCCCTACTCGCTTGGCCAGACTAGATAGGTTAGTCTGTTACTAGAGGCAGAGAGGTGGAGCAGTGTCTGGATGGTTCTGGTTCACCGATCCTGGCGCAAGCCATCAGCTGTTGGTCGCTGGAAACTTCCAGCTCTGGCGCTGGGAGGCGGGCCTTCGTCTCAATTGCAATTCAAAGCAATTTGAAATAAAGATTCAAATATGAAAAAAAGGGAACATCTACTAGGGCAAGTCCGGTTTGTGTGTACAGCCATCGAGCTAATGGAACCATTCATATACACAGTAGTACACACATTTCATCATATATCAAATACGACCGAGCATTGCGATGATTACCTTAAGTGATGTATAAAGTCCCCCCCCCCCCCCCTTTTCCACAACAAAAATAAATAAATACCACAAATTCCGAAAGTTCACAAACTTGAGAACCAGTCTGTCCTGTTGAGTTCAGTATCCCGCCTCCACCTACATTATTTATTGGTAGACGGTTTGAAGCACCAAATGACCCTTGCTCAGGCCAACGGTTCTCAAACCAAGGAAACAGGTATCATCCATAATGTTTGAATTAGTATTCAACTATTATTTTGTAACAATAGATAGAGATGATGTTTACTTTGATAGAACGTTATTGCTGTAACTATTTACCAGGTCCACGTGTACCTGCCTCAAAGTGCACACCCGCTTAAGTCAGAGTGAGAGAGGGGTTGTTAGATTGAAAAGGTGAAAGAGAAAGCAATAAGGAGAGAGAGATGAAGAGTATAGAGGAGGTAGAAATGGAGGAAGAGAGAGGAAGAGGGGAAGAAGGAGAGAGAAAGGAAGAGGGAGAGAGAGAGAGGAAGAGTATAGAGGAGGTAGAAATGGAGGGAGAGAGGAAGAGGGAGAGAGAGAGGGGAAAAAGGAGAGAGAGCGGAAGTGTTAGAGGGAGAAAGTGAAAGAAAGATAGGGAAGAGAGATGGGGTAAGGTAGGCAGAAATGAATAATAGAGAGAGAGATGGAGAGAGGAAGAGAAGAAGAAGAGAGAGTAAAGAGAGGCAATGAGAGAGAGAGAGAGAGACGGAAAGCAATATCACGTAGTATACAACGTATTTGGCGATATATTAGACCCAACATTGTATAAATGCAAATGTCAACATTTTAATAAGACTAGCTGGCTATAGTTTGTACAGCTACCACTCCCTCTGTTGTTATAAATGGTTCTGTCTCTGTATATTCTGTCATATTCTTGTCTTTTTACACCTTCATTGAAGCATAAGATATCAATAAGAACTCTCCATTGCCCCATGTCCTCTATTGTATACACTACTCGTTTCCAGCCATAATTTATCTTTGTGATCTCAGTCTAACATCAAAACAAATAACACCAGGGCTAAACCTAAGAATAGTAAAATGTTATATTTTCTCAACATTTCTGTGTGGAGCAGTAGCATGGACATTACACAAGAAAACAGAACAGAAAATCGAAGCATTTAAAATGTGGATTTATAGAAGAATAAGAAGAATTTGAATGGTTATTGGTTATTGCTTATGGAAGGCCTCGGTATCACAGCAAACGAATTAAAATCCATAATTGCTCAACCGCCCGTGCCAGTGGAATCATCCGAATTACTAACTCATCTCCCAAACAAAGAAAGGAAAATGTAGTCCCCATCGTAGCAGTCTCAGCACACGCCAAAAGACATAAGGCGAAACCGCGCAGAAAGTGAACACAGCCAACTGTTCCCTGTCTTACGATATCATCATTCATCGTAAACAAGCGGGATATCGAAGCAGGATCAAAACGGATGAGACACACAGCTCACGGTGTGCACAGAGCACTTAACTCAGTAGCTCCTGCAACAAGCCGGACTTGGAATATGAGGAAACTGCAAGAAGGAACACTTTTCAGACATAGCCTTCAATGGTTCCTGCCGCCTATCCACCATATACCATGGGAGTTCACGTCCTCCCGAAAATGATGATCGTCATAGCACTTGATGATGTTAGGCCATCATTGATGACTCCAATTCCAAACATATAGACACACAGTGGTGGTAAGTTATCATTTCCAATCCAACAGAAGCCACATGACCTGTAGTTAGTAAAACCACAGAGAGAATATGATTTTGTGACCTTCACTGATTCACTCTTGGATGTGAATGTGTAGTTTACACAAGAGGAGAAGTTTTCAACTACAGTGATCCCATTTAAGGCAATTCTGGGATAGCAAGGCAAGTCTCCTTTATAGCAGCAGAACTTGATGTTCTCCACTCCCTTCTTGTAGCTGCCGCCACACGATTCTGATGTCTCATTAACTTGGACATCATTCAAGAACAATGTCAGATTAACATTCCATAGATATGGCTCTGCTGATGAAATGCTTGGTGCAACAGTTGTATCAATCATACAGGAGGCTCATGGTCTGTGGTCATTAATATCACAGACGGCACATGATGTTGTTATATTCAGTGTTTCTTTCTGGGGTGTAAATATGTGGCACACACATGGAGAGTGGTTTGTGGTCACAGTAATCCCATTAAAGACAATTCTAGGGTAGCATGGCATAGCTGTTTCAGAACAGCACAATCCTGTGATGTTTTCTGTGTTTGGATTGAATTGGATGGAAAGAAAGAAAACAAACGATGAAGTCTTAAAACAACTAAAAATTAACTAAATATGACATGAGAACTACTAAACACAATTCAAACAAAACAAATGAGGTTTTTGGGGCATGTTAAAAGACACAGCAGGCTACTAAAAGTAATCTTGGAAAGGAAAGCACAAGGTAAAAGAGGCAGATGCAGATCAAGACTAGCATGGACGAGTAACATCAAAAGAACAAGTCAGCCTATGACAACCTGCACTATCAAAGCAAGAGACAGAGAAGAATGGTGCTCCATGAAAGCCAACATTCGATGCTGAGATGGCATTTAATGGTGATGGAAATCTCAGTCTCAAGTTTCTATCTTCTTATGTCCTATGTCTTCACCGTTAACTCTTTCTATGTATGTTCCAGGTGAAGATTTGGCTTTGTAATGGTTCTAGTGTTTTCATATGAAGTGTGTCCTATTCAGGACCATTTTCTCCAGTCTTTTACTTCTTTCTTCAATTGTGGGTTGATTTGTTCATTAGTTAACTCTCTTCAATTCCCCACATAACTATCCCTGACTCTCATTAGTTAACTCTCTTGAATTCCCCACATAACTATCCCTGACTCTCATTAGTTAACTCTCTTCAATTCCCCACATAACTATCCTTGACTCTCATTAGTTAACTCTTTTCAATTCCCCACATAACTATCCTTGACTCTCATTAGTTAACTCTCTTCAATTCCCCACATAACTATCCCTGACTCTCATTAGTTAACTCTCTTGAATTCCCCACATAACTATCCCTGACTCTCATTAGTTAACTATCTTTAATAACCCACGTAACTATCCCTGACTCTCATTAGTTAACTCTCTTCAATTCCCCACATAACTATATCCCTGACTCTCATTAGTTAACTCTCTTCAATTCCCCACATAACTATCCCTGACTCTCATTAGTTAACTCTCTTCAATTCTCCACATAACTATCCCTGACTCTCATTAGTTAACTATCTTCAATAACCCACGCAACTATCCCTGACTCTCATTAACATTGACTTTGTTTAGTTAACTCTCAACAATTCACCACATACCTATCGCCTATTAATTGACAACTACAGACTCCCGCAATACTTGGTTACAACTGGCAAGTTACAGGGAAAAAGAAATTGCGGTCAGGAAAGAGAGAAAATACTGGATAGTTTGGTGTCATCGCATGGAAAACAGTCAACAACAGAATTGATGCGATGCACGGTGGATAGAAGATTACGGAAGAACATGATCGCCTACCACAACCGGTATCGCACATGATGATGATGATGATGACGAACTCCCCCATCTCTTGCAGACACCGTCTTTAAAACCGATAACCAAATCTCCGAGCAGCACTATCTGAGAGTTAATCTCAGCGAATAATTACTTTTCGTTTCTTTGATGCATCAACTAACAGCTCTTGTGTGACGAGAAAACACATTTCTATCACCTGAAGGTACTTGATTCATCACATGATGTAGTTGACACAGCGAGGACCATTCCCATTTTAGACTTGTTTACTGATAACTTTCTTGTGTTGATGTTTTGAGAAAAGGTCGCTTAGCGAGCCCTATTTCTGGTTTAAAGTGCTTGTTGTGCCAAAGAGAACTTTCCTCGTTAGAGGGCACTGTAGCGTGGAGGTTAAGGCGCTTGGCCAATAAAAACAACATTTGGAGAAACGGTTTCCCACCCCCCCCCACCCCATCCTCCCCCTCCAAAAATAAAAAAATAGCCCTGATAAAGAAATGGATGAATGCTCTATCATGATCGATCGTCGAAGGTGCCGTGTTCAAGGTGAGCACGTTAAGTAACCCGAAGCAGAAACAACAGGCTGTATGCCTATGTTAGGATCAAAGTTGTCAATAAGAATAAAACTCCCACAACCATCATAATAATTAACTGTTTTCTGGACTTGTCTTGTGGGTGACCACGATGTTTGCGTGAAATCTTCCTGTGCTGCAAGGAAAGGGATCAGAATAATAATAGATCTTGATTGAATATAGGAATGCTGTTTTATTAGATTAGGGACAAACAAATCATCAGTAGTTCTGTTATAATTATCATGTATTTAATGTGGGGAGGTCTCATTTACCTCCGCTGAAATTCTTCACCTGTATGGTGCAGAAACGTGGACATTAGACTAGAAAACAGAAGAGAAAATTGAAGCCTTTGAAATGTGGATTTATGGAAGAATAGGTAGAAATGGATGGAAAGAAAAGAAAACAAACGATGAAATTTTAAAACAACTAAAAGCGAAAAGAGAATAACTAAACACAGTTCAAACAAGACAAATGAAATTTGTGGACCATGTTAAAAGACACAACAGCCTACTAAAAGTAATATTGGAAGGGAAAATACAAGGTAAAAGAGACAGAGGCAGACCAAGACTAACATAGATGAGTAACATCAAAGTCAGCCTATGACAATCTGCACCATCAAAGCAAGAGACAGAGTCGAATGGTGATCCATGGTAGCCAACCTTCGATGCGGAGACGGCACTCAATGATGATGATGATAATGAAACTATTCAAGATTCATTTTAACTCCGACACATGAATGAGGCAACAGACCAATCATCCGAACACCACATTTTCCTTCCACGCTTGAAGACATAAAAGGTGACAATAAATCATAGAGCGCCTATCTAGCATTTCTGTAAGAATGTATGAAGATTGTAGTAATCCTAACTGCATCGCTAATTCTACCTCCTATAAGGGGCGTTAATTCAGGAATTAATTTCCAGGTAGAGTTATCTGAGGAGCAAGTGGTGGGAGTGTAATGCACACTCCTAGAAATGATGGTGACAGCTTTACAGGAAAGGGAAAAAAAAACAAAATCATGACGTTTCGGCCAACATACGGTCTTCTTCGGAAAACAAGAACAACACAAACGGACAACGGAATGAAGATAACCTATACTATATGTTCTAGAATGAGCAGAACTAGCAGATCAAAGAGAAATAAAAAGGGGATACAAAGTGAAATGAAATGACAAAACAAAAGGGAAATGTACAACATTACAAGTGAATTAAAAAAGAAAATAAAACTCAGAAAATTAAAAAAATTAAATTATTTAATGCAACACTTAGCTGTAGATCATTTCTAATATATGGATACAAATAAGTGAACATCAAAGCAAATAAAACCAGGGCTAAAACACAAGAATAACTCATGTTAAATCTGCTCAATGTTTCTGTATGGTACAGAAACATGGACATCAGACAAGAAAACAGAACAGAAAATTGGAAACTTTGAAATGTGGATTTATAAAAGAATAAGAAGAAGTGGATGGGGAAAAAAAAAAAGATGATGTCTTTAAAAAAAAAACAAAAAAAAAACAACTAAACACAATTTAAAAAAGGGAGCCGCGATAGCTGAGTTGTTAGGGAACTGTACTGCAAAGGACAAGAGGTAGGGTTCGATCCCAACCGACGGCTCCGATTCACCCAGCCTTTAATGGGTACCGGATTTTTTTCTGGGAATGTAAAGCGGCATGGGCGTAATACCGATCACATTACCCCAAAAATCATGTGCCGTAGGTCTGTGAAATTTATGGTCACAAACACCACATTCCCTATACGTCACTTGGCGTGACGGGGGTACTTTACTTTTCGTTTTTTTACAGTTAAAAAAAGACAAATGAGGTTTTCGTGGCATATTAAAAGCAGCAAAAGCAGGCAGGATTCTACTAAAAAGTAATCCTGGAAGGGAAAATACAAGGTTAAAGAGGTAGAGGCAGGCCATGACTAACATGGAAGTGTAACAGCAAAAGGAGACTTCAGGTCAATATGGGGATAGGCAGCAAGAACCGTTAAGGCTCTGCATGAAAAGTGTTTCTTGTCGCAGTTTCCTCATATTCCTACTTGCTGCTGGATCTACTGAGTTTAGTGCTCTGTGCACCCCGTGAGCTATGCTTTTCATCCGGATCGTGTTTCGATATTCCGATTGCTTACGATGAATGATGTCATTGCATGGCGCAAGACAGTTCAGCTGCGTTCACTTTCGGTTCCATTTAGACTTATGTCTTTTGGCATGTGTGATGTAGCTGTTATGATGTTGATTGGAGCTGCTCTTCTTTGTTTGGATCCTACAATGAGATGAGATGTTAATTCGTAAGATTCTACTGACACGGGCGGTTGAGCAATTATAGACTTTAACTCTTTCCTTACGTTTAACCGCACAGTGCGTCACTCTCAATTTGATCAGTGTAAACTGTCATCAAAGCATGTTCTATTGTTTGTATCGTCTTGGTATTGGTGAAATATAATTCCTTCTTTAACTATCTAAAAATTCATATATAATATGTTAAGTTTAAGATAAATATGTAGATTAATATTTAAAAACATTAAAAATGTTGTGTCTGAAATCTCTACCGATAAATTGATAAAATGAACTGAAAGAGTTAATTTGTTTGTAGTAATACCGGGGCCATCGACTAATTAGAACTATAACAACATCAAAAGATGATCAGCTTCTATGTAACATTTATTGTTAATGTAAACTTAACAAAGTATCAATCAAATAAATAGAGGGTGTTGTAGAAAATGATAGGAGATAGGCACGCACAATTAACAACGTGCAGTCCGCTGAACAATTGTATATATATATATATATATATATATATTTCCTTTGGCGTCTTTACAGACGGTTAGTGGCAAGCAATCATGGTAAGTCAGTAACTTTGTAAAATATTAGTATCTTATGCTGGTTCTGTTTTCCTGAATTGCTTCTCTCGTGGCAGAATATGCAAATATTGAGCAGACAGATCAGTCCGCAGAATAAACAAAATATATTTGTGGTGCCTGGCCTTGTCTTCTTTCTCTAGCGCCTTTTGTCTTCCCAGTTTGATATGAGCACTGCCTCGAAAATTGATGCGCCATTTGTTAATTGTTATTCTCCATGTGCTACGATCTTCAACCAGAGTTACCAAGTTTCTTTCACTGATAGAGAATTCCATCAAGGAAACCCTGCAAACATCCTTATATCTCAGCACTGGTCTGCCCTTTAGTCTCTTTCCATCCTTAACTCTTTCAGTACGGAAGGTTTGTATCAATTCAGCGGTAGAGATTTCAGAGACAACATTGTTAACGTTTTAAAATATTAATCATCATGTTTATATTTATCTAACACATAATATATTGTATAAGAATTTTTAGATAATTAAACAAAGAATTAGATTTCACCAATACCAAAATGATACAAGACATGTAAATAGAATATAGCTTGTTGAAAATTGTTAACTAATCAAATTGAGAGTGACGCACTGTGCGGCGCAACGTACGCGACCGTAATTGACATGGCTCATGGTGCGGCGAAATGTGCGGAAAGAGTTAAGTACGCCAATATTTGTTTGGGAATACGATTGTTTGCCATTCTTCTTACATGACCCAGCCACCTTAGTCTCCAACTCCTATGTGTTGTCATGATAGATGGGAGTTTGGCTCGCTGTAAGACATTAGAGTTAGTTACTTTGTCCTGCCAGTTGATGTTCATAATCTTTCGAGATCTGCGAGCATGAAAGCTGTTTAACCTTTTCTCCTGCCCTGCATAGGTAGTCCACGTTCCTTGACCGCATAGAGGTGTACTAAGCACACAACTTTAGTAAACTTGAATCTTAGTCCTGAGTCTTTTAATTTGGTTGGTATATGCTCTATCTTTAAGTTTACCAAATATGGAAGCTGCCTTTCCGATTCGGGATTTTATTTCTTCTTTAAGGGAGACATTGGCTGTAACCATAGAACAGAGCTAGATGAACCTTCAAGGGGTGTGTTATTTAATGATATAGCTGCGGGACAGCTTGTTGAAGCACCACAGCTTTCTGTATACTTATTGATAAGGATAATAAATCACATGATCTAGCTAGATTATCAATCACTGACTGCAGGATATATATTGAGCAACCAGAACTGCATCATGAGTGAATAGAAGCTCAATCATTAGGGTCTCAATTGTGTTAAATTTTGACCTCAGACGTGCTGGATTCAATAAAGGGCCGTCAGATCTTGTACGGATGTAGATGTCTCCAGAGACGGTTTCAAATACATTGTGTAGATGGGTAGCGAAAAGTATTCCGAATAGAGAAGGGGCACACACAATGACACATCCTTGTTTGACTTCAAAGTTCATCTCTGTTGTGAAACGACTTGATCATCTTAAGCAATGTAGGTGGGTAGCCAACATGTCCCAGCACCCTGTATAGACCTGATCTGCTGATGGTGTCAAACGCCCTTGTGAGATAAACGAAGGCTATAAATAGAGGTCTTCTTTGCTCCTTGCATTTTTCCTGCATTTTGTGGAAAGTAAAAATCCTATCCATGGTTGACTGTCCACCTATAAAGTGGCACTGGGTCTCAGGAAGGATGCGTTCCGAAAATTGATGTAGGCACTTTAAAATAATTCTTGCGAAAACCTTTCAAGTTACAATCAGGAAGGGACATACCCCTATAGTTGCTACTATCGCCTTTGTCCCTTTTAGTTTTGTATAACGTTTCAATCTTGGACGCCTCTGGAGAGTAGAGAAGAATCTCTGTCAGCTCATGTTCACTAATTCTAGAACAGTCAGTTATGATTTTCTCTCGGATTCCTGCTCGTTGATACACACTAGATTATATGTCTCGAGAGCACCATGGGAAGGTTGAGTAGGTTCTTGGTCAATTCAGGTTCACTGATTCCAGCACCAATACTCTATGAGCTTAACCCGCTTTGGTTGCTTTTATTTATTTGGAATGTGTGTTCTCAAGAAAACTTGACTGAAGAAGTGACTGTACACTCTCTCTCTATTCGATGGAAGTCGTTAGAAATCGTCGCCTGTGCTCCGATTAAGGCTGCATGGTAGTCGATCTTGTCAACAGACTTCGCCGACACCAACACGTTTGGAGGGAGCTATGACGTAAGTGAAGCGGATAGAGGGAATTCTCGACTGCAATGAAACTGAATCTCCGAACAGAACAGAACAGAACATATTATTCAGCCTCAACCAAAGCTTTAGACGCCCTAACCCCACGTAGTTATAAATTCAGAATCGTCACTATAATGTTCAGTAACTCCAGCAAATACGCCATAATATCTTGACCCTTGTTATTAAATTAACGCCCCTAGTTCCCGTGCCATATTTTCCGACATTAATGGCTTTGGTCGACAGTTGACCTAACGACATTTGACATAACTAGGAATCACGTCAGTGTCAAAACGTGACACAAACCAATCGTGTCAGCAACTGGAGATTCACCAAAACCTGGTTGCAGTCTGTTCCTGCTTGTCAGTGACTGTCGTGCCAGTAAATAGCAAATAGATGTGGTTGACTTTTATTTGCGTCTAAAGAGGAAAGTGGCTAAGCCTCAGCTGTTTATAGGACTACCAGAGGGCAGGATTTTGCGGGACATGTCCTACTTTTTAGACATTTGTTCTGTCGGGCCAGGATTTTACCTTACTATATAAAATATTGGAAATAAGTGTCATGTTATCGTGTCTTGTCTTTCGCGAAAATGTCCTAATTTTTTCTGATAACATTTCCTTTGTATTTTTCAGATAAATTGTCCTGATTTTTTTTTTTTCAGCTAAATTGTCCTGATTTTTTTTTTTCAGCTAAATTGTCCTGATTTTTTTTTTTCAGCTAAATTGTCCTGATTTTTTTTTCAGAAAAATATTTCCTGTTTTTTTTCTTCAGATCAAATGTTGTGATTTTTCATAAAAATGAATACATAATTGTGATTATACGAAAACAATTCACGACGGTGGCTTTCTGTTGCCTTCCGTCGGTTTATTTACGGTTGGCTCCGCTAGCCTTTGACTAAAAAGTCTCACCCACAAGGCAGTTGGGTTCTTTTACTTCAGGATATCCTCCCTTAGCCTTTTACTCTCCCGATCATACCTGCAAGGCAGAAGGGCAGCCGCAGGTTGTACTGTTTACTATAAACAGTAGCAGGTTAAATTATCTGACCTGGCAAAAGGAGTCGAAATGTGGTTTTACAGAAGAATATTGAGAATACCATGGACAGCTAAGAAGAGTAATGAAAACGTTCAGAAAAAGGTCAAATCAAAAAGAGAATTTCCAATTTTAATTTCCAATATTAGAAAGAAACAATCATCATTTTTTGGCCACGCACTGAGAAGAGAACATGAAGAATATATTGTAACAACTGGGAAAATTGAGGGACGAAGAGACAGATGGAAGCAAAGATACCAGATAGCTTAAGAGAAAGTCTTGGCAGAAGGTCAACAACAGAAATGATAAATAACTGTCGAGATCGAAAGTTGTTGAGAGACATGATCACCTACGCCAGCAGGCCCGGTACTTGATGATGATGATGATGCCTACATACATACGCTAGACTCCAGAACAATAAGAAAAATAACCATTACAGATGTGGAATCTGTGAGACGCATGACAGGAAACTCCATGAGAAATCAAATAAGAAATGAAGAACTGGGGGAAATGCTAGGAATAATTCACACCATTGAAACGCAGAGGAGCAACAGATAAAATGGTCCGGCCACGTGAGAAGACAAAGAAATAAAAACACAACACAACGAACACATAATAATCATTACGAGAACACAAGAGTCAAGGGTCGATCACGAAAAAAAGATGGGTTAATGAAATATTTGAAACACTAGGAAGAATAAAACCACAAGAGGTCAAGAGTAGAGTAAAAGAGAGCATATTTTACATCATCTCCACACTGAAAGTCAAATGAGGATGCAAAAATGTATACAAACATACAAACATACATACATACAAACATACATACATACATACATATACACATAGCTACGTTCATACGTACATAAAAATATACAAACATACATACATGCATACATATTATTGTTATTATTGTTATTGGCTATGGAAGGCCTCGGTCTCACAGCAAACGAATTAAAATCCATAATTGCTCAACCGCCCGTGCCAGTGGAATCATCCGAATTACTAACTCATCTCCCAACATATATACATGCATACATACACATACAAACACATACATACATACATGTAAATGCGCATACATGGATACATTCATACATACATAGGTACATACATCCATACATACATACATACATACATACAACCATATATACATACAACCATATATACATACAACCATACATACATACATTTTCACACCTGTTCAGGTGTGATAGTACCTCAACCTTTGAAGTATATTATAAATAAGACAACATTAAAACATTCTCATTTGAGTAACCAGCTGGTTCCAGTAACAACCAGCCCCCAACATTTTGTTTGGAAGAACTATCGAGATATTTCAGGGCTTAGTTCGCACTAGGCAGCCAGGTGAAACGTTACACCTGAAAGCGCTCATTGAATACCTGCACAAACTTTTGGTATTTTGTTGGGTAAAAGCTACGTCATTATAAAAAAAAAAAAAAAAATAAAAATCACGCGTCATCCACCTTAGATCTTTGGGGGAGGTCTTGGTCCACTGTGTTTTCTTGAATTCGTTTTTAAAAATCTGAACTGGATCTAAATATTACATTGTTTTATCTTTTTATTTCACTTTTCATTCATTCATTATTTGTTTTTAATCTATCACCATCATGTGTCATACCGGTTGATGTAATCAATCATGTTCTTCGACATTTCCCCGTCCCTAATCGATCATATCGATTTTATAGATTATTGTTTACTGTACTGCACCAAGCTGTTTAGTAAGTTTTATTTGTGTCGTCCGAGATATCTCTTTCCATGTATTTTGCAGGTTGTAATCAAAGTATTCCAACTCTAGTCTTCTCATGAAGTGCTCGAGAAATGTAGTTTTTGCCTTATTTACCATGTACTTGCCATTCTAAGATTACGTCTAGCAGGTTGTTATGTCTTTTGACGTGCCCAACAATCTCATTTGTCTTGTTTGAATTGGAATGTTGAGAAGGTATACGATTTTCTTATTCTTAGTTTTAGCCCTGTTGTTATGTTTCAACGTTAGTAAATACCACTTACCAAATACCACATACCAAATACCAAATACCACATATCAAATATCAAATACCACATATCAAATATCAAATGACGCATATCAAATACCACATATCAAATATCAAATACCACATATCAAATACCACATACCAAATACCACATACCAAATACCACATATCAAAAACCACATACCAAATACCACATATTAAATATCAAATACCACATATCAAATACCACATATCAAATAACACATAACAAATGCCACATATCAAATATTAAATACTACATATCAAATACCACATATCAAATATCAAATACCACATATCAAATACCACATACAAAATACCACATACAAAATACCACCTATCAAATATCAAATACCACATACCAAATACCACATACCAAATACCAAATACCACATACCAAATACCAAATACCACACACCAAATACCACATACCATATACCATATACCAAATACCACATACCAAATACCACATACCAAATACCACATACCATATACCATATACCAAATACCACATACCAAATACCACACACAAAATACCACATACCATATACCAAATACCACATACCAAATACCACATAATTTTAATTCCATTTCCTTAGTATCCACCTCTCTAGGCTAAGACAAAACCCAGGAAGATAAAATAATGTCTTATTACAATAGTACTAATTTATTATGAAAAATATCTTATGCAACAAATTACTGTCAATAAAAATGAGAAAGAGAGTTCATCGGTGCTATATAGAACCAATTCTGACCTATGGAAGCGAATCATGGACAGTAGATAAACAAATGAAAAGACGATTAAAGGCCACAGAGATGAGATTTCTCAGAAGAATGTTGAAAGTTCCCTGGACAGATAAAAAGACCAATGAGGAAGCTCTCAAAGAGGTCAACACAAAAAGGGAGCTCTTAAAAAACATCAGAAAGAAGCAATCAGCATTTTTCGGGCACATCATGAGAAGAGGAAAGTTGGAATACTTGGTTACAACTGGCAAAATAAAAGGAAAGAGAGATCGCGGACGACAAAGAGAGAAAATACTGGATAGCTTGGTGTCATGGCATGGAAAACAATCAACATCAGAACTGATACGATGTACTGTAGATAGAAGATTGTGGAGGGACAGGATCGCCTACGCCAGCCGGCATGGTACATGATGATGATGACTAATTTATTATTATATTCTGGTTAAAGTGAGTTTAGTGCATCGTTTCTTCTATTGTAACGTTGAAACAGGAAGGTACAGAGTTGAAGGTCTACTGTTAGAGTTCATGTAGGACGTCATCTTTGTAAACATTTGAAACAAGTTTGACAACTCGTCCAAGTTTAACAACTCGTCCTAGGCTCAGTTTCTGTCTGAAAGAGCACCGTGACCCTCGACATGAAACATACTTCTGTGGTTTGTTGTTACCGTTCATGTATCCCAGATCCTGTAGATAGGACACATTGAAAGAAAGAGAAGTGGAGCTATCATTACAGGTGGATCATATGATGGGGAATATAGCACAGACGATTGCTTCAGTATTTGTGTGATATTTTGGTTCTACTATCATCATGTGCCTATACATTGCATGTCCTTTCACGATTCTCTGCCCACAGTTAATCTACAAATCTGTTGTTGTTTGTTCACGGTACAACGATACCAAGCTATTTAGTATCTTCTATTTTTGCTGTCCGCGAACTCTCTTCCCTTAGATTTTGCCAGCTGTTACCAAGTATTCCCTCTTCTCATGATGTGAGAAATGTTGACTGATTCTTTCTTATATGTTTTTATGAGCTCCCTGTATGTTGGCGGGAGCCGCGATAGCTCAGTGGTTAGTGAACTGGACTACAAAGGACAAGAGATAGGGTTCAATCCAAAACGACGGCTTCCAGGTTCACCCAGCCTTAAATGGGTACCGGATTTTTTTTCTGGGAAAGTAAAGCGGCACGGGCTAACTCCAAAAATCATGTACCGAAAGTCGGTACAAAATTATGGCTGTACCAATTGGCGTGACGAGGTTCTTTACTTTACATTTTACGGCATGTTGGCCTCCTTGAGAATTTCCTCGCTGTTTTTGGTTGGAAAAAAAAATCCGCCATTTATGAGGATCGAACTCCGGACCTTTCTAATCAGGAAGCAGCACACTCCCACTCAGCCACCGAGGCTTCAGTGTTCATATGGCTCTGGTATAGAAACGGTGTTATTATTTGCACGAGAAAACGTCACGGATTTTACATTTTCATTGTCCATTAAAGTGTTATAGTTTCACTAGAGTTGTCTGTTATTTGTTATAATTCTATAAATAGAGAACGCTGTTGTCCAGTTCGTTTTATTCCGCTTCCTCTACCGAGAAGTGTTCACAATATTGTCAGGTTAGTTTCTATTATAAATGTACAATGTAACTCACTCACTCATTCACTCGCACTCACTCACTTCCTCACTCATTCACTCACTCATTCACTCGCACTCAACTCACTCACTTCCTCGCTCATTCAGTAGCATTCACTTACTCCCTCAATCATTGACTTGTATTCACTCCCTCCCTTACTCATTCATTCACACACTCGCTCATTCATTCATTCGCACTCATCACTCTCTCACTCATTCAGTAGCACTCATTTACTCCCTCAATCATTGACTTGTATTCACTCCCTCCCTTACTCATTCAGTAGCACTCACTCACTTCCTCAAACATTCACTCTCTTTATCAACCACCCATCACCTATGTATCAACCACCCCTCACCTCTCTATCAACCACCCATCACCTCTCTATCAACCACCCCTCACCTCTCTATCAACCACCCCTCACCAGTCTATCAACCACCCCTCACCTCTCTATCAACCACCCCTCACCTCTCTATCAACCACCCCTCACCAGTCTGTCAACCACCCCTCACTTCTCTATCAACCACCCCTCACCTCTCTATCAACCACCCCTCACCTCTCTATCAACCACCCCTCACCAGTCTATCAACCACCTATCAACCACCCCTCACCTCTCAATCAGCCACCCCTCACCTCTCTATCAGCCACTCCTCACCTCTCTATCATCCACCCATCACCTCTATATCAGCCACCCCTCACCTCTCTATCAACCACCCCTCACCTCTCTATCAACCACCCCTCACCTCTCTATCAACCACCCCTCACCTCTCTATCAACCACCCATCACCTATCAAACTCCCCTCACCTCTCTATCAACCACCCATCACCTATCAAACACCCCTCACCTCTCTATCAACCACCGATCACCTATCAACCACCCATCACCTCTCTATCAACCACCCATCACCTATCAAACACTCCTCTCCTCTCTATCAACCACCCATCACCTCTCTATCAACCACCCATCACCTATCAAACACCCCTCACCTCTCTATCAACCACCCATCACCTATCAAACACCCCTCACCTCTCTATCAACCATCACCTATCAAACACCCCTCTCCTCTCTATCAACCACCCATCACCTAACAAACACCCCTCTCCTCTCTATCAGCCACTCCTCACCTCTCTATCATCCACCCATCACCTCTCTATCAGCCACCCCTCACCTCTCTATCAGCCACCCCTCACCTCTCTATCAACCACCCCTCACCTCTCTATCAACCACCCCTCACCTCTCTATCAACCACCCCTCACCTCTCTATCAACCACCCATCACCTATCAACCACCCATTACCTCTCTATCAACCACCCATCACCTATCAAACACCCCTCACCTCTCTATCAACCACCCATCACCTATCAAACACCCCTCACCTCTCTATCAACCACCCATCACCTCTCTATCAACCACCCATCATCTATCAAACACCCCTCTCCTCTCTATCAACCACCCATCACCTCTCTATCAACCACCCATCACCTCTCTATCAACCACCCATCACCTCTCTATCAAACACCCCTCTCCTCTCTATCAAACACCCATCTCCTCTCTATCAACCACCCATCACCTCTCTATCAACCACCCATCACCTATCAAACACCCCTCTCCTCTCTATCAACCACCCATCACCTCTCTATCAACCACCCATCACCTATCAAAAACCCCTCTCCTCTCTATCAACCACCCATCACCTCTCTATCAACCACCCATCACCTATCAAACACCCCTCTCCTCTCTATCAACCACCCATCACCTATCAAACACCCCTCACCTCTCTATCAACCACCCATCACCTCTCTATCAACCACCCATCACCTATCAAACACCCCTCTCCTCTCTATCAACCACCCATCACCTATCAAACACCCCTCTCCTCTCTATCAACCACCCATCACCTCTCTATCAACCACCCATCACCTCTCTATCAACCACCCATCACATATCAAACACCCCTCTCCTCTCTATCAACCACCCATCACCTCTCTATCAACCACCCATCACCTATCAAACAGCCCTCTCCTCTCTATCAACCATCCATCACCTCTCTATAAACCACCCATCACCTATCAAACACCCCTCACCTCTCTATCAACCACCCCTCACCTCTCTATCAAACACCCCTCACCTCCTCTCTATCAACCACCCATCACCTATCAACCACCCATCACCTCTCTATCAACCACCCATCACCTATCAAACACTCCTCTCCTCTCTATCAACCACCCATCACCTCTCTATCAACCACCCATCACCTATCAAACACCCCTCTCCTCTCTATCAACCACCCATCACCTATCAAACACCCCTCTCCTCTCTATCAACCACCCATCACCTCTCTATCAACCACCCATCACCTCTCTATCAACCACCCATCACATATCAAACACCCCTCTCCTCTCTATCAACCACCCATCACCTCTCTATCAACCACCCATCACCTATCAAACAGCCCTCTCCTCTCTATCAACCATCCATCACCTCTCTATAAACCACCCATCACCTATCAAACACCCCTCACCTCTCTATCAACCACCCCTCACCTCTCTATCAAACACCCCTCACCTCTCTATCAACCACCCATCACCTATCAACCACCCATCACCTCTCTATCAACCACCCATCACCTATCAAACACTCCTCTCCTCTCTATCAACCACCCATCACCTCTCTATCAACCACCCATCACCTATCAAACACCCCTCTCCTCTCTATCAACCACCCATCACCTATCAAACACCCCTCTCCTCTCTATCAACCACCCATCACCTATCAAACACCCCTCTCCTCTCTATCAACCACCCATCGCCCGCTTCCCTCCTCATATACAAACCAACAAATACCTAATTCACAATTTCACCATACTATACTCACACAAGACTTTCACAGCGCCATGTTCTCTTTAGTTCTTCTGCATATGTGGTTGATAGATAGGTGATGGGTGGTTGATAGATAGGTGATGGGTGGTTGATAGAGAGGTGATGGGTGGTTGATAGATAGGTGATGGGTGGTTGATAGATAGGTGATGGGTGGTTGAAAGATAGATGATGGGTGTTTGATAGATAGGTGATGGGTGGTTGATAGAGAGGTGATGGGTGGTTGATAGATAGGTGATGGGTGGTTGATAGATAGATGATGGGTGGTTGATAGATAGGTGATGGGTGGTTGATAGATAGGTGATGGGTGGTTGAAAGATGAAGTGATGTGTGGTTGATAGGTGATGTGTGGTTGATAGATAGGTGATGAGTGGTTGATATATGAGGTGTTGGGTGGTAGATAGATAGGTGATGGGTGGTTGATAGATATATATAATGGGTGGTTGATAGACAGGTGATGGGTGGTTGATAAATGAAGTGATGGGTGGTAGATAGAAAGATGATGGGTGGTTGATAGATAGGTTATGGGTGACTGATAGGTAGGTGATGAGTCGTTGCTAGATAAGTGATGGGTGGTTGATAGATCAGGTGATGGGTGGTTGTTAGAAAGGTGATGGGTGGTTGATAGATGAGGTTATGATTGGTTGATAGTTGATGGGTGATTGGTAGATAGGTGATGAGTGGTTGATAGATGAGTGGTCGATAGGTGAGGGGTGGTTGATAGGAGATGGGTGGTTGATAGATAGGTGATGGGTGGTTGATAGGTGATGGGTGATTGATATGTGATGAGTGGTTGATGGATAGATCATGAGTGGTTGATAGATAAGTGGTCGATAGGTGATGGGTGGTTGATAGGAGATGGGTGGTTGATAGATAGGTGATGGGTGGTTGATAGATAGGTGATGGGTGGTTTATAGATAGGTGATGGGTGGTTGATAGATAGGTGATGAGTAGTTCATAGATAGGTGATGAGTGGTTGATAGATAGGTGATGGGTGGTTTATAGATAGGTGATGAGTGGTTGTTAGATAGGTGATGGGTGGTTGATAGATAGGTGATGGGTGGTTGATAGATAGGTGATGAGTGGTTGATAGATAGGTGATGGGTGGTTGATTGATAGGTGATGAGTGGTTGATAGATAGGTGATGGGTGGTTGATAGATAGGTGATGAGTAGTTCATAGATAGGTGATGAGTGGTTGATAGATAGGTGATGGGTGGTTGATAGATAGGTGATGGGTGGTTGATAGATAGGTGATGAGTGGTTGTTAGATAGGTGATGGGTGGTTGATAGATAGGTGATGGGTGGTTGATAGATAGGTGATGGGTGGTTGATAGATAGGTGATGGGTGGTTGATAGATAGGTGATGAGTGGTTGATAGATAGGTGATGGGTGGTTGATAGATAGGTGATGGGTGGTTGATAGATAGGTGATGGGTGGTTGATAGATAAGTGATGAGTGGTTGATAGATAGGTGATGAGTGGTTGATAGATAAGTGATGGGTGGTTGATAGATAGGTGATGGGTGGTTGATAGATAGGTGATGGGTGGTTGATAGATAGGTGATGGGTGGTTGATAGATAGGTGATTGGTGGTTGATAGATAGGTGATGAGTGGTTGATAGATAGGTGATGGGTGGTTGATAGATTGGTGATGGGTGGTTGATAGATAGGTGATGGGTAGTTGATAGATAGGTGATGGGTGGTTGATAGATAGGTGATTGGTGGTTGATAGATAGGTGATGGGTTTTTGATAGATAGGTGATGGGTCGTTGATAGATAGGTGATGGGTGGTTGATAGATAGGTCATGGGTGGTTGATAGATAGGTGATGGGTGGTTGATAGATAGGTGATGGGTGGTTGATAGATAGGTGATGGGTTTTTGATAGATAGGTGATGAGTGGTTGATAGATAGGTGGTGAGTGGTTGATAGATGGGTGATGGGTGGTTGATAAAGAGATAACATATCTGTATGTCATCGATACTTTAGTAGATTTCTTCATGTGTTCTTTCCAGTTAAATCAAATACACTCACATCTTCCATTACACATTACGTTAATTAGATGAAACTGTATCTTCAATTTAAAAAAAAACCATCTGCGGTTAAAAATTGAATATCATCTTCTGGAAACTCGTGGTAATCTGTGATGTTTTACTAACGATCGGTATTGTACTCAAAGATCATTCATAAATATTGACTTTGGATACAATAGTTCATGTTTAATGTGTCCGGTACCACAAACTGAAACCACTTACATATAATACGAAATTTAAGAAGGAGGGAAATGTGCTAGTCTCCAGACATCTTCATCTATAAGAGCTTCACACATCTTTAAGAGAAGATCTTAAGTGGCACATTTACTTTAAAACAAAAAAAGTTGTTTGGTTAGTGCAAGTTTTTTTTTTGAGTTGTTGGTGTTGAGTTGTTGTTGTTGCTGGTGCTGTTGTTGTTGTTAATGAGGTGTCGTTGTTGTTGAGTTGTTGTTGGTGTTGTTGTTGTTGAGTTGTTGTTATTGTTTTTGTTGTTGAGTTGTTGTTGTTGGTAGTGCTGTTATTATTGATGTGGTGTCGTTGTTGTTGTTGAGTTGTTGTTGTTGTTGAGTTGTTGTTGTTGTTGTTTAGTTTGTGTTGTTGGTGGTGCTGTTATTGTTGTTGAGGTGTCGTTGTTGTTGTTGGTGTAGTTTTTGTTGTTGGGTTGTTGTTATTGTTGTTGTAGTTGATGTTGTTGTTTTAGTTGTTGTTATTGGTGTAGTTGTTGTTGTTGTTGTTGTTGTTGGGGTGTTGTTGTAGTTGTTTTTTTAGTTGTTGTATTTGTTGTATTTGTTGATGTTGTTGGTGTTGGTGTTGATGTTGTTGTTTGTGTAGTTGTTGTTTTAGTTGTTGCATTTGTTGCTGTTGTTGTTGAGGTGTTGTTGTTGCTGTTGTAGTTGTTGTCGGTGTTGTTGTTGTTTTAAGGTGTTGTTCTTGTTGGTGTAGTTGTTGTTTTAGTTGTTGTAGTTGTGGTAGTTGTTGATGGTGGTGTTGTTGAGGTGTGGTTGTTGTTGTTGTTGTTGAGGTGTTGTTGTTTTAGTTGTTGTATTTGTTGTTGGTGGTGTTGTTGTTTTTAAGTGTTGTTGTTGTTGTTGCGTTGATGTTGTTGTTGTTAGTGGTGTTGTTGCTGTTGAGGTGTTATTGTTGAGTTGATGCTGTTGGTGCTGGTGTTGATGTTTTTGGTGTTTTTGTTGTTTTTGTTGTTGTGTTTGTTGTTGAGGTATTGGTTTAGTTGTTGTTGTTGTTGGTGTTGGTGTTGTTGTTGCTTTAGTTGTTGTTGTTGAGGTGTTGTTTTAGTTGTTGTTGGTGTTGGTGTTGTTGTTAAGGTGTTGTTTTAGTTGTTGTTATTGCTGGTGTTGTTGTTGTTTTAGTTGTTGTTGTTGAGGTGTTGTTTTAGTTGTTATTATTGCTGGTGTTGTTGGTGTAGATATTGTTTTAGTTGTTGTTATTGGTGTTGTTGTTGGTGTTGTTGGTGTTTTAGTTGTTGTTGTTGTTGATGTTGTTTAGTTGTTATTATTGCTGGTGTTGTTGGTGTTGATATTGTTTTAGTTGTTGTTGTTGTTGTTGGTGGTGTTGTTGTTGTTTGTGTTGTTGTTGTTGGTGTTGTTGGTGGTGTTGTTGTTGGTGTTGCTGTTGTTTTAGTTGTTGTTGTTGGTGTTTTTGTTGTTGATGGTGGTGTTGTTGTTGGTGTTGTTGTTGTTTTAGTTATTATTGTTGTTGAGGTGTTGTTTTAGTTGTTGTTATTGTTGTTGAGGTGTTATTGCTGAGTTGTTGTTGCTGTTGGTGTTGTTCTTTTAGTTGTTGTTGTTGTTAAGTTGTTATTGCTGAATTGTTGTTGAGGCGTTATTGCTGTGTTGTTGTTGTTGTTTCTGTTGTTGTTTTAGTTGTTATTGTAGTTGAGGTGTTGTTTTAGCTATTGTTGTTGTTGCTGAGGTGTTATTGCTGAGTTGTTGTTGTTGTTGGTGTTGTTGTTTTAGTTGTTGTTGAGGTGTTATTGCTGAGTTGTTGTTGTTGTTGGTGTTGTTGTTTTAGTTGTTGTTGAGGTGTTATTGCTGAGTTGTTGTTGTTGAGGTTTTATTGCTGAGTTGTTGTTGTTGTTGGTGTTGTTTTGGTTGTTGTTGTTGAGGTGTTGTTTTAGTTGTTGTTGTTCAGTTGTAGTTGTTGTGGTTGTTGTTGAATTGTTGTTGTTGTTGAGTAGCTGATTTTTTTGTTGTGTTGTTGGTGTTGTTGTTGCGTTGTTGTTGGTATTGTTGTAGTTGAGATAATGTTGTAAAAAAACCCACCAGAATTCCACTGTCACATGTTGTGTAAAGCCTCCACTGACGACAGACGGATAACATCAGATTGTCTTCCCCTGAAATAAACACACGTGTCAAGACATCAACAACAAACAGTTGCCTGATGACGGAGAAACATTTCCACTTAGCTTATTTTATTTATTCTTGATTTTATCTTTATCACTTTATTATTCTGATCTCTACAATAGGATGTTTACCACTCCGATTTAAAAGGACAGATTGTAGTTTGAGTTGATCTTGCGAACCTTTCAGATGCTTCAATGTGATTGCCATGTTTGACAGCTGTTTTTTATTTACGCAAATTTACCAGCATAGATATTTGCAACATTTAGTTAAGTAAGATTTACATGAATTAAAGGGGGGAAAAGAAATAAAGAATTAAGAAAATAATACAGAAAAAAAACTAAAGAAAAAGTAAGGGAAACAAAGAGAAAGACAAACAAATTAAGAAAATGGGGAAACGGGAAAGAAGAAAAGAAATAAGAAACAGTAAGAAATAAATAAAGAAAGAAGGAACAAAGGAAAAAAAGAAAATGAAAAATTTAAGGAAGGAAAAATATAAGCAAGAAAAAATGCAGAAAATTGTAAGAAAATGTTTGGAAAAATGAAAGATGAAAGGACAAAAAGAAAGAAAGAAAGATAGAAGGAAAAGAAAAAATAGATAGAAAGAAAGTAAGAAAGAAAGAAAGAAAGAAAAAAAGAAGACTTTACTCTCATTAAAGCCTAGGAGAGCCGTCATGAATATGTTGGGAGTAAGATGTTAATACGATGCACTGTTGATAGAAGATTGTGGAGGGACATGACCGCCTACGCCAACCGGCAGGGTACATGATGATGATGATGAAGATGTTAGCAACCATATTTTTCCATAAACATTGTCACATTTTTAGGTGATATGTCGGTATCACGCCAGGCCGCCTTAATTTCCAACAAACGTGCCCAAGTATTTGACGTAGTGCACTTGATTCAGATTCGTTCCACTTATTTTTATGTTTTATAGCGGTGACTATTGTTTCTTCAATATACCCATTACTTCGGTTTTCTTGCTATTCAGACCGGAGTCTTTTTGTTCTATTCTATTCTACCCATGGGACCAGTTTCAACACAACCAGGAATTCCCCATATCCGCTCCACAGCGTGTCACAGCATTTTTCAAAAATACAGCGGTAAATTCGATGTCATGCCTCTGTGGGCGTCCTAGTCGGCTGCACAGGCGACGCTTCCAAACCTCCATATTTGCCACATACAGCATGCTTGACAGTGACCCTGTTCTTTTCTTCCTTCACCGTGGGAGCCTGGGTAGCCACATGGGGGTCCTGTAGTTCATTCTGCGCCTCTGCTGTTAAAACTGTCATTCACATAACGTATGTCGTTTATGTTGTGACTTTTTACTTTAATTCCTCTTTGCTGTTTATCTCATATTTTCGCTGTAAAGTGAGAACAAATCCGGCGACTGAACATAACCTTGTCTGACTACTTGATTTATATATTTGAACTGTCCAATTCTTATTGGCTTTGGTTTATTGCCAATACATGTTATTTTTAATGATTTTCATATCTTTGCCATAACTATTTTTATTTCTCCAGCATATTGTTTAATGGGAGCCGGGATAGCTCAGCAGTTAGTGAACTGGACTACAAAGGACAGGAGGTAGGGTTCGATCCCAACCAACGGCCACCGGTTCACCCAGCCTTTAATGGGTACCGGATTTTTTTCTGGAAAAGTAAAGCGGCACGGGTGTAATACCGACCACGTTACTTCAAAAATCAAGTGCCGAGGGTCTGTAAAATTTATGGTCACTAACACCATATTCTGTATACACCATTTGGCGTGACGGGAGTACTTTATTTATTTTACTATGTTGTTTATTTCCACATGCTTTACTTTGTCAAATGATTTTGTGTAGTCTATAAAACACATGTATATATGTTTCTTTATCTCTCTAGTTCTTTATATTAAGGTTCTCGTGATTTGAGCCTTTCCTCCCGCAAATTCACATTGTCTTCCGCTTATTTCTGTTTTTATTTTGTTCCTTACACGTCTCATAATGATTCTTAGTAATGTTTTGGTCATGGTAGTGCGGTAGTCTTCACAATCATTGGCGCCTGACTTCTATGGGATGGCTGGAAAGAGATATTCGGGTGGTAAGTGTCAACATGTATATATGTCAATGAACAATATGTCAATGAACAATATGTCAATGAACAATATGTCAATGAACAATATGTCAATGAACAATATGTCAATGAACAATATGTCAATGAACAAAATGGGAATGTAATAGTTGCCATTGGTAGGGGATCAAATCACAAACTTGTTTAGCCTGTCTCCGTTGTTGGATTGATACATGTTGCCTCATGCAGCACAATACGTGTTGCCCTATATGAGTCAGCAAGTTTTGTCTTGTGCCACGTCATCGAGTGTGCTATCTTAATAATGACAGCTTTTAATGATGTTCTTGAGAGTAATTTTAGCGCTGCATTTTGTTTTCCTTATAGATTCATCATCAACATCATCATTATCATTATTATCAGTATTATCACCATCACTATAATCATTTTTACAATCATCATCACCAAGATTACCATCATCAACATCATCATCATTATCAACATCATTATCATTATCAACATCATCATCAACATCATCATGATTATCATCATCGCCATCATCACCATCACCATCATCATCACTATCGTCACTATTATCATGATTATCATCATCACCATCATCACCATCACCATCATCATCATCATTATCACCATCATCATCATCATCATCAACAACAACATCATAATTATCACCATCACAAAAATCACCTCCATCACCATCATTATTATCATCATCACCAACATCATCATTATCATCATCACCAACACCTAGCTAAACCCTGGCTTCAATGACATATATTCTTATGTTTATTTTCCCAGCACTGACTAATGCCCAGCTTCCACAACACTCAATCCCAGCTCGTCTGTGATATCTTGCACCAATCTCCTTCACTATCTTCCTCCCCACATTTACCTGGAACCATTCATTGTATAATGATCATCTATATAGCATTATGTAGTTTTAAAACCTCAAAGTCTTCTATTTTCTATCTTGTTATGTTCTTTATCAACAATTCTATTCAAATTTTAATTTCTTGCAAAACTGTCCTTTGTATTCTGAGTTTTCTACCGTAACACTTGCATCAAAGGCGTTTATGTATGTTTCACAAATCATCACCATCATGCAGTATACAAATAAACAGGACAAATCTGGAACAAGTCCAACGTTTCAAATACTTGGGCACAATAATAACATAAGATGGAAGATGCACCACAGAAATAAAAAGCAGAATAGCGCAGGCCAAAATAGCATTTCAGAAAATGAAAAATGCCTTATGCAACAAATATATGTCAATAGAAGTGAGAAAGAGAGTTCATCGGTGCTATTTAGAACCAATTCTGCTCTATAGAAGCGAATCATGGGCAGTAGATAAACATGTGAAAAGACGATTAGAGGCCACAGAGATGGGATTTCTCAGAAGAATGTTGAAAGTTCTTTGGACAGTTAAAAAGACCAATGAGGAAGTTCTCAGTGGTTAACCCAAAAAGGGAGCTCCTAAAAAACATAAGAAAGAAACAATCAACATTGTTCGGGTACATCATGAAAAGATGAAAGTTGGAATACTTGGTTACAACTGGCAAAATAAAAGGAAAGACAGATCGCGGACAACAAAGAGAGAAAATACTGGATAGCTTGGTGTCGTGGCATGGAAAACAGTAAACAACAGAACTGAATCGATGCACTGTTAATAGAAGATCAAGTTGTGGAAGGACATGATCGCCTACGCCAACCGGTAGGGCACATGATGATGATGATGATTTTTCAGTATATCTGTTAATTGTCCTTGTTTCACAGTGTTAATAAGGGGGAAATAGTTTTCTTTAAAATGTGCTTTTGGTCTGCCAGTTCTTTGTCATTCCTTATAACATGTTGTGTTATATGTGTTAGCTTATTCACTGCCATGACCAGCTTTCTTGTGATCCACTTGATAGCTTTGCTATCGCTTATTATCAATGAAGCCAGATATTCACAACTGGCCGCTCTCTCCTACATGTGTCCATTAATGCATACATCAACGTTTATGTCCCTTGTCGGTAACTGAACATAAGAGAGAAAACAGATCATAATCGTTCCCATCTACTTCTAGCTTTGATCATTGACCCGACAAGTAGACGCACATCACGCCCCTCCCCCCGGTCTAACTCCATTAGATTGTAAGACATTTTCTTCACTTTACCGACTTCACGACCACCCATCACTACTCGCCTCTAGTAATCACATGCCAATTGTTATGCTCTACATTCGGCCTATTTCGTTAATCTCTTCTTCAAACCAGTTCGTTAATCTCTTACTAAGCTCAACCCAGCTATAAAATAAACATTAACAAATCTATACACAGCACCTTTCTTAGTCTAAATGTAGCTATTTTTAGTTACAGCACTAGAAATGTTTCAGCTGTTATGGACCACGATGACCAGATATACATTACATTTTATTATTAAACCTGATATGTCTGGGACAGGTTCAGGTTTGTGATGTCACTCCATAAATTGAATTTTCTGCTTAATTAATGGTTATGTCATTATTTTCTGTTTGTTTTCACTTTACAGCGAAAATATTATGAGGTCAATAGTAGATAAAAAAAAAGTTATTGAAGTCAACGGTCACAACATATAAACATTTTGTGATATGCAGATGACACAGTTTTAATATCAGAGACAGAGAATGATTTCAAGAAATGATAGACAGAATAGTAAAAGAAAGCAAGAAGAACGGTTTTTGTCCAAGAGAAAGAAATCAGAAGTGATGGTCATATCTAAGAAATAATCATCACCATCATGCAGCATAAAAATAAACAAGACAATTCTGAAACAAGTGCAACGCGTCAAAAACTTGGACACAATAATAACATCAGATTGAAGATGCACCACTGAAATAAAAAGCAGAATAGCTCAGGCCAAAATAGCATTTTATAAAATGAAAAACGCCTTATGCAAAAAATCTGTGTCAATAAAATTGAGAAATAGAGTTCATCGGTGCTCTATAGAACCAATTCTGACCTATGGACGCGAATTATGGACAGTAAACACAAAAATGAAATATGATTAGAGGCCAAAGAAATGGGATTGCTCAGAGGAATGTTCAAAGTTCCAAGAACAGCTAAAAACATCAACGACAAAATTCTCAAAGAGGCCAACACAAAAAGGGAGCTCATAAAAAACATCAGAAAGAAACAATCAATATTTTTCGGGCACATCACTAGAAGAGGAAAATTTGAATAATTGGTTACAACTGGCAAAATAAAAGGAAAGTGCTTGGCGTCATGTATGTCAAATGGTATGGAACATGATGATGATGTAAATATATTTCAGTTGATATGTGCATGTAACAAGTAGCATTCCAAATAATTGCTAATTTAAACTGTCGTGGAGTAAAATAGTCAGTTTTCCCACCATAAATGTGTAAACAGACAGGGATGGAGGAAGCTGGTTGTTGTCATACAATCTATTCCAGCCATTGCAGGGTCACAGAAAGAAAGTAGTTCCTAGCTGACGTCACATTCTCAAATTCGTTGGTTCGTGAACGGGCGAGCACTCCGCTGTAAAAAAAATGTGCCTCATGTTGTAAAGCCAGTCCTAAAGTGTGGAGTTTGAGTTTATCGTAGTCAGCGACCCTTTATTTGACTTTCTAATATCAAGATTAAAGAATCATAGCTGACAAAGAATTAATATATCTCCACATTGTGCCCATGATACTCTGCAAAGTTACTGGCAAAATTTTCCTTTTCAGCGTTCACTCGACGACTGCTCTCTTCGCTGTGCGCCATTAAAAGGGCGTTAAGTGGGCGCAGATGTGACGTGACGCTAGCTTACGACCAGCCACGATATTTGCATTTCTTGACCCGACACGTTTATTATCGGCATGAACCTAGTAAAGTGCGCAGGACTTTAACAAGGAAGGCAACCCCTGTCACAGAGAGGATGCCACGAAGAAGTCCATGTGTCCAAATGAGTTTCAAGTCGTTTCTTGGCGCTGTTGCAATATTTTTCAAAAAATATCTTTTCTCTTTCAATCCAGAAATCTGTTCCAAAAGAAAACCCAGAAAACCAAGAGCAAATGAAAAAAAAAAAAAAAACAAGCATTTCAGTTTTCCAAGAAATTAAAATTCCAGTAAATCGATCAAATGGGTGGAAAGAAAAGAAAACAAACGATGAAGTTTTAAAACAACTAAAAATCAAAAGATAACTACTAAACACAATTAGAACAAGTAAAGGTAAAGTAGCCCCGTCACGCCAAGTGGCGTATAGGGAAATATGGTGTTAGTGACGCTATATTTTACAGACCTTCGGCACATGATTTTTGGGGTATTGTGGACGGTATTACTCCCGTGCTGCTTTACTTTCCCAGAAAAAAATCCGGTACCCATTTTAAGGCTGGGTGAACCCGGAATCCGTCGGTTGGGATCGAACCCTACCCCTTGTCCTTTGTAGTCCAGTTCACTAATCACTGAGCTATCGCGGCTCCCATTTTAGAACAAGACAAATGAAATTTTTGGGGCATGTTAAAAGACACAATAACCAAATAAAAGTAATATTGGAAGGGAAAATACAAGGTAAAAGAGGCAGAGGCAGACCAAGACTAACATGGACGAGTAACATCAAAAGATGGACAAGTCAACCTATGACAAACTGCACCACCAAAGTAAGAGACAGTGGAAAGGCGCTCCATGGTAGCCAACCTTCGATGCGGAGACGGCACTCAATGATGATGAAATCGATCAAAAATGTAATATTCTATTGTAGGTCTGGTAAGCAAAGAACATAGGAACACGGACAATGTATTTGGAACATATAAATGAAAGTGATGGGCTAGTAAAGGTCATTATGGAGTGTATGGTATCAGATAGACGAGAGATATGAAGACCGTGTAGGTCGTGGGTGTAGATTAGACACCTCACACAAGACGTGAGGAAACGTCAAAGTAGCTGTTATGAAGGAGTCACATTCCAACATTGACAAGCTACATCATGATAGTGATGTGTTTATGGTATCTGTAACCGTTTTATGATCCCTAAAATGTAATCAAGTATAAAAGTAATTCTGAAGGGGAAAATACAAGGCAAAAGAGGCAGAGGCACCAAGACTAACATGGACGAGTAAAATCAAAAAGATGGACAAACCAGCCTATGACAACCTGCACCATGAAAGCAAGAAACAGAGCAGAATGGCGCTCCATGATAGCCATCCTTCGATGCGGAGAAGGCACTCGATGATGATGAACCGTTGTATATATGGTTTGGTAGAGCACTTGTCTGATGACTGGGTGGTCCAGTTTTAATTCCGAACTTAGACAAATACCCCCCCCCCCTTTTTCTTCAAAACACCCTCTAAACACCAAAATTTATTTCCACTTTATGATTAACAGTGGTGTTAGAAAATGGGTAACATATAGGTTTTATGGGAGAAGTAGTTGAACCTGGCGTAGTGCTGCCCATATCATTCATAATGTGTATCCATAGCCGCAGAAACATTTAGGCGCTAGCACTACATCATCTGGAAGCCGCAAGGACAAGAAGTTCGGTCCCAACCGACGGCTTCCGGGTTCTCCCCGCCTTAAATGTGTACCGGATTTATTTTCTGGGAAAGTAAAGCGGCACGGGCATAATACCGACCACATTGCCCCCAAAAATAATATGCTGAAGGTCTGTAAAATGTATGGCCACTAACACCTTATTCTATATACGCGGGGCTCTTTACTTTTTGTTTTTTTACTACATTATCTATAGGCGGGACGGCTCGCGGGTACCATTTGTTTACCAGCGATTACTGTCGCAGATACCAAAACTTACGACTATTTATAGAATGCACTTTCACATTGTGACGTCGAGTTGATGAAAAAGATAGATTCCTTCACTTAGTGCGAACATGTGCACGAGTCCAGGGCTTTGTACGATCTCTGGTTCACGCCTCCTTGGCTACTATCATCCGTGTAAGTGTAACATCTTTCATTAGGTCCTTTCAATGCACATCCACCAGCGACATCTTTCACGTACTTGAGAACTAAAATAAACCAGAACACTTAAGTAAGCAAAACCTCGAAGCTAGTCAAACATGAAGACAACAAAGGAGCCGCAAATATTTTGATTAGCATAAAAAATACAACTGTTGAGTGTTGTGTTGATTAGTCAGGCAGTCAAGGATATATGTACACATTCTATCTCTGTCCATGTTCTCATCATTATAGTCATCACCGAGTGCCACCTCCGCCACGAAGGTTGGCTACCATGGAGCGCCATTCTGCTCTGTCTCTTGCTTTGATGGTGCAGGTTGTCATAGGCTGGTTTGTCCATCTTTTGATGTTACTCGTCCATGTTAGTCTTGATCTACCTCTGCCTCTTTTACCTTGCCCTTGTTCTATTTCATATTTATTCTCTACTTTAGTTTCTTTCACGTCGCGATTGTTCGTGGTTTTTTTCTTATTTTGTCGTCCCCAGAAATAACAGTTATCACCACTATTGTCCAACAAGGAAAAAACTCGAGAGGCAAAACGGGCACTCTGCAATACAATCTTCATCACAACGTTATGCTACCCGTGCTAGTCATGGACCCTAGATGCAAGAATAATAAGAAAAAAACATCTATTGAGATTAAATCTATCAGACGAATGACAGGAAACAGTCTGAGACGTAAGATCAGAAATGAAGAACTGAGGAAAAAGCTAGAAATAGCCCCCCGCCATAGAATATATAAAGAAACAACAGATAAAATGATTTGGCCACGTGACACGGAAGAAAGATCAAAACACAACACAACGAGCCCTCAATAATTGTTGCGAGATTACCAAACCCAAGGGTCGACCACGAAAAAGATGGATCGATGGAATATTATAAGCACTAGGAAACATAACAGCAGCAGAGGCGAACAGAAGAGCAAAAGACTGCACATTATATTTCCCCTTGACCCTGAAAGGCAAATGAGGAAGGAAAGAAGAAGAAGTAGAAGAACAACAACAAATAATGTCGGGCTGACAACGGCAATTGATAACGGCAAAAGAATGTTCTTCTATGAAGAGTTAGATAACAACATCGACCTGAACGTGACGTCATTGCTTCAATCGGACCTACACTTTTATTTTCTTTAGCTAACATAAGCCATCTTCTACCTTTAAAACATAAGCCACCTTATCTTGCCTCTCCTTATCTTACTCATGTGAAGGTTTTGTGTATTGCAGGTTCAAGCACACAGACACTGTGGGCTGGAAGGAACAATAATGGAAGGCATGGTTCCTGAACCATACATCAGGGGCAGACCAAGGAGATGGTGGTTTCAAGACATCAAAGAGTCATTGAACATAGAAGAAGTGGGAGATCTGGTTAGAGATAAAGATTCTTCCAGACGGGCTGTGGTAGATGCAACGTTCTGTGGGAGATCTGGTTAGACAATTAGGATGACGTCATGGGACGCACCAAAATGGCAGCTTATTTATATTCGAGCTATGGACCAAGCAATGTTTACATTGAACAACACGATAAATGTTATTGCTGCGAGTTGGCAGATTTTTGAAAATGTTTTCAAGGGTTTGAACATAAATGTTTGTTCACAGTTCGTTAACCTTCGCTGTAGATAAAGTCGTTAATTGGATGGCTTCGTTTCAGACATTTTTGACGTTGGTAGCTAAGGACCTAACTTGTGCAAACCGGGCATTGGCAAGGATCATTTTGAATCTATGAAGTGGGCTCATTGTGTGTTTAACTCAAACGCATATGTGCTTTTTAACCAAAGACCTTTTTTTTGGGGACTCAATGCAGATATCCCCGATGGAAGAATAACTTGTACTATTAGTCCCATAAATGATTCGCTTCCAGAGGTTTGTGATGTAAACAAAGCAGTTTTGTCATTGCAAGTGAATAATGTCCACACCTATAATTGGTCAGGATTGTGTAGCAGCAGCAGCTTTATAGCGAACACAGAAAACATCACACGATTGTGCTGTTCTGAAACAGCTATGCCATGCTACCCTAGAATTGCCTTTAATGGGATTACTGTGACCACAAACCACTCTCCATGTGTGTGCCACATATTTACACCCCAGAAAGAAATACTGAATATAACAACACCATGTGCCGTCTGTGATATTAATGACCACAGACCAGGAGCCTCCAGTATGATTGATACAACTGTTGCACCAAGCACTTCATCAGCAGAGCCATATCTATGGAATGTTAATCTGACATTGTTCTTGAATGATATCCAAGTTAATGAGACATCAGAATCGTGTGGCAGCAGCTACAAGAAGGGAGCGGAGAACATCAAGTTCTGCTGCTATAAAGGAGACTTGCCTTGCTATCCCAGAATTGCCTTAAATGGAATCACTGTAGTTGAAAACTTCTCCTCTTGTGTAAACTACACATTCACATCTAAGAGTGAATCAGTGAAGGTCACAAAATCATATTATCTCTGTGGTTTTACTAACTACAGGTCATGTGGCTTCTGTTGGATTGGAAATGACAAATTACCACCACTGTGTGTCTATATGTTTGGAATTGGAGTCATCAATGATGGCCTAACATCATCAAGTGCTATGACGATCATCATTTTCGGGAGGACGTGAACTCCCATGGTATATGGTGGATAGGCGGCAGGAACCATTGAAGGCTATGTCTGAAAAGTGTTCCTTCTTGCAGTTTCCTCATATTCCAAGTCCGGCTTGTTGCAGGAGCTACTGAGTTAAGTGCTCTGTGCACACCGTGAGCTGTGTGTCTCATCCGTTTTGATCCTGCTTCGATATCCCGCTTGTTTACGATGAATGATGATATCGTATGGCAGGGAACAGTTGGCTGTGTTCACTTTCTGCGCGGTTTCGCCTTATGTCTTTTGGCGTGTGCTGAGACTGCTACGATGGGGACTACAGTTACCTTTCTTTGTTTGGGAGATGAGTTGGTAATTCGGATGATTCCACTGGCACGGGCGGTTGAGCAATTATGGATTTTAATTCGTTTGCATGAGACCGAGGCCTTCCATAACCAATAACCAATAACCAATAACCAATAATCTGGTTAGACAGAGATTCTTTCAGACAGGTTATGATGAATGCAACGTTCTGTGGTAGATCTGTGCTAGACATACTCTCTCTCTACTCCTAGTCATGATAATAATTATTCTGTAAGACATACTCTCTATCTACTCCTAGTCCTAACAATAATTCTTGTCCTAGGCATATACTCTATCTCTACTCCTAGTCCTAAGAATAGTACTTGTCCTAGGCACATACTCTCTCTCTCTCTCTCTCTCTCTCTCTATCTACTCCTAGTCCTAACAATAATTCTTGTCCTAGGCACATACTCTCTCTCTCTCTCTCTCTCCCTCTCTCTCTATCTCTACTCCTAGTCCTAAGAATAATTCTTGTCCTAGGCACATACTCTCTCTCTCTCTCTCTCTCTCTCTCTCTATCTCTACTCCTAGTCCTAAGAATAATTATTGTCCTAGTCATATTCTCTCCCTGCTCTCAGTCCTGTGTATATTTCCTGTTGTAGTTCTTATTTAGTGGCATTTCTCTTCACAAAAATTACATGTCCAGTACTGTCCCATGTCATGATCATCATCAACAAGTACCAAGCCTGCTGGCATAGGTGATCACGTCTCTCCACAACTCTCGATCTCGACAGCTATTTATCATTTCTATTGTTGACCTTCTGCCAAGCCACTCTCTAAAGCTGTGTGGTATCTTTTCTTGTTGCTTCCCTCTATCTCTTCGTCCCTCAATTTTTCCAGCTGTTACAATATATTCCAGCGCTGTTATCTTCTCATTACATGGCCAAAATATGATTATTGTTTCCTCCATATCATTGGAAATTAGCTCTCTTTTTGCTTTGACCTCTCTCAGAACCTCTTCATTACTCTTCTTAGCTGTCCATGGTATTCTCAACATTCTTCTGTAAAACCACATTTCTACAGACTCCAGTGATTTTCTTGTCTGTTGTCCTATTGTCCATGATTCACATCCATATGTTAAGGCTGGCTCTAAATGATCTTTAAGAACTCTATATTGTTTCTTTTGTCAAAAATGGATTGCACAGTATCTTCTTTTTTTTTTTTTTGGAAAGGTGCTTTTGCCTGAGCCATTCTGCATCTCACCTCTGTTGTACATCTTCCGCCTGAGGTTAACAAAGTTCCCAAATATTTAAATTCATTTACCTGTTTTAATATTGTTCCAATTGTCTTTATTGTGCACTGAGGAGATATCATGGTAAGTGCATTTATTACATTCATGTTCGTTCTTTGCTATTTTCGTGTACTCTTAGAGTTCGCGTGCTACATTACTCCACTTTGTCGTAATAAAACCGATGTTCTATGCAGTGCTGGTTCTTGTCATAAATAGAACACGATTTTCTACAACTGAACTTTACATTTGTAACAAAAGAGTTGACTGTCATATAATGTGTCTCACCGGCCGATATAGTGTTTTGCGCTGTACATTTTTTCCCCTTAGATACGTATATAGACGCATTCTCTCTGTCAGCACAAACCACCCAGATCCACCTTAGACCATGTATCACAGTAGTTCTCAAGTTATGTGTTCCACAGGGCACATTCCTATAATTGTGGTGTCGAGCAAATAAGCAGTACATTATAACACCGCATTAAATAAAGCACGTGGAGCTAGATAACAATGAATGTTCTGGTTGAGGTCACCTCCTGCAGTGTAAACTGAGAGCAAAGCTGGGGGAGAATTAAGTAAAAAAGAATATTCGGTAGACACAGAAGAGATTTGTTGTTGATCCGAAGCGCTGAAGAAAGGAGCTTAAGGAATGATGACGCAATCACGTTCTCAAACTACTATAAATGCCACAGCACAATGTGAACTCTCAAAGCAAATTCAAAGTCAATAAACGAAATGAATTTATACATGTAGGCCCTATATATATTTACATAAGAGTACCCATTGCGCCTGACAGGGTATGAGACACATTTTATGACCATCAACACGTTTATCTAGATAATTTCACGTCTGGCTGCCTTCATCTCTGGAAGAAATCAATAACCAAAATAAATATTGATAACGGCAAAGGAGTTTTATGGGGAATTAAATAAGAACACCGACCTGAACGTGGCGTCATGGCTACACTCGGACCGACACTTTTATTTTCTGTAGCCAACATAAGACATTTTCTCCTTCTTTTAAAATTAATCAGTTGATTAGTGTATTTGTTTATATTTGATGGAAACATAAACAGATATTGAGCTTTCTGCTGGCTCATGAAACCACGCTCTCCCCTGCTCAATGTCCGCCAGTTTACGTATCTGTTGAACTACGTCATCAGCACTGTGATCACAACTCGGGAATAAATTGTAAGTAAAAAAGTAAAGTACCCCCGTCACGCCAAGTGGCGTATAGGGAAATATGGTGTTAGTGACCATATATTTTACAGACCTTAAGTACATTATTTTTGGGGTAATGTGGTCGGTATTACGCCCGTGCTGCTTTACTTTCCCAGAAAAAAAATTCGGTACCCATTAAAGACTGGGTAAACCCGGAACCCGCCGGTTTGGATCGAACCCTACCCCTTGTCTTTTGTAGTCCAGTTCACTAACCACTGAGCTATCGCAGCTCCCGGGAATAAATTGCACATCTGTATATTTCCTATTAAGACAAGTATCTCCCGGGTAGGGTAGGGCTGAATACTTTCGTTGCACACAACAGTTATAGGACGAAACAGCACGAATAGTAGTTTCCACTTGTCTAGACTGGAGACAAATAATAATAAACAAATATTATTATGAAAGGAAAACTTCCGAGGCGGAAGATCAGCAATCATTATTTTAATAATGTTATCAATGTAACAAGTTTCATTATAACAATATATATGTTGACAACACACGGACACAATAGCAAATACTCAATCTTATACTCAAGTGTGCATTCTGGGTGGTTCGATGAATTTGTTTATGAAAATGGAGGAAGGTTGGGCACGAAGACAGTGGTTGGAGTCATCAATAATTCAGGCATGATTGAGGTCTGTATTATCTTTGTGCATGGACACTCTGTTGTGAGAGGAAACGAACGAGCTGACAGTCTGGCTGGAACAGTTGCCATAGATGGCGGACGTGTAATGGACCAGGCCTACATTCTGATTGGTTCGATGAATTTGTTTATGAAAATGGAGGAAGGTTGGGCACGAAGACAGTGGTTGGAGTCATCAATAATTCAGGCATGATTGAGGTCTGTATTATCTTTGTGCATGGACACTCTGTTGTGAGAGGAAACGAACGAGCTGACAGTCTGGCTGGAACAGCTGCTGTAGATGGCGGACGTGTAATGGACCAGGACTACATTCTGAGTGGTTCGATGAATTTGTTTATGAAAATGGAGGAAGGTTGGGCACGAAGACAGTGGTTGGAGTCATCAATAATTCAGGCATGATTGAAGTCTGTATTATCTTTGTGCATGGACACTCTGTTGTGAGAGGAAACGAACGAGCTGATAGTCTGGCTGGAACAGCTGCTGTAGAGGGCGGACGTGTAATGGACTAGGACTACATTCTGAATACCCTCAGGGAGGCAGGTCGCGCTGATGATTCAGTCAATGATCATAAATCTACAACCATGTTTGGTCAGCACAAACATCATTTGAAAACTGTGAATGCCAGAGAGGAGCGCTATAAAGGGAGAGACAGTGAAATAACAAACCAACACAGAATCGGAGCTATCAGTCCCTACACACTGAGAGCCATTCCGGGGAGGAAATCTGAGCACTTATGGACATGTATGATGCGCAAAAAGGATGATTCGTCGACTAAAGTAAATATTGATGCATTTATGACATTATTATACGGGCATATAGAAGTAGCAGATATTGTAGTAGTGGTTGTTTTAGAGTGAAAGTAGGAGTAGTAGTAAATGTAGTAGTAGTAGTAATAGTAGTAGTAATAGTAGTAGTAATAGTAGTAGTGAAAGTAGTAGTAGTAGTGAAAGTAGTAGTAGTAGTGAAAGTAGTAGTAGTAGTAGTGAAAGTAGTAGTAGTAGTAGTGAAAATAGTAGTGACAGTAGTAGTAGTAGTGAAAGTAGTAGTGACAGTAGTAGTAGTAGTGAAAGTAGTAGTGACAGTAGTAGTAGTAGTGAAAGTAGTAGTGACAGTAGTAGTAGTAGTGAAAGTAGTAGTGACAGTAGTAGTAGTAGTGAAAGTAGTAGTAGTAGTAGTGAAAATAGTAGTGACAGTAGTAGTAGTAGTAGTGAAAATAGTAGTGACAGTAGTAGTAGTAGTGAAAATAGTAGTGACAGTAGTAGTAGTAGTGAAAGTAGTAGTAGTAGTGAAAGTAGTAGTAGTAGTGAAAGTAGTAGTAGTAGTGAAAGTAGTAGTAGTAGTGAAAGTAGTAGTAGTAGTGAAAGTAGTAGTAGTAGTAAAAGTAGTAGTAGTAGTAGTGAAAATAGTAGTGACAGTACTAGTAGTAGTAGTGAAAATAGTAGTGACAGTAGTAGTAGTAGTGAAAATAGTAGTGACAGTAGTAGTAGTAGTGAAAGTAGTAGTAGTAGTGAAAGTAGTAGTAGTAGTAGTGAAAATAGTAGTGAAAGTAGTAGTAGTAGTGAAAGTAGTAGTAGTAGTGAAAGTAGTAGTAGTAGTGAACGTAGCAGTAGTAGTGAAAGTAGTAGTAGTAGTGAAAGTAGTAGTAGTAGTAGTGAAAATAGTAGTGAAAGTAGTAGTAGTAGTGAAAGTAGTAGTATTAGTGAAAGTAGTAGTAGTAGTAGTGAAAATAGTAGCAGTGACGATAGTAGGAATTGTAATAATAGTGGTAGTAATAGTAGTAATAGCAGTAGTAAATGAGGATGTTGATTGAAAAGAAGAAAATATGAAGAATCTGAAGAAGAAGTAATAGAAGAAGTAGAAGAAGAAGAAGAGATACTTGCTGGTTGATTGAATGGCGCCACGTTGTGGACAGTTGGGAATCTCTGATACATGAAACCATTTCCAGGAGACGATATTCCTCCAGTTCGCACTAAACTACAGCAACGCATCGATGACTTCTAGGTCATACGATTTATTACAACAAAGGGGGACACTCCGTAAATGGTGACATAAATATTATTTTTCATTGGTTGTCTTTAAATAGTTTGTTCAGCGGGGAATTAAATTACGTTCTCTAACTTCCGGCGAAAAGAAACTAACTTTTAATTATAATTGTATTTAGATAGAATGGTTTTATCTGCATCTTAAAGGGGTTTCCCCAAAATTACTGTTATTGAACGGTAAGCTATGTACGTAAATTGAAATCCCGTGAAAATGTGTGTCATTCCTTTAGGACTCGCTTCTGGGCACTTAGTTCTAGGATTTTGTTTGAGTACTTTCACACAAGTGCCCAGAGGTATTCAATTAGACCAGCTCAGGTATGGTCGTGGTGTCTGTTTGAAAGAAATTGACAATGTTTTATATTTAGTTTCGCTGATAGTTACAATGACTTATCTGTTGTTACTGCCTTTTTACAATGAGGCGATTGAGGTTTGCCAGGCTTAGATGTAGACATTTTGGTGTCAGCGGATCGTCTTTGTGACCAAGTAACAAAGTCTACTTTGTGACCAAGTAACAAAGTCTACATTGTGACCAAGTAACAAAGTCTACTTTGTGACCAAGTAACAAAGTCTACTTTGTGACCAAGTAACAAAGTCTATATCTTCATCTTATCTTCAGTCACCTTCTTACATTTAGAATTTCGCTTTTAATAATAATAATAAAATTAACAATAATATATTATAATATATTACTATTCATGTATATATATATATATATATATACATATACATTATATTACATTAGGATTTGTTTCTGGGAAAGTAAAGCGGCACGGGCGTAATACCGACCACATTACCCCAAAAATCACATGCCGAAGGTCTGTAAAATTGATTGTCACTAACACCATATTCCCTATACGCCACTTGGCGTGGCGGGGGTATTTTTCTTGTATATATATACATATATACACGAATATAAGCAGGAATACATCTTTTTTCATGTTGCGGACAGATCTGCCTATCCAGTATTGGCAGATTTAGCCACGAGGAAAGCTGTTCAGAAAAACAGCATCCAGCATAACATAGAAATATGTTACCAAAACTACTGACTAATAGAGCACAATTGAAGCCTTTGAAATGTGGATATATAGAAGAATTGGTAGAATTGGATGGAAAGAAAATAAAACAAACAATGAAGTTTTAAAGAACTAAAAATGAAAAGAGAACTACTAAGTACAATTCAAACAAGACAAATGCGATTTTTGGGCCATGTTAAAAGACACAACAGCCTATTAAACGTAATCCTGGAGGGGAAAATACAAAGTAAAAGAGGCAGTGCCAGGTCAAGACTAACATAGGCGAGTAACATCAAAAGATGGACAAACCAGTCTATGACAACCTGCACCATCAAAACAAGAGACAGAGCAGAATGGTGCACCATAGTAGCCAATTTTCGTTGCGGAGACGACACTTGATGATGATGATGACAGACTAATCATGATTGCTTACTACCAACCGTCTGTCAAGACGTCAAAGAATATATATATATATATATATATATATATATATATATATATGTGTGTGTGTGTTCTCTTAATATAGCTCATAATTCTCTCTATACTTTCTGTCTCTATAATTGTCTATCCATTTTGTTGTAGTAAAGAATAGTGACACTGTGACCTTCCAGGCATGTCGTAAGAGGCGACTAAGGAGGTTGATCGATGGCTTGACAAGCTGTCATTGTAAAAAGTATTGTTATGGAAACAGGGCCATATATTTTAGAAGCAGTGATCTCTGCAGTATGTGCCACTTTGGCACGCAAGGTTTCTGTTTTTGAGATTGTGGTTCTGCCCTATGTGCCGTCTTCGGCTCGAAAGGACAATAGATAGATAGATAGGTAGATAGATAGATAGATAGATAGATAGATAGATAGATAGATAGATAGATAGATAGATAGATAGATAGATAGATAGATAGATAGATAGATGGATGGATGGATGGATGGATGGATGGATGGATGGATGGATGGATGGATGGATGGATGGATGGATGGATAGATAGATGGATGGATGGATGGATGGATGGATGGATGGATGGATGGATGGATGGAGGGATGGATGGATGGATGGATGGATGGATGGATGGATGGATGGATGGATGGATGCATAGATTTTGTTGTCGTATTTCTACCATGTCTCTTTCTTCATCTGTTTGAAAATTTTTACTATTACTCACCGTCTCTCTTTCCCTTTATTATTCTGTTTCCAGTTGTAATCAAATGTTTCATTTCTCGTTATATAGCCAGAAAAAAAAAACAAATTTTTGTTTGTTGTTGTCGGTAATACACTTTCTTAAAGCCTTGTATTTCATCTTATACGTTGCCCGTGGTATCTGTGCACTCTTCTATCAATTTGCTTTTCTGTCGAATGTTACCTTCTGAAGATTGTTTTGTTCGTTGCCAGATTTTTTACTATTCACGAGTTGTACACGTCACGGCAATCAATTGTTTACTATTCACGACTTGTGTATGTCACGACAATCAATTATTTACTATTCACGACTTGTATATGTCACGACAATCAATTATTTACTATTTACAACTTGTATTTGTCACGACAATCAATTATTTACTATTTACAACTTGTGTATGTCATGGTAATCAATTATTTACTATTTACAACTTGTGTATGTCATGGTAATCAATTATTTACTATTCACAACTAGTGTATGTCATGACAATCAATTATTTACTATTCACGACTTGAGTATGTCACGGCTTCTTCTACTTAAAGGGGCAAGACATACAAATGCGAACTGCTGTAAAGCTGAAGATGAAAGTGAAAGGAAAGGAAGGGAAAAAAAGAATAGGCTACATCTTTCTGTACGTGATAGACAAAATAAAATAGAACGACGTTGAGGCCCGGTAAAACCTCAATAGAATAAATGGGCAACACAAACACACACAAATATCATGGAAATAAAAGTAACACTGGATAGCAAGACAAATAATGACATCTGAAAAATATGTGCTTACATATTTTTGTGTGCATATATGTTGTTTATTGTCCCTGCTGAAGGGCTACTGAGCAGCAACGCCGTTCTATTTTGTGTTGTCTGTGACTTACGCTAAGTCGTAATCATACGATCTTTTCCATTTGTTCCACTTTCATCTTCTTCTATATAACAATGAAGGCTACTCTCTAAGGGTTTTCCCAGCCTTAAATGGGTACCGATTTTTTTTCAGGGAAAGTAAAGCTGCACTGGCGTAATACCGACCACATTGCTTCAAAAATCATGTGCCGAAAGTCTATAAAAATTATGGTCACTAGCACCATATTCCCTATACGCCACTTGGCGTGACGAAGCTCATTATTTGTTACCGCTGTACAAGCTACCACGGCCGTTAATTTGGCTTATTTGTTCACTGTCAATTATTTTACGAATTATTTTTGTAGCTCGCCATTATTAATGCTACTATCCTACAGCCTACTACACCTCTTCGTTGTACCTCTAGAAACAGACAAGTCTGGGCCAGCTGAGTAAGTATTGAGAGGGGAGGTAATCCGGCACTAAAAACGCCATGCTGAAGTCGGATGTTTTGGGACGAAAAGTCACAAATATCACAGATTTGCTGCCAATCATAACATGAGTCATCGACGCCAAATCAACGACCAAATTAAGAGCGGATGACGAATAGGATTAATGTTAGAAAGGCAAAGATGGGAAGACATCGTGAGAAAAAATAAACATACTTGCTATCGTAGTTGGGCAAATAAAGTCGATAACCAAGAATTGCTAATGGACATTCATGGTTCATGCCGACAGGTGTTGGAGATCACGCTCCCCCATAACCCCAACCTTGCGCGCGCTGTAACAGGTCCACCGTTGTTCCTCTTCCCTTCTACTCCGTCAGACTATCAAGCTCGTTACATTTGTCTACCTTTATTTCTCTATTTCTCTATTTCTCTATTCCACTATTTCTCTGTTTCTCTATTCCTCTGTTCCTCTATTTCTCTATTTCTCTATTACTCTATTCCTCTATTTCTCTATTTCTCCGGTTTTCTATTTTTCCCCGTTGTTACTAAATATTTCCAACCCGCCCCACCTCTATAAAGACTCCCCAAATGTAGAATTTCTTCTCTCTATATTCCTCTTTTACAACGCTGTTATTTCACTTGTTGGCTGCCTCTGATATATTTATCATCTTTCAATAAAATTAAAAAAAAACATGTCAACTGATTGTAGCTGTCTCTATAGTTAATATACATGATTCGCAACCACAAAGCAACACTGATTCGATATAGCGCTGTAAGACTCTCTTCTATATTTTAATGATAATGACTTGTTGCCAACATATATTTCTGTTTTTAACTAAAAATACTCTTGGCTTGTTCGATTCTACCTTCTATCTCAGGAAGATATCTTCTATCTCAGGAAGATATCTTCTATCTCAGTAAGATATTTTCTATCTCAGTAAGATATCTTCTATCTCAGTAAGATATCTTCTATCTCAGTAAGATATCTTCTATCTCAGTAAGATATCTTCTACCTCAGTAAGATATCTTCTATCTCAGGAAGATATCTTCTATCTCAGTAAGATATCTTCTACCTCAGTAAGATATCTTCTATCTCAGTAAGATATCTTCTATCTCAGTAAGATATCTTCTATCTCAGTAAGATATCTTCTATCTCAGTAAGATATCTTCTACATCAGTAAGATATCTTCTACCTCAGAAAGATATCTTCTATCTCAGTAAGATATCTTCTATCTAAGTAAGATATCTTCTACCTCAGTAAGATATCTTCTACCTCAGTAAGATATCTTCTATCTCAGTAAGATATCTCCTATCTCAGTAAGATATCTACTATCTCAGTAAGACATCCCCTGTTTCATGTTAAAGCATTTTATTTATCTCTTGTCCTTTCGAACCGAAGGCGGTACATATTTCAGAAATTCTAGACTCTTCGTGTCCGACGATATTTCGCTATTTAGTGTCAGACTACATATGTCCCGCCTGTGGGCGTTGTTTCCAGATATTTAAAACGAGCTTGTACAGATCAGGAATGCCGAGTAGGCCGTCGATGTGCTACATAATGAGATGAGATTCACAAGGAAGGCTAAAGAGAGGCAGACGAAGATCAACATGAACACCTTCTTAAAAGAATGGAAGGGGCGAGAAGAACAATGTAGACGTGAGATGTAGACCTGTGAAATATAATCAATGTTTACAACCCTGGATGGTGACATGATTATTTTGAGGGCTCACAAAATGGCATAATCCACTCCAGAAGCTGCTTAGTCGGTGAGTAGCAAAGGAACAAACGAAAAATGAACAATAAAGCAACAGTATATAAGTTTAAGAAGGAGGACTGCACGGTTATTTTGTTTTAATTTCAGTGCGACACTTAACTTGCAACCCTTCAAATATAACCTCGTATTTGGGTACAGACAATCCCGAGTGTTCAATATTTCACTGATTATCATTTGATAAAATTGACTCCAGTACCTATTTTCAGTTCTAAACAACATTGTTTTTTCAAGATTAATAAATTTCGTATAAATGATATTTCATTAAATTATTGGTTCTAAAAAGAAGCGCTTCAGAGATGGGATAATTTGATACTTTCTTGTTTCAAACATTTAATTTGTAACCAGGAATATTATTCATATTTAAGCTATAGCTTCTTCTAGCCAATGTGAATGCTCTAATGAATGGCACATCATGAGAAGAGGAGAATGAGAATATTTATTTACAACTGGCAAAAACCAGGGAAAGAGAGATCGCGGACGACAAAGAGAGAAGAATTAGATGGCTTAGTGTCATAGCATGGAAAACAGCCAACAACAGAATTGATACGATGTACTGTGAATAGAAGGTTGTGGAAGGACATGATCGCTACACCAAACGGTATAGCTCATGATGATGATTGAAGACATATATAGAAATGGCTTTGTGAAGTGAGAAAAATAATTAGAACAACTAAATTATCAGCGATAAGCTGTTGTGACTAATATCATGACATATTGCTATTTACAAAATGGGAACTCCTAAAAACATCCGAAAGAAACATTTTTTGGGCACATCATGAGAAGAGGAACGTTGGAATACTTGGTTACAACAAGCAAAATAAAAGGAAAGAGAGATCGCGGACGACAAAGAGAGAAAATACTGGAAAGCTTTGTGTCATGGCATGGAAAACAGTCAACAACATACATGATACGATGCACTGTAGATAGAAGATTGTGGAAGGACATGATCGCCTGCGCCAACCGGTATGGCACATGATAATGATTATTGCTGTTTAGTCCTTTAGGAGCTGAAAGACTTCACACAACTACAATATGCAACTATCTTAACATTTGTCATTGCTATCAACGTTGCAACTCGGAGCCTAATGGATAGTATAACAACGTTTAGTCTCCAGGCAATGATTACAGTGTAACATAAGAACTCCCACAATCAGCGTGACACAAACGATAAAGAAATCCTGTAGCCTGCTAAAAGACAAGCCTCAAGCCTTTTGTGCTCCAGCAAAGATTGTATGATATTTGTTGTTTGTGTGCTGGCTCCGATAATTTTTGTGTGTGCGAGATAAAATATTTGTGAGTAATTGTCTTTTAGAAATCTGATTCTCTAACAATCTGTTATCTATCGGGGCTAATCTTTCCTAGCACGAGCTCTCTCTTTCTCTTTATCTTCTTCTTATTTATCCCTTGTTATCAACGTAATACATTCTAATTGATGTTAGAAAGAAGCGTCACAGCATTTCACTGCCCCTCCATAGAGAAGAAGAGACCACGGCCTGGACGCATGACGTACAGGGGATATGGAGTTAGTGCTGTGTTTTTATATTGACCTTCGGAACATTATTTTTGGGGTTAAATATCCCGTTCCGTGTGTCGTTTCCAGAAAAATCCAGTATCAACGTAAGGCTGGGTGAACCTGGAAGCCGTCGATCAGGATCGAACCCGAACCTTTGACCTTAGTAGTCCAGTACACTAACCACTGAGCTACCGCTGCTCCAGTTCTTTCTCAGGCCCAACTATTGTCAATGAAAGTCATCTCTGTATTTCAAACTTGGACTCAAAGAAGTGAAAACGTTGCAAGATTTGAGAGCTTGCGCTGATTTTTCTGTACTGTCATCACCGGGTAGTCGTTATCATCAAGTCTGAATTTATATAAAAACGATCATCATCAATTGCCATCCCTCCTGGCGTAGGTGATAATGTCTCTCCACAACCTTCGATCTCGACAGTTATATATCAATTCAGTTGTTGACCTTCTGCCAAGCCATTCTTTTAAGCTGTCTGGTAGCATTTTTCTCTGCTTCCCACTATCTCTTCGTCCCTCAATTTTCCCAGTTGTTAAAATATATTCCAGCTGTCCCCTTCTCATTACATGGTCAAAGGAGGCCTCGGTAGCTTAGTTGGGAAAACCACACGACTGGGCACCGACGTTCGGACAACCTGTGATCGAATCCCGCTGGAAGCAGTCTGAGTTGTATTCGTGGTTGGAAAAAAAATAAGCCCGCTGTTGACCCAGCCGCTGGAAGAAAAGGCTTATTGGGTAGTACTCTGGGAAGGTGAGGAATGCCGCCTCGCATCGGGAGTTTCGAGGCTTGAAGCGACACTATCCAGAAGTCTCTGAACACTTCGGGATAGGTGGTCGAGGACATATGGGTGAAAACTCGCGTGGTAAGACGGCGATTCAAGTCTCGTTCTTTACCTTATCTTTACATGGCTGAAAAAATGATGATTGTCTCTAAGTTTCATTTAGCTTAGCACAGCTTAGGGCTTTAAAGTTTCATTTAGCTTAGTCCAGCTTAGAGCCTCTAAGTTTCATTTAGCTTAGTCCAGCTTAGAGCCTCTAAGTTTCATTTAGCTTAGTCCAGCTTAGAGCCTCTAAGTTTCATTTAGCTTAGCCCAGCTTATAGCCTCTAAGTTTCATTTAGCTTAGCCCAGCTTATAGCCTCTAAGTTTCATTTAGCTTAGTCCAGCTTATAGCCTCTAAGTTTCATTTAGCTTAGTCCAGCTTAGAGCCTCTAAGTGTCATTTAGCTTAGCCCAGCTTAGAGCTTCAAATTTTCATTTATCTTAGCCCAGCTTAGAGCCTCTAAGTTTCATTTAGCTTAGCCCAACTTAGGGACTCAAAGTTTAATTTAGCTTAGCCCAACTTAGGGACTCAAAGTTTAATTTAGCTTAGCCCAACTTAGGGACTCAAAGTTTAATTTAGCTTAGCCCAACTTAGGGACTCAAAGTTTAATTTAGCTTAGCCCAACTTAGGGAGTCAAAGTTTAATTTAGCTTAGCCCAACTTAGGGACTCAAAGTTTAATTTAGCTTAGCCCAACTTAGGGACTCAAAGTTTAATTTAGCTTAGCCCAACTTAGGGATTCAAAGTTTAATTTAACTTAGCCCAACTTAGGGAGTCAAAGTTTAATTTAGCTTAGCCCAACTTAGGGACTCAAAGTTTAATTTAGCTTAGCCCAACTTAGGGAGTCAAAGTTTAATTTAGCTTAGCCCAACTTAGGGATTCAAAGTTTAAATTAGCTTAGCCCAACTTAGGGAGTCAAAGTTTAATTTTGCTTAGCCCAACTTAGACATTCAAAGTTTAATTTAGCTTAGCCCAACTTAGGGAGTCAAAGTTTAATTTAGCTTAGCCCAACTTAGGGACTCAAAGTTTAATTTAGCTTAGCCCAACTTAGGGAATCAAAGTTTAATTTAGCTTAGCCCAACATAGGGAGTCAAAGTTTAATTTAGCTTAGCCCAACTTAGGGACTCAAAGTTTAATTTAGCTTAGCCCAACTTAGGGATTCAAAGTTTAAATTAGCTTAGCCCAGCTTAGAGCCTCTAAGTGTCATTTAGCTTAGCCGTTAGACATCGTTGTTACTGTTAGACGTCACCGTTACCGTTAGACATCATTGTTACTGTTAGACGTCATCGTTACCGTTAGACATCATCGTTACCCTTAGACATCATCGTTATCCTTAGACATCAACGTTACCGTTAGACATCAACGTTATCGTTAGACATCAACGTTACCCTTAGACATCAACGTTACCGTTAGACATCATCGATACCCTTAGACATCAACGTTACCGTTAGACATCATCGATACCCTTAGACATCAACGTTATCGTTAGACATCATCGATACCCTTAGACATCAACGTTACCGTTAGACATCATCGATACCTTAGACATCAACGTTATCGTTAGACATCATCGATACACTTAGACATCAACGTTACCGTTAGACATCATCGATACCATTAGACATCAACGTTACCGTTAGACATCATCGATACCCTTAGACATCAACGTTACCGTTAGACATCATCGATACCCTTAGACATCAACGTTACCGTTAGACATCATCGATACCCTTAGACATCAACGTTATCGTTAGACATCAACGTTATCGTTAGACATCAACGTTATCGTTAGACATCATCGTTACCGTTAGACATCATCGTTACCGTTAGACATCATCGTTACCCTTAGACATCATTGTTACCGTTAGACATCAACGTTACCCTTAGGCATCAACGTTACCGTTAGACATCATCGTTACTGTTAGACATCATCGTTACCCTTAGACGTCATTGTTACCATTAGACATCAATGTTAAGTTTAGACATCATCGTTACCGTTAGACATCATCGTTACCGTTAGACATCATCTTTACCGTTAGCCATCATTGTTACCGTTAGACATCATTGTTACTGTTAGACATCATCGTTACTGTTAGAAATCATTATTACCGTTAGACATCATCGTTACCGTTAGACATCATTGTTACCGTTAGACATCATTGTTACACTTAGACATCATCGTTACCGTTAGACATCATTGTTACTGTTAGACATAATTGTTACTGTTAGACATAATTGTTACTGTTAGACATCATCGTTACCGTTAAACATCATTGTTACCGTTAAACATCATCGTTACCGTTAAACATCATTGTTACCTTTAGACATCATCGTTACCCTTACCTATCATCGTTACCCTGATACATCACCGTTACCCTTAGATATCATCGCTACCGTTAGACATCATCGTTACCGTTAGACTTCATCATTACCGTTAGACTTCATCGTTACCGTTAGACATCATCGTTACCGTTAGACATCATCGCTACCGTTAGACATCATCCTTACCGTTAGACATCATCGCTACCGTTAGACATCATCGTTACCGTTAGACATCATCGTTACCGTTAGACATCATCATTACCGTTAGACTTCATCGTTACCGTTAGACATCATCGTTACCGTTAAACATCATCGTTACCGTTAAACATCATCGCTACCGTTAGACATCATCATTACCGTTAGACTTCATCGTTACCGTTAGACATCATCGTTACCGTAGACATCATCTTTACCGATAGACATAATTGTTACCGTTAGCCATCATCGTTACACCGATTTACAAGAAACTCCAAACATGTTTCTGTTAGATCATATTTTGTAGCTTCCGGCGATTTTCTTTTCTGTTGTCCGATTGTCCATAATTAACTTCTACATGTGAACATTGAATCCATATAAAAGCGAAGAACTATTTTATCCAATCGATTCCCACAGTAATATATTATGAAATTAAGGAACAATGAGACTATTCCAATAAGGGAGGAAATTACTACATACAATATTTCCTAGAGAACTATGTAGATTCATGATCTATCAACTGGATGATCTTTATCACAAACTGCAGCACGATATCCCAAAGTTAAAGTGAAGGATTCATTATTTTTTCATTCATTTTCCTCTTTTGATGTTATCGGCCCACTTTAGTCTTGGTCTGTCTGTGTCTTGTTTATCTTGCACACTTTCCTCTCTAAGGTGACCTTTAGGGTAATGTGTCTCGTCAAATAACCCAACAATTTCAGTTGCTTTTTCTTAACTATGTATGTAGTTCTATAATCAATTGTAGTTTGCTTGCCTGGGTTGGTCCGATGACTAAAGGAGTACACTTCTTCGTCATCCGCCCTTAAAATTACGTTAAGTGGCGTTTCTGCGTTGTGTTCTGGTTTGCAGTATAACTGTGATATTTACGCATTTCGGCCCAACACATCCGACTTCAACAAGATTATTTTCATCTGATTCAATAGTTTCCCTGTTAGACTTATTTTCCGTAAACCCAATTCTCCCCATTTTTCTAGAAAATCTACATTTCAAAGGCTTCAACTTTGCGAAGTTTTCATATATAATGTACTTGTGTTTGACCATATCAACAAATTTAGCATTTACACTTTTTCGGGGTTTAATTCTACGTTTAACTTCTGCATCTCAATGAGACGCTGGTTAAAACAAAATGACGTAACCAACAGAAATAAAAAGACTGATGTTATTTTGTGTTACAGAAGAAGCAGTAAATCCCCATCGAGAGACCAGTTCATACATTTATTATGCATGTTTTTTGTTAAGTTCAAAGAAAGAGAGTTCTCAAAGTTAACATTGCGGTAAGGGAGTGTCAGCAACCGTTCAACTATGAACTACTGCTAGGCTGGTAATTCCTATCTACCTGGTGCCTAGTTTTATGCTTGATTACATCAGGTGAATGATATATATATATATATATATATATATATATATATATATATATATGGGAGCCGCGATAGCTCAGTGGTTAGTGAACTGGACTACTAAGGACAAAAGGTCGGGTTCGATCCTGACCGACGGCTTCCGGGTTCACCCAGCCTTAAATGAATACCGGATTTTTTCTGGGAAATTGAAGCGGTACGGGCGTAATAACGACCACATTACCCCAAAAATCATGTGCCGAAGGTCTGTAAAAATTATGGTCACTAACACCATATTCCCTATACGCCACTTTGCGTGACAGGGGCTCTTTGCTTTATACATATATATATATATATTTATTAAACGTTGCTTAACTAACCAACATATAATGCTAGTATAATTACTTGGTATGATTATACAACTACTGGCTATGCTAGTATATCCAACAATAATAATAACTGGGTATAATAATGATAAGAAAACAACTAGAATATATTGTAACAACTGGAAAAATTGAAGGACGAAGAGTCAGCGGGAAGCAGAGAGAGAAAATACTAGAGAGCTTAAGAGAATGGCTTGGCAGAAGGTCACAGCATAAATGATAAAGAACTGTCGAGATCGAAAGTTGTGGAGAGACATGATAACCTACGCCAGTAGGCCCGGTACTTGATGATGATACTAGTATAATTATTGGATATCTCTCTCTCTCTCTCTCTCTCTCTCTCTCTCTGCGATCAGGACTCAGTCAGAGTAGGATTCCAGACTCCCACATGAAGTCAGCTGTCAGGTTAACTGTGTTGATCGCCCCCACAGACAGAACATCACATTTAGAGTCCGCCAGATCCACTCTGATTGAACACCCGTTAATACGTTGCACTGTGTTCTGCGCCAGTGGCCCAGTGCATCCGATTTCAGCCAGCATTTTTTCAGGTTGCTTTCCTTAGCCTTTGATTGTCCCCAATCTTTCTGCAAGGCAGCAGATTGTCTTTTCTGTAGGGGGATTCTGCCATTAGATGGTCTGCCCTCCCAGGTTTACGAGCACCATCTGACCGAGTCATGACACATGACTAACATAGACATGCACATAAAGATATGAGATATGACTAACACCGACACACATCAAGATATATGACACAGGACTAACATAGACATGCACATAAAGATATGAGATATGACTGACTTAGACATGCACACACAAAGATATGACACATACCTTACATAGACATACACACAAAGATATAAGATATGACTAACATAGGCATGCACACACAAAGATATCTCTCTCTCTCTCTCTGCGTTCAGGACTCAATCAGAGTAGGATTCCAGACTCCCACATGAAGTCAGCTGTCAGGCTAAGTGTGTTGATCGCCCCCACAGACAGAACATCACAATTAGAGTCTGTCAGATCCACTCTGACTGAACACCCGTTAATACGTTGCACTGTGTTCTGCGCCAGTGGCCCAGTGCATCCGATTTCAGCCAGCATTTTTTCAGGTTTGCTTTCCTTAGCCTTTGATTGTCCCCAATCTTCCTGCAAGGCAGCAGTTGATCTTTTCTGTCGGGGGATTCTGCCCTTAGATGGTCGGCCTTCCCAGGTTTACGAGCACCATCTGCCCGAGTCACTAGAGGTGACTAACACAGACATGCGACTTGTAATATGAGGAAACTGCAACAAGGAACACATTTCATGCATAGCCTTCATTTGTTCCCGCCGCCTATCCCCATATACCGGTAAGTCACGTCCTCTTGAAAATGATGATCGTCGTAGCACTTGATGATGTTAGGCCATCGTTGATGACTCCAATTCCGAACATATAGACACACAGTCAGTCGTCAAATTATTCTTGTTGCACATCAAACAGCAGACCGTAAGATTTGCGCACGGCCGGTCTAGGGAACCAATACGATGACGTAGGACACAATGTCGCCAAACTCATAATCTCGATACCTTTAGACTTATGTCTGATTACTCAAGTGTAAACAGTCTACGACGAACAATACACGAAGCAACTTCCCCAAAGAGACAAAACTGCGACTGACGAAGTAGTTTACATTAATGTGTAACGTGGAAATAACTTGCGTCAAAGAATCCCAATAACGGTCTTGAACAGCACTAATGTGACGTAAAGCACAGATGAAGTCTGGACGGTGGAATTTCTCACTCACAACACTTGATTCGTCAAAAACGGACTGTTGTCGACCTACGACCTCGTCTTAGCGACACAGATGTATCAAGCATATCATCATTTTGACTTTTACGCAGAAAAGTGCAATGAAGATCCGAAATTAATCAGACCTTGGGTGCATTTTCTGCAGCGATCGAGAGGACGTGGACTAGATCCGCCATCGTGGAAACGGAAAGATATGAGATGTGACTTACACAGACATGCACACACAAAGATATGAGATATGACTAACATAAACATGCACACAAAGATATGAGATATCACTAACCCAGACATGCACACAAAGATATGACACGTGACTAACACAGATACACACTAAGATATGAGATATGACTAAACACAGACTCACATAAAGATATGAGACATGATTAACACGGACACACCAAGATATGAGATATGACTAACATGACACACACCATGATATGAGCCATGGCCAGCGCACACACACACAAGCTAAGATATGAGCCATGGCTAGCATAGAAACACATCAAGATATGAGCCATGGTTCACAGAAAAACACCAAGAAATGAAGCATGTCTAGCACAGAAACACATTAAGGTATCCATATGCTTGGGTTTGTTGTAGTCGGCAGACTCTTCTTAACATGGGAATCATCGACATACGAGACGCAGGCCCCGATTAACTGTTCACAGGTTTCGTTGAAACAGTTGTCCGGAGATTTAAGAGTGCAGTCTGACTCGTAGAACGTTTCCTTGCATGTACAGTTCCCGGTTGACTGTACACAGATGTCGTTGAAACAGTTGTCCGGACATTTGAGAGTGCAGTCTGACCCGTAGTACGTTTCCTTGCACGTACAGAATGCACTTTCCGGGTCACATATGATGTCACAGGCATCAGAACACGTCTGTTTCAACTGTAGCCCAAAATTACCATCGGGACAAGTGTCATTACAGGTGTAGCCAGGATGTTTACATTGTAGGCATTTTACGGATTTTTCCTCACAAAAAGGACAGACACTGAGACAAGACCGGAGCAGTCGTGTCCATAGATCCCATGTGAACAGATGCCGTGACACGTACCGATTATGACGTTGCAGCCTTTGCAACACCCACTACACACTGCACAAAACTACCAAGAATACCCGTCCAGAACATAGGTGTCTGTAAATGTTTGCACCTCACACACCGTCAGTGCACTGTCGGCCTGCGAAATGGTCGATGAGAACTCAGTCTTAATGTGTGCCATTGTCGCTTGTGTGGTGACTACAATTGTATTCACAGAAATATTTGGGTATGATATATTATTACACTGGAACACCACGCCGCCACCGTCAGAAAAAGCCTTTAGAGTGGCATTCTTTACCCGAATCATAGTGTCAGCTCGATTATAGATTCGAATGGCGTGAGTCTTCCGGTGCGTGGCAAAGTTCAGATGCCAATAAACAGAATTGGTTCCACTTCTCAATTGTGTGTGTGTGCAGTCATTGTCATAGAGATTGGTCTTTGTTTGCCATTAACTGCTGCCTCTGGTCCACATCCGTCTCCTTTATAACAAGCATTACATGTGTCGGTATGGTTTGTGTTCTGTTTGAGAGCCACATTCCGACCCCCGCCAATGTAGATGGATCAGATATTTGCAACTATTGCCCCTTCAATCCGTAACTTGTTGATCAGCCCATCTCCAGAGTAAAAGTCCTCAATCTCGTGTGAACTAACTACATACCTTGATTCATTGTTACATGAGGCAGAACCATTTAGTTTTACCGTGAAACTGTCCGGATCTGTTAAGTCATTCAGATAAATCCTAAACCAGGAGAACAGCAAAGATTGATTGAGAGTTGCCACAACTGATGTAGAATCTGTGTCCGGATTACATGTGGTGTAGTTGTTATCAAACAGGAAAGTAGGTTAAGATTTTTGGGCGTATTTGTAAACGAGATCCAAGTACTTACACTGGGGTCCGAAATATTCATGCACAAGTTAGTTCATTAACTTCCAATGTCGCGTACGAAGCCAACATTTTAAAGGCTTGATCTACAGCGGTAGTTAACGAACTATGTACAAACATTTATTATCAAACCCGTGGTTACATTTCTAAAAATCCGCCAACTCGCTGTGATAACAGATAGTGGGATGTTCAAAGAAAACATTGTTTACACAATGGCACGAACGCGAACAGCTTCCATCTTGGTGCGTCCCATCATTATTGGGTATGATTATATAACTACTGGCTATGCTAGTATAATAACTGGGTATGATTATATAACTACTGGCTATGCTAGTATAATAACTGGGTATGATTATATAACTACTGGCTATGCTAGTATAATAACTGGGTATGATTATATAACTACTGGCTATGCTAGTATTATAACTGGGTATGATTATATAACTACTGGCTATGCTAGTATAATAACTGGGTATGATTATATAACTACTGGCTATGCTAGTATAATAACTGGGTATGATTATATAACTACTGGCTATGCTAGTATTATAACTGGGTATGATTATATAACTACTGGCTATGCTAGAATAATAACTGGGTATAATTATATAACTACTGGGTATGCTATTATAATAGCTGGGTATGATTATATAACTACTGGGTATGCTAGAATAATAACTGGGTATGATTATATAACTACTGCTTATGCTAGTATAATTGCTAGTTATGATAGTATATTTACTGCGTAAGCTACTATAATTACTAGGTATGCTAGTATAATTACGGCTTATGATTCTATAACTACTGGGTATGATAGTATAAATACTGGACACGATAGTATAACAACCGGATATAATAACATAAGTACCAGGTATAACAGTATAACTACTGAGTATTTATGACTATTTTGATCACTTATACTGTAGACATACGGTTTAGGAGTGTTTGCCACGACTACAGACTGAGAACCGCTGGATTATAATATTCGTAGTTATACACGTTCACAGGCACATAAATTGCTTGTTCCATGGCGTACACAACTTAACGGCATGTTCATTATTACACTTTCGCTATTGAAGAGTTATTATTTAAATTTCAGTTGTAGAAGAGAATCGTCTTCAAGATGACATTTATTGATGCACTTTGTTAACTCTGAACATATAAGAGCGACACATGGTTAAATGGGTGGATACATTTAATAAATTAGATCAATAGGAACATATAATTATTTGAGAAATCGTTTCACACCAAAATTGTTTACATTTTACTACTTCCTCAGACGGAATTAATATTTCAAATAAAAGCTTCTTAGAGGGACCGGTTGGCCTCGAGGCAGCGGTCTCGAAACCACCGCTGGTCTCAACAGCGAAGCCCAGTATGAAACGTCATTTACTCATCAACGGAAAAAAATATGAGTATCTCAGAAGAAGGAAATGTATGCCATTTGCAGCGAGTGACCCCTGTGTAAATGGCTGCCAGGGAAAAAACGGATTAACAAGCAATAATTCAATTCCTAGTCTCTAGGGACTTCGCCAGATGTGAAAGCTGCCAAACGCAAAAAAATGCTATTTAATTTGTATCTTCAATAAGCAATTTGATGATATCTGAGTCAGTGATATATGAGCAATTCTTGTACTAAGATAGAGATGATATCTGAGTCAGTGATATAGGGGCAATACTTGTACTAAGATAGAGATGATATCTGAGTCAGTGATATAGGGGCAATACTTGTACTAAGATAGAGATGATAGCTGAGTCAGTGATATAGGGGCAATACTTGTGCTAAGATAGAGATGATATCTGAGTCAGTGATATATGGGCAATACTTGTACTAAGATAGAGATGATAGCTGAGTCAGTGATATAGGGGCAATACTTGTACTAAGATAGAGATGATATCTGAGTCAGTGATATAGGGGCAATTCTTCTGTACTAAGATAGAGATGATTTCTGAGTCAGTGATATAGGGGCAATACTTGTACTAAGATAGAGATGATATCTGAGTCAGTGATATAGGGGCAATACTTGTGCTAAGATAGAGATGATATCTGAGTCAGCGATATAGGGGCATTTCTTGTACAAAGATAGAGATGATATCTGAGTCAGTGATATAGGGGCAATACTTGTGCTAAGATAGAGATGATATCTGAGTCAGTGATATAGGGGCAATACTTGTACTAAGATAGAGATGATATCTGAGTCAGCGATATAGGGGCAATTCTTGTACTAAGATAGAGATGATATCTGAGTCAGCGATATAGGGGCAATACTTGTACTAAAATAGAGATGATATCTGAGTCAGCGATATAGGGGCAATACTTGTACTAAGATAGAGATGATATCTGAGTCAGAGATATAGGGGCAATACTTGTACTATGATAGAGATGATATCTGAGTCAGTGATATAATGGCAATACTTGTGCTAAGATAGAGATGATATCTGAGTCAGTGATATAATGGCAATACTTGTGCTAAGATAGAGATGATATCTGAGTCAGTGATATAATGGCAATACTTGTACTAAGATACAGATGATATCTGAATCAGTGATACAGGGTCAATTCTAGTACTAAGATAGAGATGATATCTGAGTCAGTGATATGGAGGCAATACTTATGCTAAGATAGAGATGATATCTGAGTCAGTGATATGGAGGCAATACTTATGCTAAGATAGAGATGAAATCTGAGTCAGTGATACAAGAGCAATTCTAGTATTAAGATAGAGATTATATATGAGTCAGTGATATGGAGGCAATACTTGTTCTAAGATAGAGATGATATCTGAGTCAGTGATATAGGGGCAATACTTGTATTAAGATAGAGATGATATCTGAGTCAGAGATACAGGGGCAATACTTGTACTAAGATAGAGATGATATCTTAATCAGTGATATGGGGGCAATACTTGTTCTAAGATAGAGATTATATCTGAGTCAGTGATATAGGGGCAATTTTTTTACTAAGATAGAAACGATATATGAGTCAGTGATATAGGAGCAATTCTTGTGCTAAGATAGAAATGATATCTGAGTCAGTGATATAGGGGCAATTATAGTACTAAGATAGAGATTATATATGAGTCAGTGATATGGAGGCAATACTTGTTCTAAAATAGAGATGATATCTGAGTCCAGTGATACGGGGGCAATACTTGTTCTAAGATAGAGATGATATCTGAGTCAGTGATATAGGGGCAATACTTGTACTAAGATAGAGATGATATCTGAGTCAGTGATATAGGGGCAATAGTTGTACTAAGATAGAGATGATATCTGAGTCAGTGATATAATGGCAATACTTGTGCTAAGATAGAGATGATATCTGAGTCAGTGATATATGGGCAATACTTGTACTAAGATAGAGATGATAGCTGAGTCAGTGATATAGGGGCAATACTTGTACTAAGATAGAGATGATATCTGAGTCAGTGATATAGGGGCAATTCTTCTGTACTAAGATAGAGATGATTTCTGAGTCAGTGATATAGGGGCAATACTTGTACTAAGATAGAGATGATATCTGAGTCAGTGATATAGGGGCAATACTTGTGCTAAGATAGAGATGATATCTGAGTCAGCGATATAGGGGCATTTCTTGTACAAAGATAGAGATGATATCTGAGTCAGTGATATAGGGGCAATACTTGTGCTAAGATAGAGATGATATCTGAGTCAGTGATATAGGGGCAATACTTGTTCTAAAATAGAGATGATATCTGAGTCCAGTGATACGGGGGCAATACTTGTTCTAAGATAGAGATGATATCTGAGTCAGTGATATAGGGGCAATACTTGTACTAAGATAGAGATGATATCTGAGTCAGTGATATAGGGGCAATAGTTGTACTAAGATAGAGATGATATCTGAGTCAGTGATATAATGGCAATACTTGTGCTAAGATAGAGATGATATCTGAGTCAGTGATATATGGGCAATACTTGTACTAAGATAGAGATGATAGCTGAGTCAGTGATATAGGGGCAATACTTGTACTAAGATAGAGATGATATCTGAGTCAGTGATATAGGGGCAATTCTTCTGTACTAAGATAGAGATGATTCTGAGTCAGTGATATAGGGGCAATACTTGTACTAAGATAGAGATGATATCTGAGTCAGTGATATAGGGGCAATACTTGTGCTAAGATAGAGATGATATCTGAGTCAGCGATATAGGGGCATTTCTTGTACAAAGATAGAGATGATATCTGAGTCAGTGATATAGGGGCAATACTTGTGCTAAGATAGAGATGATATCTGAGTCAGTGATATAGGGGCAATACTTGTACTAAGATAGAGATGATATCTGAGTCAGCGATATAGGGGCAATTCTTGTACTAAGATAGAGATGATATCTGAGTCAGCGATATAGGGGCAATACTTGTACTAAAATAGAGATGATATCTGAGTCAGCGATATAGGGGCAATACTTGTACTAAGATAGAGATGATATCTGAGTCAGAGATATAGGGGCAATACTTGTACTATGATAGAGATGATATCTGAGTCAGTGATATAATGGCAATACTTGTGCTAAGATAGAGATGATATCTGAGTCAGTGATATAATGGCAATACTTGTGCTAAGATAGAGATGATATCTGAGTCAGTGATATAATGGCAATACTTGTACTAAGATACAGATGATATCTGAATCAGTGATACAGGGTCAATTCTAGTACTAAGATAGAGATGATATCTGAGTCAGTGATATGGAGGCAATACTTATGCTAAGATAGAGATGATATCTGAGTCAGTGATATGGAGGCAATACTCATGCTAAGATAGAGATGATATCTGAGTCAGTGATACAAGAGCAATTCTAGTATTAAGATAGAGATTATATATGAGTCAGTGATATGGAGGCAATACTTGTTCTAAGATAGAGATGATATCTGAGTCAGTGATATAGGGGCAATACTTGTATTAAGATAGAGATGATATCTGAGTCAGAGATACAGGGGCAATACTTGTACTAAGATAGAGATGATATCTTAATCAGTGATATGGGGGCAATACTTGTTCTAAGATAGAGATTATATCTGAGTCAGTGATATAGGGGCAATTTTTTTACTAAGATAGAAACGATATATGAGTCAGTGATATAGGAGCAATTCTTGTGCTAAGATAGAAGTGATATCTGAGTCAGTGATATAGGGGCAATTATAGTACTAAGATAGAGATTATATATGAGTCAGTGATATGGAGGCAATACTTGTTCTAAAATAGAGATGATATCTGAGTCCAGTGATACGGGGGCAATACTTGTTCTAAGATAGAGATGATATCTGAGTCAGTGATATAGTGGCAATACTTGTACTAAGATAGAGATGATATCTGAGTCAGTGATATAGGGCAATAGTTGTACTAAGATACAGATGATATCTGAGTCAGTGATATAATGGCAATACTTGTGCTAAGATAGAGATGATATCTGAGTCAGTGATATAGCGCCAATACTTGTGCTAAGATAGAGATGATATCTGAGTCAGTGATACAGGGGCAATACTTGTACTAAGATAGAGATGATATCTGAGTCAGTGATATAGGGGCAATAGTTGTACTAAGATAGAGATTATATCTGAGACAGTGATATAGGGGCAAATTCCTGTGCTAAGTTACAGATGATATCTGAGTCAGTGATATGGGGGCAATACTTGTACTAAGATAGAGATGATATCTGAGTCAGTGATATAGGGGCAATACTTGTTCTAAGATAGAGATGATATCTGAGTCAGTGATATGGGGGCAATACTTGTTCTAAGATAGAGATGATATCTGAGTCAGCGATATAGGGGCAATACTTGTTCTAAGCTAGAGATGATATCTGAGTCAGTGATATGGGGGCAATACTTGTTCTAAGATAGAGATGATATCTGAGTCAGTGATATAGGGGCAATACTTGTACTATGATAGAGATGATATCTGAGTCAGTGATATAATGGCAATACTTGTGCTAAGATAGAGATGATATCTGAGTCAGTGATATAATGGCAATACTTGTGCTAAGATAGAGATGATATCTGAGTCAGTGATATAATGGCAATACTTGTACTAAGATAGAGATGATATCTGAGTCAGTGATATGGGGGCAATACTTGTTCTAAGATAGAGATGATATCTGAGTCAGTGATATAGGGGCAATACGTGTTCTATGATAGAGATGATATCTGAGTCAGTGATATAATGGCAATACTTGTGCTAAGATAGAGATGATATCTGAGTCAGTGATATAATGGCAATATTTGTGCTAAGATAGAGATGATATCTGAGTCAGTGATATAGGGGCAATACTTGTACTAAGATAGAGATGATATCTGAGTCAGTGATATAGGGGCAATACTTGTTCTAAGATAGAGATGATATCTGAGTCAGTGATATAATGGCAATACTTGTGCTAAGATAGACACGATGTCTGAGTCAGTGGTACAGGGACAATCCTTGTACTAAGATAGACACGATGTCTGAGTCAGTGGTACAGGGACAATCCTTGTACTAAGATAGACACGATATCTGAGTCAGTGATACAGGGACAATCCTTGTACTAAGATAGACACGATGTCTGAGTCAGTGATACAGGGACAATACTTGTACTATGATAGACACGATACCTGAGTCAATGAATTAGAAGAGACCCAACCATAGACCGTCTCCATGCAAATATCCCAGACACAGATTACTCAATCTGAACAAATGAATGGCAATCACTGTAAGAACCAAATCCATGCTTACAATTGTGTCGTCAAGAAATGGGATGTGTCGGGACCTAATGAAGCAAATATGGCAGCTTCGCTTTAAATATTGACTCAGTGCCCCAAATATCCATTTTGATTTTTACCTAAAAGAATATGAACATTTCTTTAAGAAAATCGTTGTGATAATATTGGAAGTAATGTATAATTTTCACAGAAGACCGCTATGGATTTAAAATGATAAATATTTTCATAAGGAATTTGGAAATGTTTGTTTAAATATTGTGAGATATTAATATCACAACTAATGCTGTTGAAAGCAATAAAATAAACACATGTCACAGTTTTATGTTTTCCTTGTTCCAAAACTAGAGCTGGCCAAATTCTGGCCATAAGAGATAAGATCTTTGGCTTCTCTCTGCTAGAACTGTAGACCACAGTCCGGATATCTCTGACTTCAGTATCGATGTCTTCTGACATGCCAGGTTGGATAACGAAGAAGAAAAGAAGTTTGTTCTGGCATGCTGATAATTGTTTATTGTATAATTAATATTGCATTCGTTGTTTGTTTTGAAATCAGGCAAGAAGAGAATATGAGTGGTCAGAACCACAGTTTTGAGTACAATGATCATTGTTTTGTATACAAGAATAACATTGTATTGTATTTGCCAATGTAGACAACACAATAACAATGTTCCCAAAACTCGTATTTTATTTCATATATAATACATTATTCTCAATACAAATTAGAAACACTATTTATTTCAATTATTGCACGCTTTAGCAATTTCTAGAGCCAAATTAAATTTATTTTGGCAGCAGATTTTACACCCCCACCGCACATTTGCAATTACGTAACGAAACAATTCACAATTTTGAACCAAATAGTTGCTGCCATTCTTATTCAGTTTAAAAAAAAGTGTTTACTCTGTTTCTATCTATGTCATCCTCATCATCATCATTATCATCATCCTAATCATCATCATCATCATCATCATCATTATCATCATCATCATCATCATCATCCTCATCGTCCTCATCATCATCATCATCATCCTCATCATCATCCTCATCATCATCATCATCATCATCATCATCATCATTATCATCATCCTCCTCATCATCATCATCCTCATCATCATCATCATCATCATCATCATCATCATCATCATCATCATCATCATCATCATCATCATTATCATCATCCTCATCATCATCATCATTATCATCATTCTCATCATCATCATCATCATTATCATCATCCTCATCATCATCATCATTATCATCATCCTCATCATCCTCATCATCATCATCATCATCATCATCATCATCCTCATCTTCATCCTCATCATCATCATCATCATCATTATCATCATCCTCCTCATCATCATCATCCTCATCATCATAATCATCATCCTCATCATCATCATCATTATCATCATCCTCATCATCATCATCATCATCATCATCATCCTCATCATCATCATCATTATCATCATCCTCATCATCATCATCATCATCATCATCATCCTCATCCTCATCATCATCATCATTATCATCATCCTCATCATCATCATCATTATCATCATCCTCATCATCATCATCCTCATCATCATCCTCATCATCATCCTCATCATCATCCTCATCATCATCATCATCATTATCATCATCCTCCTCATCATCATCATCCTCTCATCATCATCATCATCATCATTATCATCATCCTCATCATCCTCATCATCATCATCATCATTATCATCATCCTCATCATCATCATCATTATCATCATCCTCATCATCCTCATCATCATCATCATTATCATCATCCTCATCATCCTCATCATCATCATCATCATCATCCTCATCATCATCATCATCATCATCATCATCATCATCATCATCATCATCATCATCATCATCATTATCATCATCCTCCTCATCATCATCATCCTCATCATCATCATCATCATCCTCATCATCATCATCATTATCATCATCCTCATCATCATCATCATCATCATCATCCTCATCATCATCATCATTATCATCATCCTCATCATCATCATCATTATCATCATCCTCATCATCATTATCATCATCCTCATCATCATCATCATCATCATCATCATCATCATTATCATCATCCTCATCATCATCATTATCATCATCCTCATAATCATCATCATTATCATCATCCTCATCATCATCATCATCATCCTCATCATCATCATCATTATCATCATCCTCATCATCATCATTATCATCATCCTCATCATCATCATTGAGAGCCGTCTCTGTATCGAAGGTTGGCTACCATGGAATGTCATTCCACTCTGTCTCTAACTTTGATGGTGCAGGTTGTCATAGGCTGACTTGTCCATCTTTTGATGTTACCCGTCTATGTTAGTCTTGATTTTCCACTTTTACCTTGTATTTTCACCTCCAGGAAAACTTTTAGTAGGCTGTTGTGTTTTTTAACATGTCCCAAAAATCTAGATTTCTCTTGTTTGAATTGCGTTTAGTACTTCTCTTTTCATTTTGAGTTGTTTTAAGACTTCATCATTTGTTTTCTTTTCAGTCCATCCAATTCTACCTACTCTTCTATAAATTCACATTTCAAAGGCTTCAATTTTCTGTTCTGTTTTTATTCTTATTTTTTTTTTGGGTCTAATATATGTTTATATGCAAATTTTAATTCACCAAGAAACAGCTGAAGTAGTGCCATGCCAATTTTAGCGCCCTGAGTGTACTGTGGCAATTCTAGCACTTTGTTAATCACTTGTTTAATGTGCCGTTACAGTTCTAGCACTTTGCTAATCACTTGTTTAATGTGCCGTGACAGTTCAAGCACTTTGGTATCCTTTTGATCAATGTGACGTGACAGTTCCAGCACTTTGGTAATTCCTTTTGTTCAATGTGCCGTGACAGTTCTAGCACTTTGGTATCCTTTTGATCAATGTGACGTGACAGTTCCTGCACTTTGGTAATTCCTTGTTCAATGTGCCGTGACAGTTCTAGCAGTTTTTTAATCCCTTATTTAATGTACAACTGAAATAAACAAAAGAATAGGAATGGCAAAAAGTAATTTTAATGTCATGAAGGACATACTAACATCAAAACAAATAACACCAGGGCTAAAACTAAGATTAGCAAAATATTACATCTTCTCAATATTCCTATATGGTGCTGAAACATGGACATTAAACAAGAAAACAGAACAGAGAATTGAAGCCTTTGAAATCTGGATATATAGAAGAATAGGTAGAATTGGATGGAAGGAAAGAAAACAAATGATGAAGTCTTAAAACAACTAAAAATGAAAAGAGAAATTCTGAACACAATTAGAACAAGACAAATGCGATTCTTGGGCCATGTTAAAAGACACAACAGCCTACTGAAAGTAATCCTGGAGGGGAAAATACAAGGTAAAAGAGGCAGAGGCAGACCAAGATTAACATGGACGAGTAACATCAAAAGATGGACAAATCAACCGATGACAACCTGCACCATCAAAGCAAGAGATAGAGCAGAATGGCGCTCCATGGTGGCCAACCTTCGTTGCGGAGACGGCACTCAATGATGATGATTTAATGTGCCACGACAGTTCTAACAGATGTTTAATCCATTATTTAATGTGCCACGACAGTTCTAACAGATGTTTAATCCATTATTTAATGTGCCACGACAGTTCCAACAGATATTTAATCCATTATTTAATGTGCCACGACAGTTCCAACAGATGTTTAATCCATTATTTAATGTGCCACGACAGTTCCAACAGATATTTAATCCATTATTTAATGTGCCACGACAGTTCCAACAGATGTTTAATCCATTATTTAATGTGCCACGACAGTTCCAACAGATGTTTAATCCATTATTTAATGTGCCACGACAGTTCTAACAGATATTTAATCCATTATTTAATGTGCCACGACAGTTCCAACAGATGTTTAATCCATTATTTAATGTGCCACGACAGTTCCAACAGATGTTTAATCCATTATTTAATGTGCCACGACAGTTCCAACAGATATTTAATCCATTATTTAATGTGCCACGACAGTTCTAACAGATGTTTAATCTGCGGCCATAAGAACTCAAAACCAATTGGGAATGTTTCAACAAATAAAACAGGGTGTTAGACAAGGTTGTGTGCTGTCACCAGATTTGTGACATCATTTTTTTTTTTGGCCATGTAATGAGAAAAGAACAAGTCGAATATATTGTAACAACTGGGAAAATTGAAGCAGGAAAAAAATAGAGGGAAGCAAAGACAAAAATTACCAGACAGCTTAAGAGAATGGCTTGGCAGAAGGTCAGCAACAGAAATGATAAATAACTGTCGAGATCGAAAGCTGTGGAGAGACATGAACACCTACGCCAGCTGGCCCGGTACTTGATTATGATGATGATGATGATGATGATGATGATATTTAATATGTCCTGACAATTTGAGCGACTATATCTTATATGTCCTGACAATTTGAGCGACTAAATCTTATATGTCCTGACAATTTGAGTGACCAAATTTTATATGTCCTGACAATTTGAGCGACTAAATCTTATATATCCTGACAATTTGAGTGACCAAATTTTATATGTCCTGACAGTTTGAGCGACTATATCTTATATGTCCTAACAATTTGAGTGACCAAATTTTATATGTCCTGACAATTTGAGCGACTAAATCTTATATATCCTGACAGTTTATCGTCTTATTTGTTAATCCATGATAGTGTTAGCAGCCTGTTTAACATACGATCACACTTTAACGTCCACTTTTTGTGCTGTAAATATGTAACATCTTGTTTCATATACAAATGCATTTAACCATCTTCTTGTTGTGTCGTGGCAGTTTTTGTGCTTTTTAATGTACAAATGGAAAACAATTATTATCAACATTATTATTTGAACACCATTTTAGTGTGTCGTGACAATCTTAGCTCCCCTTAAGTTGGGTGTGATCATTTAGCGTGCTACACATCGTGACAATCTTAGCTCCCCTTAAGTTGGATGTAATCAATTAGCGTGCTAGACATCGTGATAATTTTAGCTCTCCTTCAGTTGGATATGATCATTTAGCGTGCTACACATTGTGACAATTTTAGCTTTCCTTCAATTGAATGTAATCATTTAGCGTGCTACACATCGTGACAATCTTAGCTCCCCTTATGTTGGATGTAATCATTTAGCGTGCTACACATCGTGACAATCTTAGCTCCCCTTAAGTTGGAAGTAATCATTTAGCGTGCTACACATCGTGATAATCTTAGCAGCTATGTTTTTTTTAAAAATATTTTTGCTGCATTTTCCCATTACATTACTATGGGCTGCTGGGAAAAAGGGGGGGGGGGGCGGGGGGGGGGGGGGAATTGTAAGACTAATTAGTAAGAATAATAAAAAAAAAGGTCGCTTGTTCAGTGCAGTCGTCACGAGGTGTCTGGTTTGAGTTTTTATTTTACTTAGCACTTTTTGTTTAGTGTGAATTTATTACTTCAGCATTTTGCTTAACTTTGAATTAATGCTTTTAGAATTTTGTTTAATATGAATTTATTACTTCAGCATTTTGTTTCACTTTGAATTAATGATTTTAGAATTTTGTTTAGTGTGAATTCATGCCTTCAGCATTTTGTTTCACGTTGAATTAATGAGTTTAGGATTTTGTTTAGTGTGAATTCATGATTTCAGCGTCTTGTTTCACTTTGAACTAAGAATTTTGTTCAGTGTGAATTAACAATTGTGTCATTTTGTTCAATTCAGAAATGTTTCTAAAATGGCATTACGTGGCACAATTAGCTTCTTGCTCAGCTTAACGTGATAATTGTAGTATCATGCTTTCCTCTACTGTTGATGCAAAGATGGCACTAATGGCAGCATATTTTTAGAACCGCTGTGTTCAACTACATAAAATACACAATGATTTCTCTGTCCCATTAGTTTGTACACGTTACTTAACGTCTCAAACTACTGACTAATAACAGCCCAATTTTTTTTCGCTCTTTTCTCGTTGTCCTCTTGGCTAAATGTAATGTAGTTAAAATGTAGCATGCTCACAAGCATTTCCCAGGCACAAAAATCCAAATATGGGACAGACAGCCCGACATTCCTGTTTGTCCTTGCCTTATATTTTATAGAAACCACGGGCCTTGTTATAAAATAGTCACCGTTCATTGGGTAGCATACATACATGGAGGCTTGCTCGAGGTCACTAAAGCATCACACGCCAACGAGCGGTTTAAGTGTCCGTACAGCCCTCTTGGAGATAGTGTTTTGTTTCATTTCTTCCTGAATGGACCTCGTTAGCTCGCTGTTTTATTTGCTAACTTAGACCGAGAAGAACGTATGTATATATTTTCTGAATATTTTAATTTTTGTTATATCAAATGTTTATTTATTTATACATGAGCTACTTTTGGAAAACTTTCCTAATGTAATATTTCCAGGCGTCTGTTAAATATTTCTTTAGTTGCAGTAGTTATTACATTGAAATTGTAATGACAAATTACGACATTTCGTACAAATATAGCTACCAGACGTTAACAATGAAAAACAGGACATTTCATCTGAAAACAAAAACATAATATTTTATCCGGAAAATAAATAGGACATTTCATCTGAAAAAAATTGTGATGTTTTATTGGACAAAAATATGACATTTTATTGGTGGAAAAAGCAGGACATTTTAATGGACAAAAAAGCAGGACATTTTATTGGACAATAAGCAGGACATTTTATTGGACAAAAAAGCAGGACATTTTATTGGACAATAAGCATGACTTTTTATTGAACAAAAACATGACTTTTTATTGAACAATAAGTAGGACATTTTACTGGACAAAAAGCATGACATTTTATTGCATAAAAGCATATGTCCTTCCTACTTTTCAAAGTTTGTTGCCATGAAGCGATATCGTAATGCATGTGATGGCTCTCCAACAAGTGATTGGTTATCGAACTTTTCTTAAAGGATCAACTTTAGTTTTTGTTTGGGTTTTTTTCGGTTGTATTCTCTAATGTAAGTAAAGTAAAGTATGCTTGAGATGGTTGTTTTCATTCTAGTGGGATGTCCAAGCCATTTATTCCTTGTTGTTTAATACAGCCTGTACAAGTAAAGTAAACAGCCTTGTAACGCCAAGTGACATATAGGGAATATGGTGTTAGTGACCATCATTTTTATAAACCTTCGACACATTATATTTTTGGGGTGATATGGTCATTATTAAATAGCTTGGTGTCATGGCATGGAAAACAGTCAACAACAGAACTGATACGATGCACTGTAGATAGAAGATTGTGGAAGGACATAATCCCCTACGCCAAACGGTAGGGCACATGATGATGATGGTCAGTATTACGCCCGTGCCGTTTTACTTTCCCGAAAAAGTCCGGTGCCCATTTAAGGCTGAGTGAACTCGGAAGCCGTCGATCAGGATCGAACCCGAGTCCTTTGAAGCCCCGTTCACTAACGACAGAGCTGTCGCGGCTCCCATTTTCTGTCACATCTAAACTGTTTTCGTATCTTTTACATTATTATGAACAGATATTATGACGAAATTGGCAGGAACGGACTGGGGAGTAGACATCAATATCTTCAAACGACTATACGTAGGAAGAGTAAAATCAGTCTTAGAATATGGAGTACAGCCTGGGCTACAGCTTCCAAATCACAGCTTAGCAAAATAACAGAACACAGAACAAGCTGCCCGTATCATCACTGGTGCTATGAAATCTACACCTATCAAGACTCTAGAAACAGCAACAGGTTTACAACCCTTAGATGACAGACGGGTCATTAAAGTATTGCAACAAGCTAAGAAATATGCAGGGCACCTTAGCCACCCCATGCACCAAAGAATAACTAGTTTTGGAAAGGAAGATTAAAGAGGAGCAACTTCGCTGCAATCTCCAAAGAACGAACAACTAGTGACCCAGTACTGTCCCAAACAATGCCGAAACCCATAAGCCCTTCTGATATGACTTCTCATGGAAAACACGAAATACCAACTTAAGAAAGACATAATAGGAATCATGAAGAAAGGCATCCATACAGACACAGGGAGAAAACACATGTCAGAATAACGCACAAACGACAACTACCCACAGGACTCCTGGTCACACATTTACACAGATGGCTTTGCAACAAATGCAATCAGAAATGGAGGAGCAGGTGTGTTCTTGAGGCTGAGTAACCAGGAAGAGATCACCAAGTCAATAGCTACCAGGAAATTCTCAAACAACTATAAAGCAGAAATCGAAGCCCTCAAAGACGCTGCAAAACTGGTTATCTAACACAAAAATAACGTGCACAAGAAATTGGTGATACTGACTGATGCACTGTCAGTCCTAACAGCTTTAAAAAACCCAGGCACAGTGAGGCTAGATGACTTGAGAATAACCCTAGACCAACTATGTAACAACTTCCTGAGAGTCGTCATCCAGTGGATACCATCACACTGTAATATACACGGAAACGAACGCGCAGACAAATTAGCTAAAGGGGGAGGGAGATTACCACAAGAGAACCATCTGGTCAACTACGATGAAGCCAAATCCATCATCAAAGACCAGTATCATGAAAAATGGAAAAAAATAAAACCCAAAGTATAACGAGAGGGACGGATACCACCAACTATCAAGGATGGATCAAGTCATCATACTTCGACTACGCACTGGCCACAACAGAATGAGAAACCACATGTTCATCAAACTCAAAATAGAAACTACCAGACTATGTCACTGTACACCGGATAACATGACAATAAAATATGTTCTACAGGATTGCCCTCAGTACACAGACCTGAGAAGAACAATGTGGTCCACACCCACCTCCCTGGAAGAGAAACTATATGGGACAACCAAATCACTTAAACAGACAGCTGCCTTCATGAGAGAGTCCGGAGTCCTAGTCTGAATGAGCCAAGATCGCAGAAGAAGAAGTATCCCTGACATGCTCGCTATGTTTCCTTTGTCTTTACGAAATTCGGTGGTTACTTCTTTGTTTTTATTTTCAGCTGTTTCACAACCTTCATTATTTGTTTTCTTCTACATTCATCTAGTTAAACCTGTTCTCGAATAAATCCCTATCTTCTAGTTGTTAGTTTGATCTTGTTATCTTATTTAATGTCCTTATTTCTGGTTCACGCAAACGTGTTAATGGGACATTATTACACTTGACTGTTTTCATTTCTATATGTGTATGTTTACATCCCTTTTGATAATAGAAAAAAAGTACCCCGTCACGCTAAGTGGCGTATAGGGAATATGGTGTTAGTGATCATAAATTGTACCTACCTCCGGCGCATGATTTTTGGGGTAATGTGGTCGGTATTACTCTTTACTTTCCCAGAAAAAAAATCTGGTACCCATTAAAGGCGGGGTGAACCGGAGCCGTCGGTTAGGATCGAACCCTGCCTCTCGTCCTTTGTACTCCGGTTCACTAACCACTGAGCTATCGCGGCTCCATATTTTTTACAATATAAACAAGAAAAAGAGTTCATATATGTTATGTAGAGCCAGTCTTAACATATGGAAGTGAATCATGGACAATATGACAACAGACAAGAAAAATCACTGGAGTTTGTAGAAATGTGGTTTTACAGTAGAATGTTGAGAGTACCATGGACAGCTAAGAAGAGTAATGAAAATGTTCTGAAAGAGGTCAAAGCAAAAAGATAGCTAATTTCCAATATTAGGATGAAACAATCATCATTTTTTGGCCATGTAATGAGAAGAGAACAACTGGAATATATAGTAACAACTGGGAAAATTGAGGGACGAAGAGATAGAGGGAAGCAAAGAGAAAAAATACCAGACAGCTTGAGAGAATGTCTTGGCAGAACGTCAACAACAGAAATGATAAAAAAAACTGTCGAGATCGAAAGTTGTGGAGAGTCATGATCACTTACGCCAGCAGGCCCGGTACTTGTTGATGATGATGATGATGGTTACAGGTTATAGAGTGTTTCATACTACTTGTGATGCTCTCTATCTTTCACTTTACAAACAAGGTAATACATACGTCCTGTGGTGTCTTGACAGACGGTTGGTAACGAGCAATCAGTATTTGTCAGCTGTTTGGTAAAATATTAGTGTCATATGCTGACAATTGGGGGACTGTTGGTCTCAAGGCAAGACGACGGCCTCTAGACAGAGAGGTTTTGGGTTCAAATCCCGACTGCGCCGGTTGGGATTTTTATTTGTGATTTCTCTGCACGGCAACCACCCCTGGTCTCAACAGCGAGGCTCGGCTTGAAACGTCAATTACTCGTCGACGGGAAAATATGAGTACCTCCGAAGACGGAGTTATCTGCCCGTGCGGCGAGGGACCCCTGTGCACACGACTACCAGGAGAAAATGGAGTAACACGCAAAATTCAGTTCCTAGTCTCTAGGGACTTCGTCAAAGGTGAAAGCTGGCGAGCGGAGAAAAATAAATAGGAAAAAAAAATATATAAAAATATGGTGAAAATTGTTTTTTTGTGAAGAGCTTCTCTTGTGTCTGTATCTGTCAATATTGGTCAGACAGATCTGATCGCATCATAGAAAAGATACATTTGTGGTGCCTACCCTTGTCTCTTTTCTCCTGCCTTTTTTGTTTTATGAATTTCACATCATCACTTCCTTGAATGTTACTGTGCCGTTTCATGTTTATGTTTCCCTTGTACTCCGATCTACGATATCAACCAAGAAATGTCAAACTGGTACTCTTCTTTATTTATTGAACAAAATCAGCGTGTAAATAAAAAAAGATACGACTTTGTGTGTGTGGTTAACTACCGTTACTTGTTTGCCGTTACTGCGGTGCAGCGGGTGTTATGTATGCGATTGGTCAATATAAGTCACGTGCTTAACGTACGTTCAGAGTTTTTTTTTTTTTTTTTCAAATTGACATTACCACATTTGGTGAACCCACGTGAACGTAAAAACAAGAAAAGTCGCAGAAAATAAATGGCAGCCCGAAGAGAACGTGCGAGAATTCTTAAGTGTGTCAACGAGCTCAGCAGCTAGCTCGTAACTTTACCGGCAGGTCATTCATACACGCACACATCACGTGACCAGGGAAATGGCTGAAGCACAATTCCAGGAATTTATTTACAAACACAATGATTGTTGTGCCGCTGGTAGGTCTGCACGGCTGAAACATTGACCAAAGATTGGGTTCCTAGCTACAGCACAAGGAGACAAATAAAAATAGAGATACTATGATAGAGGGAAACTTTCGAGACGATAGATCAGCGAATCATTTCAGAGGAAGGGATATGTTTACAGCACTTGGGGAATAAAAGCAAAAATAATCAACAACAGAAAAAAAACAAAGAACAATATATGGCCCGAACAGGATCGAACCCGTACCCTTGGCACAGCGCCTTGCCACAAGAAACCAAACGCTAGAGCACACGGTCAACTGTTTGATCCTGCTTCGGACCATCTATTGTTCTTTGTTCTGTTGTTGATTGTTTGTGGTTTTTTCCGAGCACTGTAAACATACCTCCTCCTTTATAGAAATATCCTATAGTTGGAGAAAGGAAATGAAAGCAATAACATGGTCGCTAATGCTTAACGGGGAGATAGTCACCACAGAGAGGAAATGTTTGAGAAAAGTGATTGTATAGTCCAAAAGAGACAGATTTAGAATGATCTCGTAAGAGATGGATGTTTAATCTATTCAATTCTGAACTACATACACAAACAATAAATGAAATGGTCTCTCCCACCAGGGCCCCCAAGGTGAGGGGAGACAACAAGAGAGACATGCAGAAAATAAAGAAGACCATTGTTGTACCATGAATGTCGTACGTGTCCCATTAAGGATGTTTAGAATCGTCGCCTATGCCATCGGGAAGAACGTGCACGGAGCGACCTTGTCTTAAGAATTTACCGATGCATTGTGGGAAATGCTGCGACAAGTAGTGGAGCGGATATGGGGAATTCCTGGTTGCAGTGAAACTGGTTCCATGAATAGATAATGAAATGGTTTGCTCATCTGAAAGACAAAACCAAATATATGAAAAGAGATGGCTAAAGTGAGGATTAGAAGTTGTCGACGCTGAGTGTGACTCTGCTAATTCAATTATGATTTTTTTAAAAACAGTTTTAAGTTAATTGCGCTCTTGCAAGTGGTTTTATGTTTGTCATGCGACTCAGACTCGTGACTGCTACACGACACCGCTCGAGTATGGGATTCATTAATCGCAACCGCTTGCTAAACGTAGAATGTTGCTTTACTTGTCTCCGTTTGTGGACTACACTTATAATGTATGATTTCAATAATGAGCGCCTGCAAATTATTTTACATGTAGCCTTAGATTATTTGCAGCCTTTAATGGGTACTTGATTTTTTTCAGGGAAAGTAAAGCGGCACGGGCGTAATACCGACCACATTACCCCAGAAATCATGTGACGAAGGTCTGTAAAATATAGGGTCACTAACACCATATTCCCTATACGCCACTTGGCGTGACGGGGGTACTTTACTTTTTTTTTTACTTAGATTATTTGGTTATGATGATACATCTTCTCAATATTCCTATTTGGTGCAGAAACATGGACATTAGACCAGAAAACAGAACAGTAAATTGAAGCCTTTGAAATGTGGATCTATAGAAGAATAGGTAGAATTGGATGGAAAGAAAAGAAAACAAACGATGAAGTTTTAAAACGAGTAAAAATAAAAAGAGAACTACTGAACACAATTAGAACAAGACAAATGAAATTTTTGGGGCATGTTAAAAGACACAACAGCCCAATAAAGGAATATTGGAAGGGAAAATACTATTTAAAAGAGGCAGACCAAGACTAACATGGAAGAGTAACATTAAAATGGGGACAAGTCAACCTATGACAATCTGCACCATCAAAGCAAGAGACAGAGTGGAATGACGCTCCATGGTAGCCAACCTTCGATGCGGAGACGGCACTCAATGATGATGATGAGCCTTAGATTGTAAGCTTGCTTTCTTTCTGTCTTTCTTTCTTTCTTTCTTTCTTCTTTCTTTCTTTCTTTCTTTCTTTCTTTCTTTCTTTCTTTCTTTCTTTCTTTCTTTCTTTCTTTCTTTCTTTCTTTCTTTCTTTCTTTCTTTCTCTTTCTTTATTTCTTTCTTTCTTTCTTTACTTCCTTCTTTCTTTCTTTATTTCCTTTCTTCTTTCGTTCTTTTATCCTACTCTTTGACCCTCCAGTGTGGCAGAGGAATGCGTAGATTGAGTGCTTATGATGTTGAATTTAATTCCTTTTTTTTTTTTTTTTTTGCTTTTGTTTATTTCATCTATTTATCTATTTCTTGGTTTCCTTTTTCTCTGTAGCGGAATGTTTACAAGTAATACGCTCGTGATGCAGGTTGGTTGCATTTCATTCTGTTGGAATGTCCAAGCCATTTGATTCTTTGTTGTTCACCACAGTCAATAGCTGGTGTTATATCTACCATTGTTGTCAAGGTCTCATTTCTGGTGTTATATCTACCATTGTTGTCAAGGTCTCATTTCTGGTGTTATATCTACCATTGTTGTCAAGGTCTCATTTCTGGTGTTATATCTACCATTGTTGTCAAGATCTCATTTCTGGTGTTATATCTACCATTGTTGTCAAGGTCTCATTTCTGGCGTTATATCTACCATTGTTGTCAAGGTCTCATTTCTGGTGTTATATCTACCATTGTTGTCAAGGTCTCATTTCTGGTGTTATAACTACCATTGTTATCAAGGTCTCATTTCTAACCTTATACCTTCTAGTTTTGTCCAAAGCCTTTCTTATACATTCCATTTCGCATTTGTTATTTTAGGCTTGTTTCTGAAGGATTATCCACGCTTGACACCGCACCACAATGTGGGCGTAAACAAATTCCCTATAAATCCTTTTGTTTGCGTAATTACATTCAAATGTTTCAAGGGCTATTTGGTAGCTTCCAGTATTCACTTCAAATATTCTGGTTCCTATCTCTGTATCTAATTTCCCGTCGTCAGTACAAGGTCCAGTCAATATGGCGGATAGGTAGCAGTGAACAATTGAGGCACTGTCTGAAAAGCTTCATTTTCCCAGTTTCCTCATATTCCAAGTCCGGCTTGTTGCAAGGAGCTACCGAGTTAAGTGCTCTGTGCACACCGTGAGCTGTGCGTTTCATTGGATGGTGTTTCTACATTCAGATTGCTTACGATGAATGATGATATCGTATGACGAAGGACAGTTCAGTTGCATTCACTATCGGTGCTACTACGCCTTATGTCTTTTGACGTGTGCTGTGTTTGCTACGATGGAGATTGCAATTTCTATTTTTATTTAGATATTCGATGAATTGTTAATTGTGATGATTCCACTGGCATGGGTGGTTGAGCAATTATGGATTTTAATTCGTTTGCTGTGGTACCGGGACCTTTAAATAAATATAACTATGTGTCTATGAATGTATGGTTACGTACGCATGCGTTTGTACACTTGTTTTCGGGTTAGTTTATCAGATAACACAAACTACCACTGCCCAGATAATGGACGCTAGTTTATCAGATAACATAAAACTACCACTGCCCAGATAATGGACGCTAGTTTATCAGATAACACAAAACTACCACTGCCCAGATAATGGACACTAGTTTATCAGACAAAATAAAACTACCACTGCCCAGATAATGGACGCTAGTTTATCAGATAACATAAAACTACCACTGCCAGATAATGGACGCTAGTTTATCAGATAACACAAAACTACCACTGCCCAGATAATGGACGCTAGTTTATCAGATAACACAAAACTACCACTGCCCAGATAATGGACGCTAGTTTATCAGATAACACAAAACTACCACTGCCCAGATAATGGACGCTAGTTTATCAGATAACATAAAACTACCACTGCCCAGATAATGGACGCTAGTTTATCAGATAACACAAAACTACCACTGCCCAGATAATGGACGCTAGTTTATCAGATAACACAAAACTACCACTGCCCAGATAATGGACGCTAGTTTATCAGATAACATAAACTACCACTGCCCAGATAATGGACGCTAGTTTATCAGATAACATAAAACTACCACTGCCCAGATAATGGACTCTGTGTCCAGATAATGGAAGGAGCGCGGCATCTTGTCAACACTGTATCAACCCACACTCCTGTAAACAACATGTTACCAACGTTGTTGTTCCCCCCGATGCAGTATTCAAGACTTCTTCAACGGGGTTACCTGTCACTGTGAATTAGATAAATCACAAGTTGTGTCCTGCAGTAAATACCCAAGCTGAAAGTAATGCTGACATTTCCTCCTTGTGTCTCCTTGTGAAAAAGTTTACAAAAGTAGTCTCCTTCCTGATTAAAAAAAATAAAAATAAAAATAAATGTCCACACTTGCTTTAGTCTTTGCGTACATTAAATTACAAGGGACAATTAGTCAAAGAGTTAAACATGCATAAGAATGAATAAGAATTCATATGATAAGAGGAGTGGAGAGAAGAGAAGAGAGGAGACAAAAGAGGAGAAAAGTGAGGAGGAGAGGAGAGGAGATAATTGATGAAAAGAGAAGATTAGTGGAGAGAAGAGAGGAGAAGAGGAGAGAAGTGAAGAGGTGCACCAAGAAAAGAGAACAGAGCAGAAGAGAAGAGAAGAGAAGATAAGCAAAGAGAATGAAGAGAATAGAAATGGAAGAGAAGAGAATAAAAGAGAATGAATAGAAGAGAAGAGAAGAGAAGAGAATGAAGAGAAGAGAAAAGAAGAGAGGAGAAGAGAAGGGAGTGAAGAGAATGAAGAGAAGAGAGGAGAAGAGAAGAGAGGGAAGAGAAGAGAGGAGAAGAGAAGAGAATGAAGAGACGAGAATAGAAGAGAATAAAGAGAAGAGAAAAGAAGAGAGGAGAAGAAAGGAGAATTAAGAGAAGTAAAGAGAATGAAGAGTCCAGAATAGAAGAGAATGAAGAGAAGAGAAGAAAGGGGAATAGAATGAAGAGAAGAAAAAGACTGAAGAGAAGAGGAGAGAAGTGAAGAGAACAGAACAGAACAGAAGAGACGAAATGAAAGAAAGGAGAACAGAAGAGAAAAGAAGAGAAGAAAGGAGAAGAGAATGAAGAGAAGAAAGGGACTGAAGAGAAGAGAAGTGAAGAGAAAAGAACCGAACATAATAGAAGAGACGAAATGAAAGAGAAGAGGAGAGAATGAAGAGAAGAAAATAGAAGACGATGAATAGAAGAGAAGAGAATGAAGAGAAGAGAAGAGAGGAGAAAAGAAGAGAGTGAAGATATCAGAAGAGAATAGAAGAGAAAGAATAGAATAGAAGAGAATGAAGAGAAGAGAATAGAAGAGAATGAAGAGAAGAGAATAGAAGAGAATGAAGAGAAGAAAGGAGAAGAGAATGAAGAAAAGAGAATAGAAGAGAATGAAGAGAAGAAAGGAGAAGAGAATGAAGAGAAGAGAATAGAAGAGAATGAAGAGAAGAGAATAGAAGAGAATGAAGAGAATGAAGAGAAGAGAATGAAGAGAAGAGAATAGAGAGAAGAGAATAGAATAGAAGAGAAGAGAATTGAATATTGAAGAGAATGAAGAGAAGAAAAGAGACTGGAGAGAAGGGAAGTGAAGAGAATGAAGAGAAGAAAAGAGAGGTGAAGAGAAAAGAACAGAACAGAAGCGACGAAATGGAATAAAAGAGAAGAGAAGAGAAGTGAAAAGAAGAGAAGAGAAGCGAAGAAAAGAGAAGCGAAGAGAAAGAAGTGAAGAGAAAAGAACAGAAGAGACGAAATGAAAGAAAAGAGAAGGGAAGTGAAGAGAATGAAGAGAAGAAAAGAGAGGTGAAGAGAAAAGAACAGAACAGAAGCGACGAAATGGAATAAAAGAGAAGAGAAGATAGTGAAAAGAAGAGAAGATAAGCGAAGAGACGAGAAGAGAAGTGAAAAGAAGAGAAGAGAAGCGAAGAGACGAGAAGAGAAGTGAAAAGAAGAGAAGAGAAGCGAAGTAGAACCTGCTATATGTGCCTTTCCTGCATCAGAGTTACCTGCAGAGAGACTTAAATTGGAACGCAACCTTGTTGACGTCATCGCCAAGCCCAGTGCACTAGCCACTATGTCACAAACACTTTCCTTCTACAGAAACCAACATCCAACATGGCCCTTACCCCCAACACCAGAAGAGAATAACCCAACAAGTGAGATGAAGTGCTTATTTAAAGGGAAAATAAAAAACAACATTCATGTCACACAAAAAAGACAATGAGAAACGATACAAACAAAAAAATTTAGGGGAAAAAAACGCGCTGACAGAAAGAAACAATGACAATAATGTGGCGGACCATCTTGATAGAATGAAACGAACCAACTAGAATTACTGGACCAGGACAACTGATAACCTGGCTTGAAGTTTTGTTAAATATGAAAACTCATTTGGTCACTTCATTCTCTTCTCTTCTCTTCTCTTCTCTTCTCTTCTCTTCTCTTCTCTTCTCTTCTCTTCTCTTTTCTCTTCTTCTCTCTCTTCTCTTCTCTTCGCTTCTCTTCTCTTCTCTACTCTTCATTCTCTTCTCTTCTCTTCTCTTCTCTTCTCTTCTCTTCTCTTCTCTTCTCTTCTCTTCTCTTCTCTTCTCTTCTCTTCTCTTCTCTTCTCTTCTCTTCTCTTCTCTTCTCTTCTCTTCTCTTCTCTACTCTTCATTCTCTTCTCTTCTCTTCTCTTCTCTTCTCTTCTCTTCTCTTCTCTTCTCTACTTTTTCATTCTCTTCTCTTCTCTTCTCTTCGCTTCTCTTCTCTTTCCTCTCTTCTCTTTCTCTACTCTTCATTCTCTTCTATTCTCTTCTCTTCATTCTCACCTCTTCTCTTTCATTTCGTCTCTTCTAGTCTGTTCTGTTCTTTTCTCTTCACGTATATTCTCTTCAGTCCTCTTTCTTCTCTTTATTCTCTTCTCCTTTCTTTTCTTCTTTTCTCTTATCTTCTCTTTTCTTTCAAGAATTTAATCTTCTATGTATGGCATCGACGAACAATAATGGAAGACAGGAAAAAAGACCAGAGGCAAATCAAGACGAGGTGGTTTCAAGACATCATAGAGACTTTAATAAACATGACAACAAAAGAAATGAGGGGGATCAGGATAGGGACAGATTCTTTCAGACAGGTTGTGATGAGAGCAACATTCTGTGGAGATATAAATAGTGACAGACATTCTTAATGATGGGTTGTGATGAGAGCAACATTCTGTGGAGATATAAATAGTGACATACATTCTTAATGATGGGCTGTGATGAGAGCAATGCTCTGTGGAGATATAAATAGTGACAGACATTTTTAATGACGGGTTGTTATGAGAGCAACATTCTGTGGAGATATAAATAGTGACAGACATTCTTAATGACGGGTTGTGATGAGAGCAACATTCTGTGGAGATATAAATAGTGACATACATTCTTAATGACGGGTTGTGATGAGAGCTAACATTCTGTGGAGATATAAATAGTGACAGACATTCTTAATGATGGGTTGTGATGAGAGCAACATTCTGTGGAGATATAATAGTGACATACATTCTTAATGATGGGCTGTGATGAGAGCAATGCTCTGTGGAGATATAAATAGTGACAGACATTTTTAATGACGGGTTGTTATGAGAGCAATGCTCTGTGGAGATATAAATAGTGACAGACATTCTTAATGACGGGTTGTGATGAGAGCAATGCTCTGTGGACAGCCAACTTGATGATGATGATATAACATTTCAGGGTTTGTCAGTGTGACATAGTGTTTGCATCTGAGCTGAAATTATCTTCCCTGCTTTTGCCAGGGTCAGACTGCATCTTCTTCTTCTTCTTCTTCTTCTTCTTTTCTTCCTTATTTGCCTTCCAGTGTCGAGGGGAGATATAATTTGCGGTCTTTTGCTCTTCTGTTCGCCTCTGCTGCTGTTATATTTCCTAGGGCTTCTAATATTCCATACACCCATCTTTTTCGTGGTCGACCCTTGGGTCTGGTATTCTCACAACATTTGCTGAAAGCTTATTGTGTTGTTTTTTTTTATCTTTCTGCATTGTCACATGGCCAAACCATTTTATTTGTTGTTTCTTTATATATTCTATGGCGGGGGCTATTCCTAGCTTTTTTCTCAGCTCTTCATTTCTGATCTTATCTCTCAGACTGTTTCCTGTCATTCGTCTAACACATTTCATCTCAGTAGAGGTTATTTTTCTTATTGTTCTTACATCTAGGGTCCAGGACTGGCATTGGTGGCACAACGTTGGGATGAAGAAAAATACCCCATGCTCTGTCGACTAAACTAAACTAGTTCTGCCGTCTACGCATTTGTTGTAAATCTTCCAAGATATAATGCATGAGATCCGTCAGCAATTACCACATTTTACTGCGCCTTTCAAACTCACTTAATGGCAGCAATGGCTGCTTTAATTTAACACAAAGTAAATCGGAAATCAGCAATTACGGGAGATGTTCGTTGGAACTGCCTTTGGCAAGCTTTTTCTTCTTAGTTATGTCAAGTTATTTGACGTTTATAGACGTATTTGTAGAGAAGGAGATGTCTGTCTTTGCTTCTTTCCATAATGGATGTTTCTTAGAGTATGTCCATTAACCATTCAGCACTTGTTATCCATGTTAGATAACGTTATTGGAGGATAGTAAATATGATTGGAGGGTGCACAATCCAAGGTTTCATAGTTTGCCAGACCTGTGTTCTTTATTTTGCTTTCTGTTAAGGTCTTATAGTCATAATGTAAATGCTGACATAAAATCATCATCATAGAGTGCCATCTCCGCAACGAAGGTTGGCTACCATGGAGCGCCATTCTGCTCTGTCATTTGCTTTGATGGTGCAGGTTGTGATAGGCTGGTTTGTCCATGTTTTGATGTTACTCGTCCATGATACTCGTGGTCTGCCTCTGCCTCTTTTACCTTGTATTTTCCCCTCCAGGATTACTTTTAGTAGGCTGTTGTGTTCTGTAACATGGCCCAAAAATCGCATTTATCTTGTTTGAATTATATTTAGTAGTTCTCTTTTAATTTTTAGTTGTTTTAAAACTTCATCGTTTAGGAATGTTGATAACATTTTGCTATTCTTAGTTTTAGCCCTGGTGTTTTTTGTTGTTGATTTAGTATATTTTTCATGACATTAAAATTACTGTTTGCCATTCCTAATATTTTGTTTATTTCAGTTGTACATTTTCCATCACTGGCTATATATATATATATATATATATATATATATATATATATATATATATATATTGTATGGACTTTGTCCCTCCTTCGGAAATCCTTGAAACGAAGTCGAGAGGGGGATAGTGCGACTGGGTAAAGCACTATCTCCATATTCCGTGCCCAGGCAGAGTAGGCAAAGTGAAATGAGTAAGAAAGCACCAATGTTTAAACTTGGCACTGTGGACCAGTGGGCCTGACTTGTTCATTTTGTGGCCGTGTGTATTTGTCAAACATTGGTAGGATTAACCACGAGAGAAGCTGATCGACAAAAACAAAACCTAAAAAAATACACAATAGCCTGCACTAGACCGTCTGACAAGACGAAAAGGGCCATATACTGGTTATAGTATGTCCAAGGTAGTTGTAGTTCTGAACTGTCTCCAGGTCTATTCCTTCAATTTTTATCCACATGTAGGTTTTGAGTATTTTCTTTGTTTATGATCATAGTTTTAGTCTTTTTAATATTAATATCTGATCCATATTGTTTGCTATCATGTTTATTTAATTAAGTAATTGTAGATCTTTAGGATTTTCTGCTAGTAGTAGAGTATCATCAGTAAGATAACATGAAATCAAATACTGTTCTCAAAAATAGTTCTTTTAAAGTCAAGTATTTCAAGCAGTCTTATATGTAACCGTCACTCTGTCCCACGCCTCCTGACTGACAGAAACCCCAGGGCGAACCACGCCTACAATCAGCAGCAGTAATATTCTATGGCTCTAACTAGCCCCACCTCCACCCTAGGCACACACACACACACACACAAACAAACACACACATGTACATGAAAGTCAGCTGATCCTGACGTAGACAAACCACGCAGTGCACGGTGGGAAGGCTGGGGAATTAGGTAATAATGACTGCAACAATTTTGCCTGGATCAAAATACAGTAGGAGGGAAAAAACGTTCAAAGGTCAAAGGTTGAAGGTATAATAACCAGCCAACCGAAGGCTGGAGATCGTTAAACGAGCGACAGACATTTACCGTGGCAGCGGGACATCGTAATAAGTGTTGTAAATGTGGGAGTCAGAGAGCGGTACTGGTAATGTGGTAGTTCATCTCTCATTCTCCCATTTTCCTACTCAGAATCTGGTTCTGCTTGATTTTTTTCAAATTTCCTTCATTATTTATTACTTCCTTGTCCTCCAGTGTTCATTCTGAATGTAAAAATATTCAAAATAGACTCAACTGAATTGATACATTGACTTCTCTCACAAATGGGACAATCAGAATTAAAATAATGAATAGATGGAAAGTGGCATTACCATGGCCTTGAAAACAGTCAACAATATAATTAATACGATGTACTGTGGATAGAAGATTGTGGAAGGACATGATCGCCTACGCCAACCGGGAAGGCACATGATGGTGATGATGATGTATCAAAATAGCTGGAGTGGAAATAAAGGAATAAATGTATAGTGACACACAAATGTCAATTTTATAGGATACGATAACTTTTGAGGATTTACACTGCTCTAGATGTCCAATAAGATCTCGCAGATCATTACACATAGACTTCACAAAACAGAAGAACTGAAACTAAAGTGGAATCAAGCTGGCTTCATAAAGACTGAATTCTGTATAGATACTATTCTTGTACTCTGAATGGCAGTCGTAAATGTTATGTTTTGTTGAATTTGGGAGAAAAATACTTTTGATAGCCTATACCGAGGAAGACTTTTAGAGAGTACAGAGCACGCAGTGGGTCTACTCAGGGAGATAAGATAGGCTTTGCTCAAAGGTAGTGCTGATGGAGTACCGTGGACGCAGTGGGTATACTCAGGGAGATAAGATAGGCTTTGCTCAAAGGTAGTGGCTGATGGAGTACCGTGGACGCAGTGGATATACTCAGGGAGATAAGATAAATTTTGCTCAAAGGTAGTGGCTGATGGAGTACCGTGGACGCAGTGGATATACTCAGGGAGATAGGATAGGCTTTGCTCAAAGGTAGTGGCTGATGGAGTACCGTGGACGCAGTGGATATACTCAGTGAGATAAGATAGGCTTTGCACAAAGGTAGTGGCTGATGGAGTACCGTGGACGCAATGGATATACTCAGGGGGATAAGATAGGCTTTGCTCAAAGGTAGTGGTTGATTGAATACCGTGGACGCAGTGGATATACTCAGGGAGATAGGATATGCTTTGATCAAAGGTAGTGGTTGATGAATACCGTGGACGCAGTGGATATACTCAGGGAGATAAGATAGGCTTTGCTCAAAGGTAGTGGCTGATGGAGTACCGTAGACGCAGTGGATATACTCAGGGAGATAAGATAGGCTTTGCTCAAAGGTAGTGTTTGACTGAATACCGTGGACGCATTGGATATACTCAGGGAGATAGGATATGCTTTGCTCAAAGGTAGTGGTTGATTGAATACCGTGGACGCAGTGGGTATACTCAGGGAGATTGGATAGGCTTTGCTCAAAGGTAGTGGCTGATGGAGTACCGTGGACGCATTGGATATACTCAGGGAGATAGGATAGGCTTTGCTCAAAGGTAGTGGCTGATGGAGTACCGTGGACGCATTGGATATACTCAGGGAGATAGGATAGGCTTTGCTCAAAGTAGTGGCTGATGGAGTACCGTGGACGCAGTGGGTATACTCAGGGAGATAGGATATGCTTTGCTCAAGGTAGTGGCTGATGTCTCTGAAGAGGTCAAGACCAATTATAATCTGCTGCGTTTGTGTGTGTCAGGATATCTGGTTGTAAGGGGGAATGACCGAGCAGACAGACTCACTGAGTTAGCTGTTGCGGAGCGTGTACACTCTATCGTCTATCTGTTGTCCTTTCGAGCTGAAGACAGCACATAGGACAGCACACAGGACAGCACATAGGACAATACATAAGACAGCACATAGGACAGAACATAAGACAGCACATAGGACAGCACATAAGACAGCACATAAGACAGCACATAGGACAGCACATAAGAGAGCACATAGGACAGCACATAGGACAGAACATAAGACAGCACATATGACAGCACATAGGACAGCACATAAGACAGCACATAGGACAGCACATAGGACAGCACATAAGACAGCACATCGAACAGCACATAAGACAGCACATAGGACAGCACATAGGACAGCACATAAGACAGCACAAAGGACAGCACATAAGACAGCACATAAGACAGCAATTCTAGACTCTATGTTTCCGACGATCTTTGTTATCAAACATTAGACCCTCATTGTACCTCGCCACCAGTCTCTGTTTTAGACGAGTTCATCCGCGGGGGAGCTGATGCCTGAAGTTGTTGCCTCTTGTTTCAATGTTCTTTTTAGTGCTTCTCTAGGTCGGGCTCTTTTGATTTACCTCCTGGTCCCCATTTAAGTGTCCGCTTTGAGACCCTCTTCTTTGTCTCTTCTTATCACATAGTCAACATATGACCATCTTCTCTTGATTATAGATACTTTTAGATGCTTTGTCAATTCTCTAATGCTGCACTAGTCTTTAATGCGTTCCTTTGTTTTGGATGTATTTTCCTTGGACATTTATTTTCTGTTTAGAATGTACAATAAGTACAATATATCTGACAAGATACTAGAAAGTGCCAGATATAATTTACATTTAAAGGGCGCCATGATTTACATTTTTCTTTAATTCTTCTTCTTCATCCTCATTTCACTTTTAGCGTCGAAGGGAGATATAACTTCAGGTCTTCTGCTCTTTTGTTCGCCACTGCAGCTCTTATATTTCATAATATTTCTATAATTCCGTCAATCCATCTTTGTTAAGGTCGGTCCTTGGGTGTGGTGTTCTAGCAACGTTTATTGAAGGCTGGTTGTGTTGAGCTTTGATCTTTCTGCATTGTCACGTGGCCAAACTATTTTATCTGTTGTTTCTTTATATATTCTATTTAAAAAAAGTAAAGTACCCCCGTTACGCCAAGTGGCGTATAGGGAAATATGGTGTTAGTGACCCTATATTTTACAGACCTTCAGCGCATGATTTTTGGGGTAATGTTGTCGGTATTACGCCCGTGCTGCTTTACTTTCCCAGAAAAAAATCCGGTACCCATTTAAGGCTGAGTGAACCAGGAAGCCATCGGTTGGGATCGAACCCTACCCCTTGTCCTTTGTAGTCCAGTTCACTAACCATTTATATATTCTATGGCGAGGGTTATCCTGTTTCTCAGTCTACATCTTTTGACGCAGAAAGAAGATGATTGGCTGATATTTTGTGTTGATTTTCTTGAACCACGTTGACAGTCTGACATGCTGTTTTTTTAGGGCTGGAATGGTATCATCATCATTATTAGGTACCATGCCTGCTGGCGTAGGTGATCATGTCTCTCTGCAACTATCGATCTCGACAGTTATTTATCATTTCTGTTGTTGACCTTCTGCTAAGCCACTCTCTTAAGCTGTGTGGTATCTTTTATCTTTGCTTCCCTCAATCGCTTTATCCCTCAATTTTCCCAGTCGTTACATATATTTTGGCTGTTTTCTTCCCATTACATGGCAAAAAATGATGATTGTTTCTTCCTAATTTGGAAATTATTTCTCTATTTGCTTTGACCTCTTTCAGAACGTTTTCATTACTCTTCTTAGCTGTCCATGTTATTCTCAACATTCTTCTGTAAAACCACATTTCTACAGCCTGCCCTGATTTTCTTGTCTATTGTCATTTTGTCCATGATTTACATCCATATGTTAAACAATCACAAGAACTACCATGCTGTGTACACCAAAGGGAAGACCAAGGAGATGACGTTAAAAGAAAACCTGTAAGAGAAGAGTGGAATAAGAGAAAAAAAACGTTGGCCAGACTTGGGGACATTTGGGAAAGATGATAGCAAACTGCAGTAGGTAGAAGGACTTTGTTAATTAGGATGTCACAAGATGTACCGGCCAGTCGCTGCAGCCTGGGGTTGTGATGTCACAAGATATACCGGCCAGTCGCTGCAGCCTGGGGTTGTGATGTCACAAGATGTACCGGCCAGTCGCTGCAGCCTGGGGTTGTGATGTCACAAGTTATACCGGCCAGTCGCTGCAGCCTGGGGTTGTGATGTCACAAGATATACCGGCCAGTCGCTGCAGCCTGGGGTTGTGATGTCACAAGATGTACCGGTCAGTCGCTGCAGCCTGGGGTTGTGATGTCACAAGATATACCGGCCAGTCGCTGCAGCCTGGGGTTGTGATGTCACTAGATGTACCGGCCAGTCGCTGCAGCCTGGGGTTGTGATGTCACAAGATGTACCGGCCAGTCGCTGCAGCCTGGGGTTGTGATGTCACTAGATGTACCGGTCAGTCGCTGCAGCCTGGGGTTGTGATGTCACTAGATGTACCGGTCAGTCGCTGCAGCCTGGGGTTGTGATGTCACAAGATATACCGGCCAGTCGCTGCAGCCTGGGGTTGTGATGTCACAAGATGTACCGGTCAGTCGCTGCAGCCTGGGGTTGTGATGTCACAAGATGTACCGGTCAGTCGCTGCAGCCTGGGGTTGTGATGTCACAAGATGTACCGGCCAGTCGCTGCAGCCTGGGGTTGTGATGTCACTAGGTGTACCGGCCAGTCGCTGCAGCCTGGGGTTGTGATGTCACTAGATATACCGGCCAGTCGCTGCAGCCTGGGGTTGTGATGTCACAAGATATACCGGCCAGTCGCTGCAGCCTGGGGTTGTGATGTCACTAGATGTACCGGCCAGTCGCTGCAGCCTGGGGTTGTGATGTCACAAGATGTACCGGCCAGTCGCTGCAGCCTGGGGTTGTGATGTCACTAGGTGTACCGGTCAGTCGCTGCAGCCTGGGGTTGTGATGTCACTAGGTGTACCGGCCAGTCGCTGCAGCCTGGGGTTGTGATGTCACTAGGTGTACCGGCCAGTCGCTGCAGCCTGGGGTTGTGATGTCACAAGATATACCGGCCAGTCGCTGCAGCCTGGGGTTGTGATGTCACTAGATGTACCGGTCAGTCGCTGCAGCCTGGGGTTGTGATGTCACTAGGTGTATCAGTCATTGGGTGCTTTTTCGTCTATGACGTCACTATGAGGACTGGCCAATGGACGTGTACTCGGTATGTGACGTTACAAGGTCTCCTGGGCAATGGATGTCTTGTAAGTATATGAAGACATCATCATCGAGTGCCGTCTCTGCAACGAAGGTTGGCTACCATGGAGCTCCAATCTGCTCTGTCTCTTGCTTTGATGGTGCAGGTTGTCATAGGCTGATTTGATATATGACGTCATAAGATATGACGTCATATATGATATCATAGATGACGTGAGATATGACGTCACAAGGCGTAAACAATGTGTTGCTCTGTGACGTCACTATGTGGCCAATGAAAGTGTTCTCGGTCTGTGACGTCACAAGGCATATAATTCTGTGAGGTGACGTCACAAAGTATACAATGGTGTCGGTCTGTGACGTCACAAGGCCCGATGGCCAACAGTCTGATTGTCGGTCTGTGACGTCACTAGGCGTACCGGCCTATAGCTGTTTTGTTGGTCTAATAATTAAGAAAAGCAAAAAGTAGATGAAAGAATAAAACATGTGTCGATAAATGCGAATAAGTTTTCTTCTTCCAAGAACCAGACATTCCATTTGTTGAATGATTTCCCCAATAACTCATTCTAATCATTCACCATTGAGTGCCGTCTCCGCATCGAATGTTGGCTACCAAGGAGCACCATTCCGCTCTGTCTCTTGCTTTGATGGTGCAGGTTGTCATATGTTGTCTTGTCCATCTTTTGATGTTATTCGTCCATGTTAGTCTTGGTCTGCCTCCTCCTCTTTTACCTTGTATTTTCCCTTCCAAGATTACTTTTGGTTGGCTGTTGTGTCTTTAAACTTGCCCCGAGAATTTAATTTGTCGTATTTTAATTGTGTTTTGTAGTTCTCTTTTCATTTCTAGTTGTTTTAAGACTTCAACGTTTGTTTTCTGTTGGCCTCATGTCTTTTGGCGTGTGCTGTAGCTGCTATGATGGTGACTGTAACTGCCTTTCTTCACTTGGATCCTTCAATGGGATGAGCTTTAATTCTGATGATTCGACTATCAGTTGAGCAATTATGGATTTTAATTCTGATGATTCGACTATCAGTTGAGCAATTATGGATTTTAATTCTGATGATTCGACTATCAGTTGAGCAATTATGGGTTTTAATTCTGATGATTCCACTATCAGTTGAGCAATTATGGATTTTAATTCTGATGATTCGACTATCAGTTGAGCAATTATGGATTTTAATTCTGATGATTCGACTATCAGTTGAGCAATTATGGATTTTAATTCTGATGATTCGACTATCAGTTGAGCAATTATGGATTTTAATTCTGATGATTCGACTATCAGTTGAGCAATTATGGGTTTTAATTCTGATGAATCCACTATCAGTTGAGCAAGTATGGGTTTTAATTCTGATGATTCCACTATCAGTTGAGCAATTATGGGTTTTAATTCTGATGATTCCACTATCAGTTGAGCAATTATGGGTTTTAATTCTGATGATTCCACTATCAGTTGAGCAATTATGGGTTTTAATTCTGATGATTCCACTATCAGTTGAGCAATTATGGGTTTTAATTCTGATGATTCCACTATCAGTTGAGCAATTATGGGTTTTAATTCTGATGATTCGACTATCAGTTGAGCAATTATGGGTTTTAATTCTGATGATTCCACTATCAGTTGAGCAATTATGGGTTTTAATTCTGATGATTCCACTATCAGTTGAGCAATTATGGATTTTAATTCTGATGATTCGACTATCAGTTGAGCAATTATGGATTTTAATTCTGATGATTCGACTATCAGTTGAGCAATTATGGGTTTTAATTCTGATGATTCCACTATCAGTTGAGCAATTATGGATTTTAATTCTGATGATTCGACTATCAGTTGAGCAATTATGGATTTTAATTCTGATGATTCGACTATCAGTTGAGCAATTATGGATTTTAATTCTGATGATTCGACTATCAGTTGAGCAATTATGGATTTTAATTCTGATGATTCGACTATCAGTTGAGCAATTATGGATTTTAATTCTGATGAATCCACTATCAGTTGAGCAAGTATGGATTTTAATTCTGATGATTCCACTATCAGTTGAGCAATTATGGGTTTTAATTCTGATGATTCCACTATCAGTTGAGCAATTATGGGTTTTAATTCTGATGATTCCACTATCAGTTGAGCAATTATGGGTTTTAATTCTGATGATTCCACTATCAGTTGAGCAATTATGGGTTTTAATTCTGATGATTCGACTATCAGTTGAGCAATTATGGGTTTTAATTCTGATGATTCCACTATCAGTTGAGCAATTATGGGTTTTAATTCTGATGATTCCACTATCAGTTGAGCAATTATGGGTTTTAATTCTGATGATTCCACTATCAGTTGAGCAATTATGGGTTTTAATTGGTTTGTGGTGTTACCGGGACCTTCGACTAGCCATAACCAATCATCATTATCATGTGCCATACCGGTTGGCGTAGGCGATCACGTCTTTCAACAGATCTATGTCCACAATCCACCACTTGAATTATGTTATTCACTGTTTGCCGTGCCACGATAGCAAGCTATCTATATAGTATCTTCTCGCTTTGTCGTCCGCGATCTCTCTTTCCTTTTATTTTGCCAGTCGTAACCAAGTATTCCAACTTTCTTCTTCTCATGATGTGCCCGAAAAATGCTGATTGTTTCTTTCTGATGTTTTTTAGGAGCTGCCTTTTTGTGTTGGCCTCTTTGAGAACCTCCTCATTTTTTTAAAACTGTTAGGGAACTTTCAACATTCTTCTGAGAAATCCCATCTCTGTGTCCTCTAATCGTCTTTTCATTTGTTTGTCTACTGTCCATGATTCGCTTTCATAGGTCAGAATTGATTCTATATAGCACAGATGAACTCTTTTTCTCACTTCTATTGACATAGATTGGTTGTATAAGATATTTTTCATTTTGTAATGTTATTTTGGCTTAGGCTATTCTGCTTTGTATTCTGTGTTGCATCTTCCATCTGATGTTATTATTGTGCCAAGTATTTGACGCGTTGCACTTGTTTCAAATGTGTCCTGTTTATTTTTATGCTGCATGATGGTGATGATTGTTTCTTCGATGTGACCATCACTTCTGTTTTCTTACTGTTCAGACTGAGACCTTTCTTGATGCTTTCTTTTACTATTTAAATAATGATCATCAAATACCGTGCCTGCTGGCGTAGGTAATCATGTCTTACCACAACCTTCAATCTCAACAGTTATTTATCATTTTTGTTGTTGACCTTCTACCAGGCCATTATCTTTATCATGTTTGCAGTAGCTTGATGACGATCGGGTATCACCTGTAGCACATGATGTCCCCTACCGAACGAGGATATTCCAATGAGACCCCTTTTAACGTTGCTGTCATGAATTCTATTGTTGTGGCGATTCATGATTATAGAAAGACATTGCAACGGTGGTTTTCTGTTGCCTTCCATCGGTTTGTTTACGGTTGGCTCCGCTAGCCTTTGACTAACAAGTTTCACCCACAAGACGGTGGGGTTGTTTTACTTTAGGGTACCCTCCCGAGCAGACCTGTAAGGCAGCAGGGCAGTCTCAGGTTGTACTGTCTACTGCATACAGCAGCAGGGCAGTCTCAGGTTGTACTGTCTACTGCATACAGCAGCAGGACAGTCTCAGGTTGTACTGTCTATTGCATACAGCAGCAGGGCAGTCTCAGGTTGTACTGTCTACTGCATACAGCAGCAGGGCAGTCTCAGGTTGTACTGTCTATTGCATACAGCAGCAGGGCAGTCTCAGGTTGTACTGTCTATTGCATACAGCAGCAGGACAGTCTCAGGTTGTACTGTCTACTGCATACAGCAGCAGGACAGTCTCAGGTTGTACTGTCTACTGCATACAGCAGCAGGACAGTCTCAGGTTGTACTGTCTACTGCATACAGCAGCAGGACAGTCTCAGGTTGTACTGTCTACTGCATACAGCAGCAGGACAGTCTCAGGTTGTACTGTCTATTGCATACAGCAGCAGGACAGTCTCAGGTTGTACTGTCTATTGCATACAGCAGCAGGACAGTCTCAGGTTGTACTGTCTATTGCATACAGCAGCAGGACAGTCTCAGGTTGTACTGTCTACTGCATACAGCAGCAGGACAGTCTCAGGTTGTACTGTCTACTGCATACAGCAGCAGGACAGTCTCAGGTTGTACTGTCTACTGCATACAGCAGCAGGACAGTCTCAGGTTGTACTGTCTATTGCATACAGCAGCAGGACAGTCTCAGGTTGTACTGTCTATTGCATACAGCAGCAGGACAGTCTCAGGTTGTACTGTCTATTGCATACAGCAGCAGGACAGTCTCAGGTTGTACTGTCTACTGCATACAGCAGCAGGACAGTCTCAGGTTGTACTGTCTACTGCATACAGCAGCAGGTACAATTACTCGACATACACAAGGATAGATAAATAAAGATACCAAATCTATAGTTAGATTTATCTTTAAAAAAACTATGAAATTACAAAATAAAAACATACTCTTCCTCTTCTTGTATAGCGAACACTATTTCACTGTTCAGACAACTCTTCCAGAATGGAATCCACGTGGCTTCTCTTTGTCTATGGGTATCTTTTCAAAATGAAAGTGGATTCTCAATTTGATGATCTAAGGACTTATTTAGTTATAGCGATCGGTGGAACGCTTTTCTGAATGTATTTGTTTTCAATTGTTGACACCGTGGCACTGTAAATGGGAATAAATATGTTGTTTGTGCTTTATAAAATGATTGAAACTAATCTAATAATTTGTATATTTGGGTCTACTATGATAAGTAAGTATATGTTGATGTTGGTGTTGATTAGAAATATTTTAGTGGAAATTTAATTTGCCTTTTGTGGGTTTTTGTGTGTTTGTTTGCACGGTATGCCCATCTTCAATGTGATATATCTGACACAAACAAATCATAATTTTGTAAATGAATAAAACAGCTGTCCCTGAACATTTGAATATAAGCTACATGACCAAACAATGACAAATGTCAGATAAGTCGCTACAGATATTGAAACTGTTGTGTGTAAAATATTGTGCTCAAAACCGTCATGTGTAAAAGAGTTACACAACTTTATAGTCGGATGTCTACTAAGGAAAAGAGTTCTTAAATGTTATGTAGATTCAGTCTTAACATATGGATGTGAATCATGGACAATAGGACAACAGACAAGAAAATCACTGGAATCTGTAGAAATGTGGGTTTACAGAAGAATGTTGAGAATAACATGGACAGCCAAGAAGAGTAATGAAAACGTTCTGAAAGAGGTCAAAGCAAAAAGAGAGCTAATTTCCAATATTAGGAAGAAACAATCATCATTTTTTGGCTATGTAATGAGAAGAGAACAGGAATATATTGTAATAATTGGAAAAATTGAGGGACGAAGAGATAGAGGGAAGCAAAGAGAAAAAAATAATACCAGACTGCTTAAGATTGTCAACAACAGAAATGATAAATAAATGTCGATATCGAAAGTTGTGGAGAGACATGATCACCTACGCCTGCAGGCCCGGTACTTGATGATGATGATGATGATGTCTACTAAGGGCTAAAGCCTGGCTCCTGTGGCTAGGACCAGACATCGAGTATTTTAAATCTATCCGAGAGTTACGCCCATTTAAATGTTAAAAGCATATATTCCAGTGACATTTCACATAACAACATTCCGACTCAGACCTAGATTTATCACTGCAATTTGTAAACCCGATTGTTTTAACGATTTCACTCACGTCGTGTAGCCTCGTTTTCATGTCACGTGCTGACGTAGTTTTGTTGACTGTGTCTTGTCTGTTATAGATTCACGGTGGTCGGACATACCTACCTGTGTTAGCATATTTACCTACCACATTTAGGAATACAGGAATTCTAGAATGTAAGATAAGTATTAATTAAAATATAACATTTCACAGACTCATCATCATCGTGTGCAATACCGATTGGCGTAAGCGATCATGTCGTTCTACAATCTTTAATTTACAGTACATCGTATCAGTTCTGTTGTTGACTATTTTCCATGCCATGGCACCAATATATCCAGTATTTACTTTCTTTGTCGTTCGCGATATCTCTTTCCCTGTATTTTACCAGTTGTAACCAAGTATTCCAACTTTCCCCTTCTCATGATGTTCCCGAAAAATGTTGATTGTTTCTTTCTGGCGTTTTTTTTTTAGGAACTCCCTTTTTGTGTTGGCCTCTAAGAATTTCCTCTTTGGTCTTTTTAGCTGTCCAGGGAACTTTCAACACTCCTCTGTGGCCTTTAATCGTCTTTCCGTTTGATTGGTCTACTGTCCATGATTCACTTCTGTAGGTCAGAATTTACTCTATATAGCACAATGAACTCTCTTTCTCACCTCTATTGACATAGATTTGTCGCATCAGAAGTTTTTCATTTTCTGAAATGCTATTATGGCCTGAGCTATCCTGCCCATATACTAGAGCTCAGACAAGAATGATACTGTTACACATTTAATGTATATTTTTTTTCCTTAAGAGAAATGAAGCCGTACCTTATTTAGTAGACCATACAAAGACAGTCTATCTTGACTTTCCTGTTTCGCAGAATGATTTCAGCATTGAGCACGAACTGCGCTGCATCTCCAATGATAGATTCCAATAAGTTGGCTGATATAATTTAATGAAAGTAGTTTTTCTATGATCTTATTTTTCTTCTAAGTTAAAACTCTTAAATTTAACGTGTCCCACAAAGATATAAACTGACTACATGAGTCAAAACGAGGTGTTAACGTGTCCCACAAAGATATGAACTGACAACATGAGTCAAAACGAGGTATTAACATATTCCCACAGAGAGATGAACTGACTCCATGAGTCAACACGAGGTGTTAACGTGTCCCACAAAGATATTAACTGATAACATGAGTCAACATAAAGTATTAACATATTCCCATAGAGAGATGAACTGACTCCTTGAGTCAACACTAGATAGTTACATATCCCAGTCACCTTTCCTATAATCATTTTTCGTGCAGATGTCTTGTTTTATTTCCACGCTGTTTTGAGTGTCTCTGCTGTTAGGTCTATTTAAATGTTTTTGTTTGTCTTCTATTTTCCATGTTTTAATGTCTGCTCGTCTATAAATCGTCATCATCAAGTACCATGCCAGCTGGCGTAGGTGATCATGTTTCTCCAAAACTTTAGATCTCGACAGTTATTTATCATTTCTGTTGTTGACCTTCTGCCAAGTCATTCTCTTAAGCTGTCTGGTATCTTTTCTCTTTTCTTCCCTCTATCTATTCGTCCCTCATTTTTCCCATTTGTCACAATATATTCCGACTATTCCCTTCTCATTACATGGCCAACAAATGATGATTGTTTCTTTCTAATATTGGATTTTATCTCTCTTTTTGTTTTGGTCTCATTCAGAACGTTTTCATTACTCTTCTGAGCTGTCCATGTTATTATCAACATTCTTCTGTAGAGTCACATTTCTACAGCCTCCAATAATTTTCTTGACCTTTGTCATAATGTCCATGATTCATAACCATATGTTAATACTGGCTCTACATAACATTTAAGAACTCTTTTTTCTGGTTTCTATTGACAAAAATGGATTGCATAGAAGCAAATAGAAGCCTCGTTAATCTCCATATCTTAGAGCTCTGTACAGTTTGTAAGTCTGAAGGTCATGTTCTGGTTTCTGAGCTGGGACCTGGCGTGTACAGTGCAGGATCTGCGTCACGTGATGTCCAGGCAGGTGGATGTTACAATGTGACTAAGGAGTCAATATCTGTTAACTAGAAGCCAGTAGTGCGGAGTGACGCACACTCCAAGGTATGGTGACAGCTTTACAAAAAAGGAACACAACAAAATACTGACGTTTCGTCTACGACCTTCTTCAGAAGACGGGGACAACAAACAGTGAGGCACAGATACCTATTGCTACATGTCGGTTGATAAAGTTAGAGAGAGGTGGACATAGGGATTAGAGATGCGATGATGGACTTGCGATCAGCTTTACCGCAGCACTTTCAATTATTTGCCTGTCCCCCCTTTGTTAACTAGAGCACGAGCAGAGGATACTGCCTGCAATTTTAGATTCTCAACTGCCATTTTGAATTTGTCTTAAGTAGCATTATAACTATGATCAGTTTGCGATAGGGTTAGGTATTAGATTTAATACCAAAGAATTTTCTATAACATACAGAACATATGTTATAAAATGAGATGGAATTAGAGCATGTGGTAAGCCCATAGTAAGATGGACGGACAACATTCTAGAAACGCTACAACATCAATCTACAATGTTTGAGGCTGAAGTGATAGCAAAAACTTGAACTTTGAATCCTCCTCGACAATAGAGGCGGTATAAAAGGAAGTAGAGAGAGAGAGAGAGAGAGAGAGAGAGAGAGAGAGAGAGAGAGAGAGAGAGAATACAGAATACGGTTTATATGTTGGAAAGGGGTAGGGCTGATAGAAGCACTTGTTACTGTTTTGTATAGTCTACATTGTTTTATGAGAGGTGTGGGCATTTGTGTGGAGGTACAAGCCGCTTATGTTCCATAATCTAGTATGTGGTTAAGCCATAGGCATTGCGAGTAGAAGCAACAGGTGTTGTTGATTAGCGCTAAGAAAAGAGACCGTGTAGAAGTTTCATTGTTACAAGTGCCACTAATGCGGATCTGAGCTTCTCGGTAACCGAGTGTGGACCTAAATATAGCGCCGATCGTCAACGACTGTGTCAACATCAAGGCCTACAATCCTATAGGTCCGATGAATAATTTACAATTTCCGTCTCACGCAGTGTAAATTTTTTTCAAAATTAGCAACCTAAAACCGAAAGCAGATTCAATGTTAACATCTGTTGTAGAATTGTTGTAGAATTGTAGAATTGTTGTAGAATTGTTGTAGAATTGTTGTCGACAGTTTGGGCATACAGGGAGAACGATAAGTAGAAGGGAAAAATTGCGATTTAAAAATATTTGAAAAAATTAAAAGTGCAAAAAGGAATGGATGTATAGAAAGACTGAAAGACGGACGGACTGACGGATGGAAGGATGGACGGACGGACAGACAGACAGATAGATAGATAGATAGATAGATAGATAGATAGATAGATAGATAGATAGATAGATAGATAGATAGATAGATAGATAGATAGATAGATAGACAGATAGACAGATAGATGATAGACAGATAGATAGATAGATAGATAGATAGATAGATAGATAGATAGATAGATAGATAGATAGATAGATAGATAGATAGATAGATAGACAGATAGACAGATAGACAGATAGACAGATAGATAGATAGATAGATAGATAGATAGATAGATAGATAGATAGATAGATAGATAGATAGATAGATAGATAGATAGATAGATAGATAGATAGATAGATAGATAGATAGATAGATAGATAGATAGATAGACGGATGGACGGATGGATGGATGGATGGATGGATGGATGGATGGATGGATGGATGGATGGATGGATGGATGGATGGATAGACCAAGTACAAAAACAAATTCAGAAATGTAAGTGCAATCCTGAAATAGTTGAGAAATGACAAAGTGTTTCTAGAAGTACAGAGAGAACATGACCCGAGTAAACCATTCATCTATAACTGTCATTATATTCATAACTGAACTGCAAGCTTATTTATTCAGGCTGGCGGGAGACAAACATTTAGATTCGGTGACAGATTAAAAACGTTCTGCCAGATTGATCAACGTCAGGGACATGACGTTATCATTGGTCTTGGAGACACTTGGCCGTGTTTATCTTGAGTAATGAGCATCGCTTATTGATTGGTCGATTTCAAAGAATGAATAAAATAAACACGAACTGGCATGGATCAGCTAAACTAATAGAAAGACAAGACCAAATACAATGTTTTGGTAATATAATTAATTTATCTGCTCAGCCACTTTATGTTTATTTTACATCTACAATTATATGGCCCCTCATAGTATTTAATATTTGGTATATTTTATGTTTTGACAATTGAAACAAGAAAAAGATTTCTTAAATGTTATGTAGAGCCAGTCTTAACATATGGATGTATATCATGGACTATAGGATAACAGACAAGAACAATCACTGGAGGCTGTAGAAATGCCGTTTTACAGAAGAATGTTGAGAATACCATGGGCAGCTAAGAAGAGTAATGAAAACGTTCTGAAAGAGGCCAAAGCAAAAAGAGAGTTAATTTCCAATATTAGGAAGAAACAATCATCATTTTTTGGCCATGTAATGAGAAGGGGACAGCTGGAATATATTGTAACAACTGGGAAAATTGAGGGACGAAGAGATGGAGAAAATATACATGACAGCTTAAGAGAATGCCTTGGCAGAAGGTCAATAACAGAAATGATAAATAACTGTCGAGATCGAAAGTTGTGGTGAGACATGATCACCCACGAGAACATACTTAATACTTGATGATGGCGATATGTGCTTAATCTCCATTCGTTGAATGTAATCGGTTCATTGTTGTGGTTGAGCCGTTACATGAAACAGTGTGAGATTGTTTATTATTCGCTATCTTTGACAGTTGACTACGTTTGGTTGTCTGGAGCGATGATTTGTCGAACCGGCTAGGTAATCATCTAATTGATCGGGAACTACGTCAATGTTGTGTTATCGTGTGTTGTATATTACGTTAATTATAGATGTTGTAGAGGCAACACGTATCGCGTTGTTCTGGGTAGGATGTGTTAGTAGTGTTGTGTTGCTGCTAGGAGGATGTCAAGTTACTGTTGTGTTGCTGCTAGGAGGTTGTCAAGTTAGTGTTGTGTTGCTGCTAGGAGGATGTCAAGTTACTGTTGTGTTGCTGCTAGGAGGATGTCAAGTTAGTGTTGTGTTGCTGCTAGGAGGATGTCAAGTTACTGTTGTGTTGCTGCTAGGAGGATGTCAAGTTACTGTTGTGTTGCTGCTAGGAGGATGTCAAGTTACTGTTGTGTTGCTGCTAGGAGGATGTCAAGTTACTGTTGTGTTGCTGCTAGGAGGATGTCAAGTTAGTGTTGTGTTGCTGCTAGGAGGATGTCAAGTTACTGTTGTGTTGCTGCTAGGAGGATGTCAAGTTACTGTTGTGTTGCTGCTAGGAGGATGTCAAGTTAGTGTTGTGTTGCTGCTAGGAGGATGTCAAGTTACTGTTGTGTTGCTGCTAGGAGGATGTCAAGTTACTGTTGTGTTGCTGCTAGGAGGATGTCAAGTTACTGTTGTGTTGCTGCTAGGAGGATGTCAAGTTACTGTTGTGTTGCTGCTAGGAGGATGTCAAGTTACTGTTGTGTTGCTGCTAGGAGGATGTCAAGTTAGTGTTGTGTTGCTGCTAGGAGGATGTCAAGTTACTGTTGTGTTGCTGCTTGGAGGATGTCAAATTAATGTTGTGTTGCTGTTAGGAGGATGTCAAGTTAATGTTGTGTTGCTGTTAGGAGGATGTCAAGTTAGTGTTGTGTTGCTGCTTGGAGGATGTCAAGTTAGTGTTGTGTTGCTGCTTGGAGGATGTCAAGTTAGTGTTGTGTTGCTGCTTGGAGGATGTCAAGTTAATGTTGTGTTGCTGTTAGGAGGATGTCAAGTTAATGTTGTGTTGCTGCTAGGAGGATGTCAAGTTAATGATGTGTTGCTTCTAGAAGGATGTGAAGTTAAAGTTGTGTTGCTGCTAGAAGGATGTGAAGTTAATGTTGTGTTGCTGCTAGAAGGATGTGAAGTTAATGTTGTGTTGCTGCTAGTAGGATGTCAACTTAGTGTTGTGTTGCTGCTAGGAGCATGTTAAGTTAATGTTGTGTTGCTGATAGAAGGATGTCAAATTAATGTTGTGTTGCTGATAGAAGGATGTCAAGTTAGTGTTGTGTTGCTGCTAGGAGCATGTTAAGTTAATGTTGTGTTGCTGATAGAAGGATGTCAAATTAATGTTGTGTTGCTGATAGAAGGATGTCAAGTTAGTGTTGTGTTGCTGATAGAAGGATGTCAAGTTAATGTTGTGTTGCTGATAGAAGGATGTCAAGTTAATGTTGTGTTGCTGATAGATGGATGTCAAATTAATGTTGTGTTGCTGATAGAAGGATGTCAAGTTAGTGTTGTGTTGCTGATAGAAGGATGCCAAATTAATGTTGTGTTGCTGATAGAAGGATGTCAAATTAATGTTGTGTTGCTGATAGAAGGATGTCAGGTTAGTGTTGTGTTGATGCTAGTAGGATTTTAGGTTAATCTTTCGTGCGCCTACTACTGAGATGTTAAGTTGATTTTTCTTGTTGATGCTTGTAGAAACTTAAGTTGATTTTTCTTATGGATGCTAGTAAAGTGTTAAGTTGATCTTTCTTATTGGTGCTAGTAGAATGTTAAGTTGATTTTTCTAATGGATGCTAGTAGAATGTTAAGTTGATCTTTCTTGTTGACGCTTGTAGAAACTTAAGTTGATTTTCTTATGGATGTAGTAGAATGTTAAGTTGATCTTTCTTGTTGATGCTAGTAGAATGTTAAATTGATCTTTCTTGTTGATGCTAATAGAATGTTAAGTTCATCTTTCTTGTTGATGCTAGTAGAATGTTAAGTCGATTTTTCTTGTTGATGCTAGTAGAATGTAAAGTTGATCTTTCTTGTTGATGCTAGTAGAATGTTAAGTCGATTTTTCTTATTGATGCTAGTAGAATGTAAAGTTGATCTTTCTTGTTGATGCTAGTAGAATGTTAAGTTGATTTTTCTTGTTGATGCTAGTAGAATGTAAAATTGATCTTTCTTGTTGATGCTAGTAGAATGTTAAGTTGATTGTTCTTATTGATGCTAGTAGAATGTAAAGCTCATCTTTCTTGTTGATGCTAGTAGCATGTTAAGCTGATTTTTCTTATTGATGCTAGTTTAATGTTAAGTTGATCTTTCTTGTTAATGCTAGTAGAAATTTAAGTTGATCTTTCTTGTTAATGCTAATAGAAACTTAAGTTGATCTTTCTTATTGATGCTAGTAGTTTAAGTTAAATCATACGTGTTGTTGGAAGTAGTTTGTTAAGTTAAATCTTACGTGTTGTTGGAATTAGTTTGTTAAGTTAAATCTTACGTGTTGTTAGAAGTAGTTTGTTAAGTTAAATCTTATGTGTTGTTGGAAGTAGTTTGTTAAGTTAAATCTTACGTGTTGTTAGAAGTAGTTTGTTAAGTTAAATCTTACATGTTGTTGAAAGTAGTTTGTTAAGTTAAATCTTACGTGTTGTTAGAAGTAGTTTGTTAAGTTAAATCTTACATGTTGTTGAAAGTAGTTTGTTAAGTTAAATCTTACGTGTTGTTGAAAGTAGTTTGTTAAGTTAAATCTTACGTGTTGTCGCAAACTAAATTTCAAAGAAGTAGAACGAGGAAGAAACTAATAGAAAGAGTGTGTACATAGAATGTAACGTGTGCGTCTATATGTTTGTTTCCATAGTTACGTTGAATGCAATGTTTTCAGAACTATACAGGGCTGTTTCTTTTATTAGAAAGAAGTGGTATACGCGTAATCATCATCGAGTGCCTTCTCCGCAAAGAAGGTTGGCTACCATGGATCGCCATTCTGCTCTGTCTCTTGCTTTGATGGTGCAGGTTGTTACAGGCTGATTTGTCCATCTTTTGATGCTACTCGTCCATGTACTTGGCCTGTCTCTTGTATACACGTGTGACTACTTTAACACAGAGATCCGTCGGATATAAGATAGACTCCAACCTCTTGCAGTAGACCTGTCCATCAACAACTGCTGTTTGTTATAGAAATAATATCTAACTAAGGATATATCACAGCTGTTTGTTATGGAAATAATATCTAACTAAGGATATATCACAGCTGTTTGTTATGGAAATAATATCTAGCTAAAGATATATCACAGCTGTTTGTTATAGAAATAATATCTAACTAAGGATATATCACAGCTGTTTGTTATGGAAATAATATCAAACTAAGGATATATCACAGCTGTTTGTTATGGAAATAATATCTAGCTAAAGATATATCACAGCTGTTTGTTATAGAAATAATATCTAGCTAAAGATATATCACAGCTGTTTGTTATGGAAATAATATCTAACTAAGGATATATCACAGCTGTTTGTTATGGAAATAATATCTAACTAAGGATATATCACAGCTGTTTGTTATGGAAATAATATCTAACTAAGGATATATCACAGCTGTTTTTTATGGAAATAATATCAAACTAAGGATATATCACAGCTGTTTGTTATGGAAATAATATCAAACTAAGGATATATCACAGCTGTTTGTTATGGAAATAATATATAACTAAAGATATATCACAGCTGTTTGTTATGGAAATATTATCTAGCTAAAGATATAACACAGCTGTTTGTTATGGAAATAATATCTAGCTAAAGATATATCACAGCTGTTTGTTATGGAAATAATATCTAGCTAAAGATATATCACAGCTGTTTGTTATGGAAATAATATCTAGCTAAGGATATATCACAGCTGTTTGTTATGGAAATAATATCTAGCTAAAGATATATCACAGCTGTTTATTTTCATCTCAAAGAGACATTTTCGTTATAATTATACACATTGAGTAGCACTTAACGAATGAAAGTGTTTGGAGCCTTAAACATTGCCCTCGTGCTGGCTCTTGATATTTTATGAGAGTTGTTGCAGCTTGTGACTCCACACTCAAAGCCTAACATTTCTAGGTAAAGCAAACATTTATATACCAATGATATTGTAGTCGCTATTGCTCATAACTAAACGATCAATGATTGGACACATTTGAGAGTCTCGGGAGAATCAAAATTCAATTTTTACTTACTTTAATTTTTGCTTACTTCAATTTTTGCTTAATTTAATTTTTACTTACTTCAATTTTTGCTTACTTCAATTTTTGCTTATTTCAATTTTTGTTTACTTCAATTTTTACTTACTTCAATTTTACTTACTTCAATTTTATTTAATTTCAATTTTTGTTTACTTCAATTTTTACTTACTTCAATTTTTGTTTACTTCAATTTTTACTTACTTCAATTTTTGTTTACTTCAATTTTTACTTACTTCAATTTTTACTTACTTCAATTTTTACTTACTTCAATTTTTACTTACTTCAATTTTTACTTACTTCAATTTTTACTTACTTCAATTTTTACTTACTTCAATTTTTATTTACTTTGAGTTACAGCTTCTTCTGTTTGTCTCTCTTCTTCTCCTTCTTTCCTTCCTCATATGCCTTTCAGCGTCGAAGGGAGATATAATTTACGGTCTTTCGCTCTTTTGGTCGTTTCTGCTGCTGTTATGTTTACTAGTGCTTCTAGTATTCGATCGATCCATCTTTTTCGTGGTCGACCTTGGGTCAGGTGTTCTCGCAACGCTTATTGAAGGCTCGTTGTGTTTTGATTACTCTGCCATGTCACGTGGCAAACCATTCTATCTGTTGTTTCTTTATATATTCTATGGCGGGGGCTATTCCTATCTTTTTTTCTCAGTTCTTCATTTCTGATCTTATCTCTCAGACTGTTTCCTATCATTCGTCTAACACATTTCATCTCAGTAGAGGTTATTTTCCTTATTGTTCTTGCATCTAGGGTCCAGGTCTGGCATTGGTAGCACAACTTTGAAATGAAGATTGTATTGTTTAGTGCGCGTTTTGCCTCCAGAGTTATTTCCTTGTTGGACAATAGTGGTGATAGCTGTCCAATGATTTGACAAAGCTTCTCTTTACTTTCTTTGAATGTATAATAATATAAGAAGCATGTGTATTGTATCGTCCTGGAACGGCATACATGAGCAAACCAACTAAAGTAGCAATGACAAACAACAGTGATATATATGTATAGTCTAAAGGTGAACGATACATGAACAATATCATCTCGCTGATATGACGCAATGTTACTAATCTTTTGTCGGTAATAGAATATTCAGAACTTCGATACAGGTTCATCAACATCATGTGCCATACAATTTGGCGTAGGCGATCATGTCCTTCCACAATCTTCTATCCACCGTGCATCGTATCAATTCTGTTGTTGACTGTTTTCAATGCCATAACACCAAGCTTTCTAGTATTTTCTATTTTTTGTCCGCCTTTTCTCTTTCCCTGTATTTTGCTATATTTGTAACCAAGTATTCAAACTTTCCTTTTGTCATGATGTGCTCGAAAAAAGGTTGAGAACCGCTATAATAGGACAAGTAGCAACTTGCCACTGTCTTAACTTACACACGGTACCCCTTTAGGATACACTTCAAGTAATAGATTTCCTTATGTAAACCACCCCGCTGACATTGTTGCAGACACGATCAACAAATCAATACTTCGTTCCAGAACATTGAACCGTGATACTTTTATAATTGTAGCTGTTTAGAAACTGGATTGACAGCTGTCAACGGCATTGATTAATATGTAAATCATAAAGTGAAATGTCGAACCACATAAACGAAACAAATTTTAATTAACAAAGATTAAACAAAGTGCATACATTTCGTCTTAATTTAAACACCGTATGTGTTGGCATTGGTGATCTTTTCACCATAAAAATTCTATATCATTCATTTTGTTAATTTCTTAACCTGTCTAGTTTTTTTTCTTCTTTCTTCCCTTTTCCCCTTTCCTAATTTCCCCCCCCCCCCATTTTTTTATTACCAAGGAAGTCCCGAAAAATGTGGTCGGATCTTGATTTTTTAAATGATTCACCGGTTCTGCACTAGTCATCTATCTATCTATCTATCTATCTATCTATCTATCTATCTATCTATCTATCTATCTATCTATCTATCTATCTATCTATCTATCTATCTATCTATCTATCTATCTATCTATCTATCTATCTATCTATCTATCTATCTATCTATCTATCTATCTATCTATCTATCTATCTATCTATCTATCTATCTATCTATCTATCTATCTATCTATCTATCTATCTATCTATCTATCTATCTATCTATCTATCTATCTATCTATCTATCTATCTATCTATCTATCTATCTATCTATCTATCTATCTATCTATCTGTCTATCTGTCGATCTGTCTATCTGTCGATCTGTCTATCTGTCGATCTGTCTATCTGTCTATCTATCTATCTGTCTATCTATCTATCTGTCTATCTATCTATCTGTATCTATCTATCTATCTATCTATCTATCTATCTATCTATCTATCTATCTATCTATCTATCTATCTATCTATCTATCTATCTATCTATCTATCTATCTATCTATCTATCTATCTATCTATCTATCTATCTATCTATCTATCTATCTATCTATCTATCTATCTATCTATCTATCTATCTATCTATCTATCTATCTATCTATCTATCTATCTATCTATCTATCTATCTATCTATCTATCTATCTATCTATCTATCTATCTATCTATCTATCTATCTATCTATCTATCTATCTATCTATCTATCTATCTATCTATCTATCTATCTATCTATCTATCTATCTATCTATCTATCTATCTATCTATCTGCCTGCCTGCTTGCCTGCATGCTTATCTATCTATCTATCTATCTATCTATCTATCTATCTATCTATCTATCTATCTATCTATCTATCTATCTATCTATCTATCTATCTATCTATCTATCTATCTATCTATCTATCTATCTATCTATCTATCTATCTATCTATCTATCTATCTATCTATCTATCTATCTATCTATCTATCTATCTATCTATCTATCTATCTATCTATCTATCTATCTATCTATCTATCTATCTATCTATCTATCTATCTATCTATCTATCTATCTATCTATCTATCTATCTATCTATCTATCTATCTATCTATCTATCTATCTATCTATCTATCTATCTATCTATCTATCTATCTATCTAGCTGTCTGTCTGTCTGTCTATCTATCTATCTAGCTGTCTGTCTGTCTGTCTGTCTGTTTGTCTGACTTGATGTATGTCTGTCTGTATGTTAGTCAGTCAGTCAGTCGGTCAGTCTGTCTGTCATTCTGTCTGATTGTCTGTCTATTTGTCTGTCTGTCTTGTTTACTGTCCATGATTCGCAACCATAAAGCAGTACTGGTTGGATGAAACTCACAAGGGTAATCACTTAGTGCAAACCGTATTTCTCATTTGATATTTCTACAATTCTTGGCCTGTGAGATACTACTTGTATAGGGAAGTTCACACCTTAACCAAACTGTCGATGAGATCAGTGATGCTCAACTGAGGGTACCCCGCATGGAGACGAACTAAGACATGCAGCAGTAAGCAAAATAGATCAATAAAACAGCAACTAACTTGTAAAATGACGACGAAAAGCAAACAATTGGATGATGTAGTTAAAAAAAAGGTATCGAGACCCGTCCCGCCAGGTGGCGTATAGGGGATATGGTGTTAGTGACAATACTTTTTATAGACCTTCAGCACATGATTTTTGGGGTAATGTGGTCGGTATTACGCCCGTACCGCTTTACTTTCCCTGAAAAAAATCCGGTACCCATTTACAGCTGGGTGAACCCAGAAGCTGTCGATCAGGATCGAACCGGCCTCTTGTTCTTTGAAGTCCAGCTCACTAACCACTGAGCTATCGCGGCCCCTTGAATGGTGTTTCCCCTACAGAAAAGACAATCTGCTGCCTTGCAGGAAGATTGGGGACATTCAAAGGCTAAGGAAAGCAAACATGAATAAAATGCTGGCTGAAATTGGATGCACTGGGCCACTGGCGCAGAACACAGTGCAACGTTTTAACAGGTATTCAATCAGAGTGGATCTAACAAACTCTAATTATGATGTTCTATAGGATTGCCCCAAGTACACAGACCTGAGAAGGACAATGTTGTCCACACCCACGTCCTGGAAGAGAAACTATATGGGGCAAACGAATCACTTAAACAGACAGCTGACTTCATGAGAGAGTCTGGAATCCTACTCTGATCGAGTCCTTATCGCAGAGAGAGAATGGTGTAGGATAAGATATTAGTCATTTATTATTAATTAATTAAAGAAATGTAAATATAATAGTTTATGTAGTAAACAGCTTGTAAGTAATCTACAACAGTGTTTAGTTGAATTTATGTATTCTTTATTTCGTTTTCAATGTAAATGTATATCATGTTTTGGGCATCTCTTAGTTAGATCGAATCAAAAATGAAAACAAAATGTTTACAAGTGGATTAAAACAAGAACTTGGAGTACATGTTGATCTTGAGGAGACGTCAGATGAAATGATGAGAGCCGCGATAGCTCAGTGGTTAGTGAACTGGACTACAAAGGACAAGAGGTAGGGTTCCATCCTAAACGATGGCTTCCGGGTTCACCCAGCCTTAAATGGTTACCGGATTTTTTTCCTGGGAAAGTAAAGCGGCTCGGGCGTAATACCGACCACATTACCCCAAAAATCATGTGCAGAAGGTCTGTAAAATGTATGGTCACTAATACCATATTCCCTATACGCCACTTGGCATGACGGTGGCTCTTTACTTTTACTTTCAGATGAGATGGTTTATATACGTGTCTCAATCGTCTGGCTTGGCAAAGAATATCACGTAAGAAATTGTGAAAGGAGAGAGGTGGGCAAGAATGACTGAAGATAAAGATAAATGGAGATGGCTTTTAAGTCTGTCAGCGACCCATGTTCCTGTGGAAACAAAAGAAGATATATCATCACCAAATATCCTGTCTGCTGGCGTAGATGATCATATCTCGCCTCGACCTCCTGTCTCTTCAGTTGTTTATAGCAGACATCACAATGCTTATTCCTGCTTGAAACATTCTTGCTCAGTTCTTACTCATTTATGATCATTGCGTCAAAAGTATTTTCAGCAAGTGAATTTTCACAACAAAATCTATTTGCTCTGTATAGAAACGTCACAGTTTTTTTTTATTTTACGACCGGTGTAAGAGTAATCAACTGAATGTCGCGCTTTGTTGAAAGCGACATATTTTGCTTAGTCCATGTTTTCGAAAGATTTTATTGATTTTCTAAGGGTCCACTCGACAATTGCAGTGTCCCCATTCATCTATCCGTGACATCTTTTGTACAATACCACATTTTCAACATTTTGTTTATACAGAACTCTTGATGAACACATCACATATTTACTGTCACAACATTACGGGAACAACTGGGAACAAGTTGTGGGAATGTCATTTTCAAATCTTTTATCAAATAACAATTGTTGTGTCTTTCTTTCTTTGACAGGAAAGTTGTTAATTTTTCTAAAAGTTTCAACAAAGCGAACCTGGGGACATTCAAGAAGAAATGAATTTGTTTGAAGCCGGAAAATAAGCAAGAAATCTCTTTTTGGAAGTACTTTGATTGTAGAATCAGCAATATTTTAATTGTCACAAGTCAGGGCTATCTCCACTTGTCAGGAATTGAATCACCGCCTGAGCAAAGCAGTTACCATCAACACATTCGACAGAACCAGTGACGTACAAGTGGTTCTCAGAACTACCAGATCTCTAGCTCACAGACGTTTCGTCGTTACCTAGTCAAACTTTCCTCAAAGGAACACAAAAAGCCATGTCTATTGCCTCAATCCCAGCAAGACTTCGAGCGGAAGCGAGGTCGACAACGAGTCTGAACGAAGATGAGTCGCCATTTTCCAAGATGGTCACAAACGAGTTGCTGGATATTAAAAGTCCGAGGCTGTGGCGAGGGGCGGTGGCCGAGCTGATTGGGACTGCTCTACTCTCTATATTTACTATTGGGATGGGGCTGAAGAGGGAGGGACAAGAAGGGCCTTCGCTTCTACAGGTGAGTCCAAAGAGAGATTCCAATGATGATGTTAAGCAGACTGTTTGTACATATATCTTCTTTGTACATATATCTTGTTTGTACATATATCTTGTTTGTACATAGATTTATACAGATCAGATCAATTATTTATCAAAATACATTGCTTACTTTATTAACTTGCACACTCACGCATAAACTCACTCGCACGTACATTCTCGCACACATACACGTACACACGCACACAATCACGCAGTCATACGTACATTCATTCACATATTCGCTCACACATACCTCACACACACCTCACACACACACACATATATGCACTCACTCACACATGCACTCACTGACACATGCACTCACTGACACATGCACTCACTGACACACTCACTCACACATGCACTCACTCACACATGCACTCACTCACACATACACTCACTCACACATGCACTCACTCACACATGCACTCACTCACACATGCACTCACTCACACATGCACTCACTCACACATGCACTCACTCACACATGCACTCACTCACTTACACATACACTCGCTATTACATACACTCACTAACATATAAACTGGCGCGTCTATGTTATGGAGATATCGGATTGAATGAAAACAGATTGTACTAAAAGTGGAGAAAATTGTAGGAAGTAAAGAAAGTTATGAGGAAAGAATCATAAAATTGGAGAATGAAATAAAACATGTTACATATATAGATAATTTCAGAATATTTCAGACAAACGAAAAGTTGATACAAGAAATGTTTTGTTTTTAAAGAGAAAGAAGAACAGAAGAAAGAGCAAATGAGAGCGGGTGTAGAAAAAAACTGAAAGTCAAAGAAATAAAAGCAGATGGGAGAAAGCTAGAGAGAACAAGAGAGTAAGAATAGGAGAGAGAAATACAGAGAAAGAAGGATGGAGAGAGAGAGAGAGAGAGAGAGAGAGAGAGATTCAATGTACTAGCATTGAACATCGTATTTGAATATTGATTGATTATAATTGACAATATTAAAGTAAAACCAACTAAAATAATCGATAATTCGATGATAGACTAGACTCAGTCTAGATCCAGTCAAGTCCATGGATCGTACTTGCTTCAACTCTCTAGTCCTTGTTTCTCCTTCCTCTCCCTGCAAGGCAGATTTGTATCCAGTGTTGCCTCTCTTGAAGGACATCACTCCTGCCAGATTAACAAACCTTTCTTACCCCGGTCTATGTAGCTTTCATTCTCTTTCTGCGTTCCGCCAGGACTAACATGTTCCATCAGTATGGATTGACCTACTGGACCTCCTTCCCAGCTTTTGATGAACCTAAACCGACTGAAGTATTAACCAATAAGATAGGTACTAAAACAAGACAGTAATGTGAAGGTATTTTTTCATATTCTGTTTCTCTAAAGTCTAAATCTACATTCTATTCTTCAAGCTACATTTTTTTACTGAATGCCATTATGGTATTGCCTATTTTGATGGAGCCGCGGGTGGACATTAGTTTCTGAGCTGGTCTACTCAGAATGAGTGTCCGAGTTTGATCTCAATAGACGCTTCTAGGTTCACCCAGCCTTAAATTTTCTTGGAAAGAGAGAACGCACAGATATAATGCTGACCAAAATGTCTAAATATATCCTTCCTTCCTTCCTTCCTTCCTTCCTTCCTTCCTTCCTTCCTTCCTTCCTTCCTTCCTTCCTTCCTTCCTTCCTTCCTTCCTTCCTTCCTTCCTTCCTTCCTTCCTTCCTTCCTTCCTTCCTTCCTTCCTTCCTTCCTTCCTTCCTTCCTTCCTTCCTTCCTTCCTTCCTTCCTTCCTTCCTTCCTTCCTTCCTTCCTTCCTTCCTTCCTTCCTTCCGTTCCTTCCTTCCTTCCTTCCTTCCTTCCTTCCTTCCTTCCTTCATATCTTCCTTCCTTCCTTCCTTCCTTCCTTCCTTCCTTCCTTCCTTCCTTCCTTCCTTCCTTCCTTCCTTCCTTCCTTCCTTCCTTCCTTCCTTCCTTCCTTCCTTCCTTCCTTCCTTCCTTCTTCCTTCCTTCCTTCCTTCCTTCCTTCCTTCCTTCCTTCCTTCTTTCCTTCCTTCCTTCCCCTTCTTTCCTTCCTTCCTTCTTTCCTTCCTTCTTTCCTTCCTTCTTTCCTTCCTTCTTCCTTCCTTCCTTCCTTCCTTCCTTCCTTCCTTCCTTCCTTCCTTCCTTCCTTCCTTCCTTCCTTCCTTCCTTCCTTCCTTCCTTCCTTCCTTCCTTCCTTCCTTCCCCTTCCTTCCTTCCTTCCTTCCTTCCTTCCTTCCTTCCTTCCTTCCTTCCTTCCTTCCTTCCTTCCTTCCTTCCTTCCTTCTTTCCTTCCTTCCTTCTTCCTTCCTTCCTCCCTTCTTTCCTTCCTTCCTTCCTCCCTTCTCTTTCCTTCCTTCCTTCTTTCCTTCATTCTTTCCTTCCTTCCTTCTTCCTTCCTTTCTTCCTTCCTTCCTTCCTTCCTTCCTTCCTTCCTTCCTTCCTTCCTTCCTTCCTTCCTTCCTTCCTTCCTTCCTTCCTTCACCTTCCTTCCTTCCTTCCTTCTTTCCTTCCTTCCTTCCTTAGTTCCTTCCTACCTCCCTCCCACCCTTCGTTCCTTCCTTACTTCCTTCCTTCTATCTCTCATGGCCATGGTGATCTCTGAGTCACTACCGACAGACATCATCTACTTCCTCCATTTATCGCTATCTACAATTGCTCTTTGATATTCTGCAAAGTCGAAGCATGAGTTTGATGTTATCTTCCATCTATTTATATGTCTGCGTCTCATTCTTTACCCTTTGACAGTTCACAGAATGATCTTTGCTCAAATGTATTCAGATGCTAAAGAAATATATGAGTACCAACACCTTACTTTCTATATATGATGAGGCGTGAACAATGTCTTTCTTTCTTTCTTTCTTTCTTTCTTTCTTTCTTTCTTTCTTTCTTTCTTTCTTTCTTTCTTTCTTTCTTTCTTTCTTTCTTTCTTTCTTTCTTTCTTTCTTTCTTTCTTTCTTTTCTTTCTTTCTTTCTTTCTTTCTTTCTTTCTTTCTTTCTTTCTTTCGCTCTTTCTTTCTTTCTTTCTTTCGCTCTTTCTTTCTTTTCTTTCTTTCTTTCTTTCTTTCTTTCTTTCTTACTTTCTTTCTTCCTATCTTTCCTTCTTTTTTCTTTCCTTCTTTCCTTCTTTCTTTCTTTCTTTCTTTCTTTCTTTCTCTCTTTCGTTCTTTCTTTCTTTCTTTCTTTCTTTCTTTCTTTCTTTCTTTCTTTCCTTCTTTATTTATTTCTTTCTTTCTTTCTTTCTTTATTTATTTCTTTCTTTCTTTCCTTTTTTCTTTCTTTCTTTCTTTCTCTCTTTCTTTCTTTCATATTTTAATGCTCATCTTAAAATTCTTTCTTTAATTGATGCCCAATTTAGTGTTTCCTCGTCAACTTAACACTACATGACAATTAATTTGATGCTGTCTTATTTCTAGGCTGCGTTGGGGACTGGCTTCTTTCTGGCTGCTTTAATATCTGCCTTTAGCAACGTCAGTGGTGCTCACGTCAATCCAGCGATATCCATAGGGTTTCTAGTCACTCGTCAGATCTCAATCACAAGGTACTTGGGAAACACACTACAACATCTAGCACAACATCTACTACAACATCTACTACAACATCTACTACATCATATCTACTACAACATCTACTACAACATCTACTATAACATCTACTACAACATCTAGTACAACATCTACTACAACATCTAGTACAACTTCTACTACATCATATCTACTACAACATCTACTACAAAATCTAGTACAACAGCTACTACATCATCTACTACAACATCTACTACAACATCTACTACAACATCTACTTCTGCATCTACTACAACATCTACTACAACATTTACTACAACATCTACTTCAACATCTACTACAACATCTACTACAACATCTACTACCACATCTAGTACAACATCTACTACAACATCTACTACAACATCTAGTACAACATCTACTACAACATCTAGTACAACATCTACTACAACATCTACTACAACATCTACTACCACATCTACTACAACATCTAGTACAACATCTACTACAACATCTACTACAACATCTACTACATCTACTACAACATCTACTACAACATCTACTACAACATCTACTACAACATCTACTGAAACATCTACTACAACATCTACTACAACATATACTACTAAATCTACTATAACATCTAATATAACATCAACTACAACATCTACTATAACATCTACAAAATCTACAACAACATCTACAACATCTACTACAACATCTACTTCATCTACAACATGTTCTATATCTACAACATCTAGTATAAAATCTACTACATATACTACATCTACAACATCTACTGCATATACAAAATCTACTGCAACATCTATTACATCATCTACTACAACATCTACAACAATATCTAATACAAAATCTACAACATCTACTACACCATCTAATACAGCATCTACTATGTGTACTCGTATGTGTGATAGAGTGTACTCGTATGTGTGTGATCGAGTGTACTCATGTGTGTGTGATGAAACAACTCTATAAACATAATCCAGAAAGTAGAGTCAGGCTTATTTCGTCGTCACTGGTTGGGATCAGTACAGAGATCCAAGATTGGTAGTATCACCTTCATGTATGTCCTGGACCACGCTGGTGTTGAGGGCAACGACAGAACAGACTGACTGGTCAGTTCCCGATTATTAGATGATGGACAGCAAATGTATCATGCTGGTGTTGAGGGCAACGATTGAACAGACAGACTGGTCAGTTCCGGATTATTAGATGATGGACAGCAAATGTATCATGCTGGTGTTGAGGGCAACGACAGAACAGACTGACTGGTCAGTTCCGGATTATTAGATGATGGACAGCAAATGTATCATGCTGGTGTTGAGGGCAACGACAGAACAGACTGACTGGTCAGTTCCGGATTATTAGATGATGGACAGCAAATGTATCATGCTGGTGTTGAGGGCAACGATAGAACAGACAGACTGGTCAGTTCCGGATTATTAGATGATGGACAGCAAATGTATCATGCTGGTGTTGAGGGCAACGAGAGAACAGACAGACTGGTCAGTTCCCGATTATTAGATGATGGACAACAAATGTATCATGCTGGTGTTGAGGGCAACGACAGAACAGACAGACTGGTCAGTTCCGGATTATTAGATGATGGACAGCAAATGTATCATGCTGGGGTTGAGGGCAACGATAGAACAGACAGACTGGTCAGTTCCGGATTATTAGATGATGGACAACAAATGTATCATGCTGGGGTTGAGGGCAACGATTGAACAGACAGACTGGTCAGTTCCGGATTATTAGATGATGGACAACAAATGTATCATGCTGGTGTTGAGGGCAACGATAGAACAGACAGACTGGTCAGTTCCGGATTATTAGATGATGGACAACAAATGTATCATGCTGGTGTTGAGGGCAACGACAGAACAGACAGACTGGTCAGTTCCGGATTATTAGATGATGGACAGCAAATGTATCATGCTGGGGTTGAGGGCAACGATAGAACAGACTGGTCAGTTCCGGATTATTAGATGATGGACATGAAATGTATCATGCTGGGGTTGAGGGCAACGATAGAACAGACAGACTGGTCAGTTCGGGATTATTTGATGATGGACAACAAATGGATCCGGCAGATATCATTAACAGTCTGGGACAGATGGGTAGAACATATGACTTTTGACAGAAGTACAAATACATGGCTGTCTAGACTGTGGTAACTTGGAGTGAAGACTGATGTTGCCAGAACGGGAGCGATGTTCTGAACGAATGGGAGCTTTCGTCAACCAAATTTGAGAAGATCGAAGCATCTAGTAGGCTACAGCTACTATTGACTACATCTACTATTAACTACAGCTACTATAGGCTACATCTATTAATGTTATCATTTATCAACAGCTACCTCTATTACTCTTGTAGATGGAAAAACTACCACTGCGCCAGAAAAATGCCCGTTACCAATAAGATCTTTTGACTGATTACACTCAACGATATCAGCACTGATCATGAACTTTGTACCACCCGGTCTAGACCACTGGGATGGTCTCACCAAGTTTACAGTTTGTTTAATTATCAGTTGCGACTTCAATCTTGACAACACATTTGACTGTTGACAGATAAATAAATTTGACTATTTTTGATTTGTTACTTTTTATGTGCTAATCATGAACACTGCAACTTGGGTTTTATCGTCAGTTTCCGATTGGACTATGTATTCTATCTAATCTATTTTGCAATTCATCATCATTGGGTGCCGTCTCCGCAAAGAAAGTTGGTTACCACGGTGCACCATTCCGCTCTGTCTCTTGCTTTGATGATGCAGGATGTCAAAGGCTGACTTGTCCATCTTTTGATGTTACTCGTCTATGTTAGTCTTGGTCTGCCTCTACATCTTTCACTTTGTATTTTCTCATTCAAGATGACTTTTAGCAGGCTGTTGTGTTTTTTAACATGTCCCCAAAAATCTAATTTGTATTGTTTAAATTGTATTTAGTAGTTCTCTTTTCATTTTTAGTTTAAAACTTCATCGTTTGTTTTCTTTTCTTTCCATCCAATTATCCTATTCTTCTATAAATCCACATTTCAAAGGCTTTGTTTTTCTGTTCTGTTTTCTTGTCTAATGTCCACGTTTCTGCACCATACAGGGATTTTGAGAATTAGCTAATTAGCTGAGTGGCAGTATTCCCTAGCGTTTGGCTTTTCCTGGCAAGGTGCTGTGCCACTGAGCACGGGTTCGATCCTGCCTTGGTCCATATTTTTTTCTGTTGTTGAATATTTGTCATTTTTTCCGAGTGCTGTAAACATACCTCTTCCTCTGAATTGTTTCACTCATTCTTATTTTGATGTTGTTCCAATTTTGGTGTTCTTATCGCTTCATCATGAATCTGAAAAAAAGAGTCAAGTTTGCATTATCACAAATCATTGAAAGCTAAAGAAGAAAAGAGGAAGAGAAGAAGAAGGAGGAGGAGTAGAAGAGAAGAAGAAGGAGGAGGAGTAGAAGAGAAGAAGAAGGAGGAGATGAAGAAGAAGAAGAGAAGAAGAAGAAGGGGGAGGAGGAGGAGGAGAAGAAGAAGAAGAATGAGGAGGAGGAGAAGGATGAGTAGAAGAAGGAGGAGGAGTAGAAGAAGAAGGATCAGGAGAAGAAAAAGGAGGAGGAGTAGAAGAAGAAGGTGGAGGAGAAGATAAAGGAGGAAGAGTAGAAGAAGAAGGAGGAGGAGAAGATAAAGGAGGAGGAGTAGAAGAAGAAGGAGGAGGAGAAGATAAAGGAGGAGGAGTAGAAGAAAAAGGTGGAGGAGAAGATAAAGGAGGAGGAGCAGAAGAAGAAGGTGGAGGAGAAGATAAAGGAGGAGGAGCAGAAGAAGAAGGAGGAGGAAAAGATAAAGGAGGAGGAGTAGAAGAAGAAGGTGGAGGAGAAGATAAAGGAGGAGGAGCAGAAGAAGAAGGTGGAGGAGAAGATAAAGGAGGAGGAGCAGAAGAAGAAGGTGGAGGAGAAGATAAAGGAGGAGGAGTAGAAGAAGAAGGAGGAGGAGTAGAAGAAGAAGGTGGAGGAGAAGATAAAGGAGGAGGAGTAGAAGAAGAAGGAGGAGGAGAAGATAAAGGAGGAGGAGTAGAAGAAGAAGGTGGGGGAGAAGATAAAGGAGGAGGAGCAGAAGAAGAAGGTGGAGGAGAAGATAAAGGAGGAGGAGTAGAAGAAGAAGGAGGAGGAGTAGAAGAAGAAGGTGGAGGAGAAGATAAAGGAGGAGGAGTAGAAGAAGAAGGTGGAGGAGAAGATAAATGAGGAGGAGTAGAAGAAGAAGGTGGAGGAGAAGATAAAGGAGGAAAAGTAGAAGAAGAAGGAGGAGGAGAAGATAAATGAGGAGGAGTAGAAGAAGAAGTTGGAGGAGAAGATAAAGGAGGAAAAGTAGAAGAAGAAGGTGGAGGAGAAGATAAAGGAGGAGGAGCAGAAGAAGAAGGTGGAGGAGAAGATAAAGGAGGAGGAGCAGAAGAAGAAGGAGGAGAGAAGATAAAGGAGGAGGAGTAGAAGAAGAAGGAGGAGGAGAAGATAAAGGAGAAGGAGCAGAAGAAGAAGGTGGAGGAGAAGATAAAGGAGGTGGAGTAGAAGAAGAAGGAGGAGGAGAAGATAAAGGAGGAGGAGTAGAAGAAGAAGGTGGAGGAGAAGATAAAGGAGGAGGAGTAGAAGAAGAAGGAGGAGGAGAAGATAAAGGAGGAGGAGCAGAAGAAGAAGGTGGAGGAGAAGATAAAGGAGGAGGAGTAGAAGAAGAATGAGGAGGAGAAGATAAAGGAGGAGGAGCAGAAGAAGAAGGTGGAGGAGAAGATAAAGGAGGATGAGTAGAAGAAGAAGGAGGAGGAGAAGATAAAGGAGGAGGAGTAGAAGAAGAAGGAGGAGGAAAAGATAAAGGAGGAGGAGTAGAAGAAGAAGGAGGAGGAGAAGATAAAGGAGGAGGAGCAGAAGAAGAAGGAGGAGGAGAAGATAAAGGATGAGGAGCAGAAGAAGAAGGAGGAGGAGAAGATAAAGGAGGAGGAGTAGAAGAAGAAGGTGGAGGAGAAGATAAATGAGGAGGAGTAGAAGAAGAAGGTGGAGGAGAAGATAAATGAGTAGGAGCAGAAGAAGAAGGAGGAGGAGAAGATAAAGGAGGAGGAGTAGAAGAAGAAGGAGCAGGAGAAGTAGAAGAAGAAGGAGGAGGAGAGAAGAAGAAGGGGGAGAGAAGAAGAGGAGAGAAGAAGAAGGAGGAGAAGACGGAGGAGGAGAAGAAGAAGAAGGAGGTAGAGGAGAAAAAGAAGGAGAAGTAGAAGAAGAGGAAAGAGAAGAATGAGGAGAAGAGGAAGAAGAAGCAGGAGAAGTAGGAGAAGTAAAAGGAGGAGAAAAAGAAGAAGAAGGAAGAGGAGGAGAAGAAGAAGAAGAGAAGAAGAAGAAGGGGGAGGAGGAGGAGGAGAAGAAGAAGAAGAATGAGGAGGAGGAGAAGGATGAGTAGAAGAAGGAGGAGGAGTAGAAGAAGAAGGAGCAGGAGAAGAAAAAGGAGGAGGAGTAGAAGAAGAAGGTGGAGGAGAAGATAAAGGAGGAGGAGTAGAAGAAGAAGGAGGAGGAGAAGATAAAGGAGGAGGAGTAGAAGAAGAAGGTGGAGGAGAAGATAAATGAGGAGGAGTAGAAGAAGAAGGTGGAGGAGAAGATAAATGAGGAGGAGTAGAAGAAGAAGGTGGAGGAGAAGATAAATGAGGAGGAGCAGAAGAAGAAGGAGGATGAGAAAAGATAAAGGAGGAGGAGTAGAAGAAGAAGGAGCAGGAGAAGTAGAAGAAGAAGGAGGAGGAGAGAAGAAGAAGGGGGAGAGAAGAAGAGGAGAGAAGAAGAAGGAGGAGAAGAAGGAGGAGGAGAAGAAGAAGAAGGAGGTAGAGGAGAAAAAGAAGGAGAAGAAGAAGAAGAGGAAAGAGAAGAATGAGGAGAAGAGGTAGAAGAAGCAGGAGAAGTAGGAGAAGTAAAAGGAGGAGAAAAAGAAGAAGAAGGAAGAGGAGGAGAAGAAGAAGAAAAAAGAGAAGGAGGAGAAGTAGAAGAAGAAGAGAAGAAAAAGAAGACGAATGAGGAGGAGAAGTAAAAGAAGGAGAAGATGAAGAAGAGGAAAGAGAAGAATGAGAAGAAGTAGGAGAAGTAGAAGGTGGAGAAAAAGAAGAAGAAGGAAGAGGAGAAGAAGAAGAAAAAAAGAGAAGGAGGAGAAGTAGAAGGTGGAGAAAAAGAAGAAGAAGGAAGAGGAGAAGAAGAAGAAAAAAAAGAGAAGGAGGAGAAGTAGAAGAAGAAGGGAAGAAAAGAAGACGAATGAGGAGGAGAAGAAGAAGGAGGAGGAGAAGAGGATGAAGAAGAAGAGGGAGGGGAAGAAGAAGAATGAGAAGTAGAAGGAGTAGGAGAAGAAGAAGAAGGGGTAGGAGGAAGAGGAGGAGGCGAGAAGAAGAAGAAGGAGAAGAAGGAGGAGAGAAGATGAAGAAGAAGAGGGAGGGAAGAAGAAGAAGGAGTAGGAGAAGAAGGAGGAGGAGGCGAGAAGAAGAAAAAGGAGCAGAAGGAGCAGAAGAAGAAGAAAATGGAGGAGGAGAAGAAGAGGAGAGGAGGAGGAGAAGGAGAAAAAGAAGAGAAGTTGGAGGAGAAGATTATTTGAGGAGAAGAGGAGGAGAAGGAGAAGAGAAGAAGAAGGAGGAGGAGGAGTAGAATTAGGAGAGAAAAAGAAGAAGAAGGAGGAGGAGGATGAGAAGGAGAAGAAGAGAAGGAGGAGGAGGAGAGAAGAAGATGGTGGAGGTGGAGGAGGAGAAGAGGAGAAGAAGAAGGACGAGGAGAAGTAGAAGAAGAAGAAGAAGAATATCGTATATATCCCACAACTGATAGATGATTTAATGACAAAATTCATCTCGAACACACAGGAGAGATTCAACGAAACAAAACCATATCTGACATCAACCGTCCTGACGAAACAAAACCATATCTGACATCAACCGTCCTGGCGAAACAAAACCATATCTGACATCAACCGTCCTGACGAAACAAAACCATATCTGACATCAACCGTCCTGACGAAACAAAACCATATCTGACATCAACCGTCCTGACGAAACAAAACCATATCTGACATCAACCGTCCTGACGAAACAAAACCATATCTGACATCAACCGTCCTGACGAAACAAAACCATATCTGACATCAACCGTCCTGACGAAACAAAACCATATCTGACATCAACCGTCCTACAGAAACAAAACCATATCTGACATCAACCGTCCTACAGAAACAAAACCATATCTGACATCAACCGTCCTGACGAAACAAAACCATATCTGACATCAACCGTCCTACAGAAACAAAACCATATCTGACATCAACCGTCCTACAGAAACAACTGTTGTTTCCAACAATCTAATTATTAAAATTACTGCTGTAATCGTCCCCGTGTGTTACCGGGGCCTCATTGTGAGGGAAGTAGAGAATAGTAACTCTGTGACCTTCCAAGCATGTCGTAAGAGGCGACTAAGGAGTTGGTGGCTTGACAAGCTGTCATTGTAAAAAAGTATTGTTATGGAAACAGAGGCATGGGTTTTAGAAGCAGTGATCTCTGCAATATGTGCCATTTTGGCATGCAAGGTTTCTGTTTTTGAGATTGTGGTTCTGCCCTATGTGCCGTCTTCGGCTCGAAAGGACAATAGATAGATAGATAGATAGATAGAATTGTTCTACTTGATGTTTACTAATATTTTCCTTACACCAAACAGCGTCATGATTTCCGATAATGTTTTCATTTCTGTGTCTGCAGATTCGTGGTCTACTCGTTGTTCCAAACAGCCGGTGCAATAGCTGGGACTGGACTCATTAAAGTGCTCGTTCCTTCAGATTTTATTGGAAATCTGGGTCTCATTACCCCAGGTCAGGGAATTACTGCCTACGAGGCTCTGGGAATTGAGGTCCTCATAACATTCTTCCTCCTGTTTGTTACTCTGGCATTGGTGAGTGGGTAATATATATGGGAGGGTGGTGAGTGAGTGATAGGTATGGGAGGGTGGTGAGTGAGTGATAGATATGGGAGGGTGGTCAGTGGGTAATATATATGGGAGGGTGGTGAGTGAGTGATAGGTATGGGAGGGTGGTGAATGAGTGATAGGTATGGGAGGGTAGTGCATGAGTGATAGGTATGGGAGTGTGGGGAGTGAGTGATAGGTATGGGAGGGTGGTGAATGAGTGATAGGTATGGGAGGGTAGTGAGTGAGTGATAGATATGGGAGTGTGGGGAGTGAGTGATAGGTATGGGAGGGTGGTGAATGAGTGATAGGTATGGGAGGGTGGTGAGTGGGTAATATATATGGGAGGGTGGTGAGTGAGTGATAGGTATGGGAGGGTGGTGAATGAGTGATAGGTATGGGAGGGTAGTGCATGAGTGATAGGTATGGGAGTGTGGGGAGTGAGTGATAGGTATGGGAGGGTGGTGAGTGAGTGATAGGTATGGGAGGGTGGTGAGTGAGTGATAGATATGGGAGGGTGGTCAGTGGGTAATATACATGGGAGGGTGGTGAGTGAGTGATAGATATGGGAGGGTGGTCAGTGGGTAATATACATGGGAGGGTGGTGAGTGAGTGATAGGTATGGGAGGGTGGTGAATGAGTGATAGGTATGGGAGGGTAGTGAGTGAGTGATAGGTATGGGAGGGTGGTGAGTGAGTGATAGGTATGGGAGGGTGGTGAGTGAGTGATAGATATGGGAGGGTGGTCAGTGGGTAATATACATGGGAGGGTGGTGAGTGAGTGATAGATATGGGAGGGTGGTCAGTGGGTAATATACATGGGAGGGTGGTGAGTGAGTGATAGGAATGGGAGGGTGGTGAATGAGTGATAGGTATGGGAGGGTAGTGAGTGATAGGTATGGGAGGGTGGTGAGTGAGTGATAGGTATGGGAGGGTGGTGAGTGAGTGATAGGTATGGGAGGGTAGTGCATGAGTGATAGGTATGGGAGTGTGGGGAGTGAGTGATAGGTATGGGAGGGTGGTGAATGAGTGATAGGTATGGAGGGTGGTGAGTGAGTGATAGGTATGGGTCGGTGGTGAGTGAGTGATAGGTATGGGAGGGTGGTGAGTGAGTGATAGGTCTGGGAGGGTGGTGAGTGAGTGATAGATATGGGAGGGTGGTGAGTGAGTGATAGATATGGGAGTGCGATGAGTGGGTGATACATATGGCAGGGTGGTGAGTGAGTGATAGATATGGCAGGGTGGTAAGTAAGTGAGTAATAGATATGGGAGGATGATGTGTGAGTAATAGATATGGGAGGATGATGTGTGAGTAATAGATATGGGAAGGTGATGAGTGAGTAATAGATATGGGAGGATGGTGTGTGAGTAATAGATATGGGAGGGTGATTAGTGAGTAATAGATATGGGAGGGTGATGAGTGAGTAATAGATATGGGAGGGTGGTGAGTAATAGTGAAGGAAAGTTCTTCTTTATCTCTTCCATCTTCCAGCTCTAAGTCTTCTCTCTCTTCGATTGTCCAGCTCTAAGTCTTCCTCTCTCTTCGATTGCCCAGCTCTAAGTCTTCCTCTCTCTTCGATTGTCCAGCTCTAAGTCTTCCTCTCTCTTCGATTGTCCGGCTCTAAGTCTTCCTCTCTCTTCGATTGTCCAACTCAAAGTCTTCCTCTCTCTTCGATTGTCCAGCTCTATGTCTTCCTCTCTGTTCGATTGTCCAGCTCTAAGTCTTCCTCTCTCTTCGATTGTCCAGCTCTAACTCTTCCTCTCTCTTCGATTGTCCAGCTCTAAGTCTTCCTCTTTCTTCGATTGTCCGGCTCTAGGTCTTCCTCTCTCTTCGATTGTCCAGCTCTAAGTCTTCCTCTCTCTTCGATTGTCCAGCTCTAAGTCTTCCTCTCTCTTCGATTGTCCAGCTCTAAGTCTTCCTCTCTCTTCGATTGTCCGGCTCTAGGTCTTCCTCTCTCTTCGATTTTCCAGCTCTAAGTCTTCCTCTCTCTTCGATTGTCCAGCTCTAAGTCTTCCTCTCTCTTCGATTGTCCAGCTCTAAGTCTTCCTCTCTCTTCGATTGTCCGGGTCTAAGTCTTCCTCTCTCTTCGATTGTCCGGCTCTAGGTCTTCCTCTCTCTTCGATTGTCCAGCTCTAAGTCTTCCTCTCTCTTCGATTGTCCGGCCCCAAGTCTTCCTCTCTCTTCGATTGTCCAGCTCTAAGTCTTCCTCTCTCTTCGATTGTCCGGCTCTAGGTCTTCCTCTCTCTTCGATTGTCCAGCTCTAAGTCTTCCTCTCTCTTCGATTGTCCAGCTCTAAGTCTTCCTCTCTCTTCGATTGTCCAGCTCTAAGTCTTCCTCTCTCTTCGATTGTCCGGGTCTAAGTCTTCCTCTCTCTTCGATTGTCCGGCTCTAGGTCTTCCTCTCTCTTCGATTGTCCAGCTCTAAGTCTTCCTCTCTCTTCGATTGTCCGGCCCCAAGTCTTCCTCTCTCTTCGATTGTCCGGCTCTAAGTCTTCCTCTCTCTTCGATTGTCCGGCTCTAGGTCTTCCTCTCTCTTCGATTGTCCAGCTCTAAGTCTTCCTCTCTCTTCGATTGTCCGGCTCTAAGTCTTCCTCTCTCTTCGATTGTCCGGCTCTAGGTCTTCCTCTCTTCGGTTGTCCAGTTCTAAGTCTTCCTCTCTCTTCGATTGTCCAGCTCTAAGTCTTCCTCTCTCTTCGATTGTCCAGCTCTAAGTCTTCCTCTCTCTTCGATTGTCCAGCTCTAAGTCTTCCTCTCTCTTCGATTGTCCGGCTCTAGGTCTTCCTCTCTCTTCGATTGTCCAGCTCTAAGTCTTCCTCTCTCTTCGATTGTCCGGCTCTAAGTCTTCCTCTCTCTTCGATTGTCCGGCTCTAAGTCTTCCTCTCTCTTCGATTGTCCGGCTCTAAGTCTTCCTCTCTCTTCGATTGTCCAGCTCTAAGTCTTCCTCTCTCTTCGATTGTCCAGCTCTAAGTCTTCCTCTCTCTTCGATTGTCCGGCTCTAAGTCTTCCTCTCTCTTCGATTGTCCAGCTCTAAGTCTTCCTCTCTCTTCGATTGTCCAGCTCTAAGTCTTCCTCTCTCTTCGATTGTCCAGCTCTAAGTCTTCCTCTCTCTTCGATTGTCCAGCTCTAAGTCTTCCTCTCTCTTCGATTGTCCAGCTCTAAGTCTTCCTCTCTCTTCGATTGTCCGGCTCTAAGTCTTCCTCTCTCTTCGATTGTCCAGCTCTAAGTCTTCCTCTCTCTTCGATTGTCCGACTCTAAGTCTTCCTCTCTCTTCGATTGTCCGGCTCTAAGTCTTCCTCTCTCTTCGATTTTCCGGCTCTAAGTCTTCCTCTCTCTTCGATTGTCCGGCTCTAAGTCTTCCTCTCTCTTCTATGGTCCGGCCCCAAGTCTTTCTCTCTCTTCTATGGTCCGGCCCCAAGTCTTCCTATCTCTTCTATGGTCCGGCCCCAAGTCTTCCTATCTCTTCTATGGTCCGGCCCCAAGTCTTCCTCTCTCTTCTATGGTCCGGCCCCAAGTCTTCCTATCTCTTCTATGGTCCGGCCCCAAGTCTTCCTCTCTCTTCTATGGTCCGGCCCCAAGTCTTCCTCTCTCTTCGACTGTCCGGCCCCAAGTCTTCCTCTCTCTTCTATGGTCCGGCCCCAAGTCTTCCTATCTCTTCTATGGTCCGGCCCCAAGTCTTCCTCTCTCTTCTATGGTCCGGCCCCAAGTCTTCCTCTCTCTTCTTTGGTCCGGCCCCAAGTCTTCCTCTCTCTTCGACTGTCCGGCCCCAAGTCTTCCTCTCTCTTCTATGGTCCGGCCCCAAGTCTTCCTCTCTCTTCTATGGTCCGGCCCCAAGTCTTCCTCTCTCTTCTATGGTCCGGCCCCAAGTCTTCCTCTCTCTTCGACTGTCCGGCCCCAAGTCTTCCTCTCTCTTCGACTGTCCGGCCCCAAGTCTTCCTCTCTCTTCGACTGTCCGGCCCCAAGTCTACCTCTCTCTTCTATGGTCCGGCCCCAAGTCTTCCTCTCTCTTCTATGGTCCGGCCCCAAGTCTTCCTCTCTCTTCTATGGTCCGGCCCCAAGTCTTCCTATCTCTTCTATGGTCCGGCCCCAAGTCTTCCTCTCTCTTCTATGGTCCGGCCCCAAGTCTTCCTCTCTCTTCTATGGTCCGGCCCCAAGTCTTCCTCTCTCTTCCATGGTCCGGCTCTAAGTCTTCCTCTCTCTTCTATGGTCCGGTCCCAAGTCTTCCTCTCTCTTCTATGGTCCGGCCCCAAGTCTTCCTATCTCTTCTATGGTCCGGCCCCAAGTCTTCCTCTCTCTTCCATGGTCCGGCTCTAAGTCTTCCTCTCTCTTCCGCGGTCCGGCCCCAAGTGACTATATAGTCTTCTCTAGTTCCCTTGCAACCGTAACTCTCTGCTACGTCATGCCCCTTTCTTTACGTCATTTTCTTTTCTGTATAAGTATGTGCTTAATTTATATTTCCCCATTCTTCATCTCTTGGTGTGTACTTTTCTTCACACCATTCCCCGATAATAGATATGGAAGGGTGGTGAGTGAGCTATAGATATAGGAATGTTTTGGGTGAGTAATAGATATGGGAATGTGGTGAGTGTGTAGTAGATATGGGAGTGTGGTGAGTGTGTAGTAGATATGGGAGTGTGGTGAATGAGTGGTTGATATGGGAGTGTGGTGAATGAGTAATAGATATGGGAAGATGTTGACATAGTAATAGATTTGACAAGATGATGAGTTAGTGATAGATAAGGTTTGGATGGTAAATGAGTTAGAAAAATGGGATATCCATGAATGGGTCATACACAAGGTGAGTATGTAATAGTTATGGGAGGGTTGTGATTGAAGAATTAATATGAGAGGATTGCCAGTAAATAATAATTACAGGATGACAATCTACCTTCTATGCTATTAATTTGTCTTCATTGTTTGTCTTAGAGAATGTAAATAATATAACACTTAGAAGTTCATTAAATAATGTCTGGAGCAAAAGCAAACGAAAGGAAGAGGAAAACACTCTTACCAGTTTTCTTTAATAAACATGACATCTTCTCTTCGCCTTCACTTTCCTTTCAAGTGTCGAGTTAGGTACACAGTGTTAGTTCCCGCTATTCTGGCAGCCTTAGCCTTTGTTTCTTGATGAAGCTGTAGTGTTTTGTTGACGCTATCACTTCATCTTATTCTGCATCGACCGTTGTCTCTCCTTTATTATCCACTTAATATTATTTATGCCGTATGTCATAAATAGTGACTCCATAGAGTCACTAACATTCCCTTGTTTAGCTTTGAAATTTAATTATTGTAACACTGATATACACACACACACACACACACACACGCTCATTGGTGCAAATCTCAAGTGGGACTATCATCTTGAGGCTGCTACTACCACGCATTTTGCACGTCTTGTTACCCTCTGCTTTATTTACAACACAGTTGTTTGCAAGCGATACTTTAGTTTATTTAGGAAGCTGAGTGGCAGTGTTCCCTAGCGTTTGGCTTTTCGTGGCAAGGCGCTGTGCCACTGAGTATGGGTTCCATCCTGCTTTGGTTCATACTTTTGTTTGTTGTTGATTATTTGTCATTTTTCCGAGTGCTGTAAACATACCTCTTCCTCTGAATTGATTCGCTCTTTAGTTTATTTACCCTGTTCTGTTCATGGGATCTGTTTCACTGCTTAGATGCTCACTGTGAAGGTGAGAGTGGTACCTCTCTCGTGAGTTACGATGTTTGAGGCGACACTAGACAGGAGTCTCCCAACACTTCTTGATAAGCGGTCGAGCACATGTGGGTAACAAACCTGCGCGCATAGACGCCGATTCAAGCCTCGTACCTTTACCTTTAGTGCCACTGAAGTCGCGGGAATTCCTCTATTCTGCTTCACTCATATCACGGCTCCCTTTAAAGCACTTTCTTCTTCTTCTTCTATCTTTGAGCTCCCTGAGGAGCATAGGTCTTCAACAAACACTTTCCAAGCCGTTCTGTTTCTTGCCATTCTATTAAGATCGTTCCATGTCTTCTCCATCATTTACATCTCTGCTTCTATCTGTCTTCTCCAAGAATTCCTTGGTCTTCATCTTTGTCTTTTCCCCTGGGGATTCCAAAAAAGGGCATGTTGTGTAATGCTCTCAGTTGGCTTCCGCAGTGTGTTTCCTATCCAGCGCCATCGTCTTCGCTGTATATCTTTACCCACTGGTATTTGACTGGTACATTTCCATAATTCTGTGTTTGTGATTTTGTTGCGTTGGCAAATTATGTTGACAAGGTGGACTACCGGCCAACCCTTATCGGCTGCACAGACGCCGACTCCAAACGGCTTCCATCAAAAAGACAGTTTAAATGTCTTTCTTAGCACATACTTCTATTATACATTCAATGTGTAAAAAAGAAGTCGCATCATAATATTTGAAGCCTTTTGTGGTTAACAACTGAATATTGCATCCCCCGAAACTATCAGATTTTACAATCTTTGATATTTTTATTTTTACGAGCATTAACTGTTAAAATGTCTTTTCTACACAAGTAATGACGTCACCTTGAAATGTGACGCTTTGCGTGTTTTCTCGCAAGCTAGAACCACTCCCATACAAAACATCAATTTTAAAACTGAGAGACATGTACTAGGCTCAGGACATCACCGTCCATCAATGCTGCAACATTTCTAAGATCGAACTAAAATCACCACTTTGAAATGGAAACAAACAGCCGTGGCAACGGTAAGACATGAATTGATGTCACACGTCAGTAACATCTCTGGGAAAAAGCCGTATCAGCAATAATTCAAATGGTGAGGTCATCATCATTATATAACGTAACGGGTAGATATAATGACCTATAGGAGCCGTGGGAAAGCTCTGATAACTCTGTGTATGTCTGTATTCAATAGACGTCAGTGAAGTGAATACTATTTCAAATGCTTAGTGTTTGAATAGTTTCGCGTAAAGTGAATACGTAAATTTGAGACAATAAATACATTTAGAGATTCCATTTGCTGTAAATTAAAATAAATAATATTTGGCTTTAGCAATGTATGTAAGAATAATAACAACTTTAAAGTCGTTATACAAAGCATTGTAGTATGAGGTAATCTGATCACCAGAAGTGTTCCTCCGCCGAGAAATTGATGAAATAAGTGAAAATGAAACACGGCAAAGTCATTAATAATGAATATCGATGATAGTAGAAACTGATTCTTATTCATCATCATTATTAGGTGCCGTCTCCACATCGAAGGTTGGCTGCCATAGAGCGCCATTTTTCTCTGTCTCTTGTCTCGATAGTGCACGTTGCTATATGTCGATTCTAGTAGGAAATAGTAAGGTAAGAAATGATAGTTGATAGTAATATTAACACATTTACTAAAGGTAGAAAGTAAAGGTTATTAAAGCAACTAACAATACAATTTAATAAAGTAAGAAATGATAGTTGTTAGTAATATTAACACATTTACTAAAGGTAGAAAGTAAAGGTTATTAAAGCAACTAACAATACAATTTAATAAAGTAAGAAATGATAGTTGTTAGTAATATTAACACATTTACTAAAGGTAGAAAGTAAAGGTTATTAAAGCAACTAACAATACAATTTAATAAAGTAAGAAATGATAGTTGTTAGTAATATTAACACATTTACTAAAGGTAGAAAGTAAAGGTTATTAAAGCAACTAACAATACAATTTAATAAAGTAAGAAATGATAGTTGTTAGTAATATTAACACATTTACTAAAGGTAGAAAGTAAAGGTTATTAAAGCAACTAACAATACAATTTAATAAAGTAAGAAATGATAGTTGTTAGTAATATTAACACATTTACTAAAGGTAGAAAGTAAAGGTTATTAAAGCAACTAACAATACAATTTAATAAAGTAAGAAATGATAGTTGTTAGTAATATTAACACATTTACTAAAGGTAGAAAGTAAAGGTTATTAAAGCAACTAACAATACAATTTAATAAAGTAAGAAATGATAGTTGTTAGTAATATTAACACATTTACTAAAGGTAGAAAGTAAAGGTTATTAAAGCAACTAACAATACAATTTAATAAAGTAAGAAATGATAGTTGTTAGTAATATTAACACATTTACTAAAGGTAGAAAATAAAGGTTATTAAAGCAACTAACAATACAATTTAATAAAGTAAGAAATGATAGTTGTTAGTAATATTAACACATTTACTAAAGGTAGAAAGTAAAGGTTATTAAAGCAACTAACAATACAATTTAATAAAGTAAGAAATGATAGTTGTTAGTAATATTAACACATTTACTAAAGGTAGAAAGTAAAGGTTATTAAAGCAACTAACAATACAATTTAATAAAGTAAGAAATGATAGCTGTTAGTAATATTAACACATTTACTAAAGGTAGAAAGTAAAGGTTATTAAAGCAACTAACAATACAATTTAATAAAGTAAGAAATGATAGTTGTTAGTAATATTAACACATTTACTAAAGGTAGAAAGTAAAGGTTATTAAAGCAACTAACAATGCAATTTAATAAAGTAAGAAATGATAGTTGATAGTAATATTAACACATTTACTAAAGGTAGAAAGTAAAGGTTATTAAAGCAACTAACAATACAATTTAATAAAGTAGGAAATGATAGTTGTTAGTAATATTAACACATTTACTAAAGGTAGAAAGTAAAGGTTATTAAAGCAACTAACAATACAATTTAATAAAGTAAGAAATGATAGTTGTTAGTAATATTAACACATTTACTAAAGGTAGAAAGTAAAGGTTATTAAAGCAACTAACAATACAATTTAATAAAGTAAGAAATGATAGTTGTTAGTAATATTAACACATTTACTAAAGGTAGAAAGTAAAGGTTATTAAAGCAACTAACAATGCAATTTAATAAAGTAAGAAATGATAGTTGATAGTAATATTAACACATTTACTAAAGGTAGAAAGTAAAGGTTATTAAAGCAACTAACAATACAATTTAATAAAGTAAGAAATGATAGTTGTTAGTAATATTAACACATTTACTAAAGGTAGAAAGTAAAGGTTATTAAAGCAACTAACAATACAATTTAATAAAGTAAGAAATGATAGTTGTTAGTAATATTAACACATTTACTAAAGGTAGAAAGTAAAGGTTATTAAAGCAACTAACAATGCAATTTAATAAAGTAAGAAATGATAGTTGATAGTAATATTAACACATTTACTAAAGGTAGAAAGTAAAGGTTATTAAAGCAACTAACAATACAATTTAATAAAGTAAGAAATGATAGTTGTTAGTAATATTAACACATTTACTAAAGGTAAAAAGTAAAGGTTATTAAAGCAACTAACAATACAATTTAATAAAGTAAGAAATGATAGTTGTTAGTAATATTAACACATTTACTAAAGGTAGAAAGTAAAGGTTATTAAAGCAACTAACAATACAATTTAATAAAGTAAGAAAGAATGCAACTGAAGAAAGTAAGAAATTATAGATTATAGTAAGATTAGCTTCATTTACTAAAGATATAAAGTAGAGATTATAAAAGTGACTTACAATATAATTTAATAAAGAAAGAATGCAATTGAAGAAAGCAAGAAAAAATGCAACTTAATAAAGTAAGAAAGAAGTGTTGTGTACAATTAAACTGCAAAAATATTTTTCAATAAAAAGTAAACAAAATAATTGGATGAAATAAGTATCTATTTAGTCAACTCAACAAGATTAGTTTGTAGTTATGATAGAATAAAGTGAATGTGAAAACGAACAATTAACAAATAAGTATAGTTTAGTTACCTACATGCAATGAACGTTGCAAAGCGAAAGACAACAATCGGTGGTAATTTAAATGAAATGAAAGAATTCAGAGATGGGAGTTATCAGCAGTAATTGGGGCGTATACATTCCTAGTGAAGGGAAACAAACCCTGAGGAGCGTGTCATCTATAGACTCCATCGCAATACTGTGTGAGGTTCATCATCATCATCAAACTGGTTCCTGTTTGCTCCTATGACATACTCTAAAGATTCCACTGTCCTGTCCGAGGTGCCAAACGTTTACTTCAATCAATGCAAAGATTTTATGAAACCGACCTTCCCTCTTCTCTTTCTCTCTTCTGTCGGAAACCATGACCTCCATAATGGCCATTCTTGGACCGCTTTATGTGTCGTTTTAATTTACACAAGTTTTATTTTCCGGTTAAAAGGGATAAAACCCCATCGGCAGCTGCATCAATAACAAACAAAGAAAGTATTTATTGCGACATCGTCTAGTCTATTGAGTTTCTTATCGGAAAGGGGATGAAGAGTTCACGAGGAGCTTAGTGATAAAAATAATCTATCAAAAGTTAAAAGTTCTATCCATGTCCTTAGGTGTCCATGTCTTCAGGTGTCCATGTCTTTAAGTGCCCTTGTATTTAGGTGTCCATGTCATTAGGTGTTCATATTTTTAGATGTCCATTGTCCATGTCATTAGGTGTTCATATCTTTAGATGCCCATGTCTTTAGATGTCCATGTCTTTAGATGTCCATGTCTTTAGATGCCCATGTCTTTAGATGTCCATGTCTTTAGATGTCCATGTCTTTAGATGTCCATGTCTTTAGATGCCCATGTCTTTAGATATCCATGTCTTTAGATGTCCATGTCTTTAGGTGGCCATGTCTTTAGGTGGCCATGTCTTTAGATGCCCATATCTTTAAGTGTCCATGTCTTTAGGTGTCCATGTCTTTAGGTGTCCATGTCTTTAGATGCCCATGTCTTTAGATGTCCATGTCTTTAGGTGGCCATGTCTTTAGGTGGCCATGTCTTTAGATGCCCATATCTTTAAGTGTCCATGTCTTTAGGTGTCCATGTCATTAGGTGTCCATGTCTTTAGATGCCCATGTCTTTAGAAGTCCATGTCTTTAGGTGGCCATGTCTTTAGGTGGCCATGTCTTTAGATGCCCATATCTTTAGATGCCCATGTCTTTAGATGTCCATGTCTTTAGGTGGCCATGTCTTTAGATGCCCATATCTTTAGATGTCCATGTCTTTAGGTGTCCATGTCTTTAGGTGTGCATGCCTTTAGGTGTCCATGTTTTTAGGTGGCCATGACTTTAGGTGTCCATATCTTTAGGTGTCCATATCTTTAGGTGCCCATATATTTAGGTATCCATATCTTTAGATGTCCATGTCTTTAGGTGTCCATGTCTTTAGGTGTCCATATCTTTAGGTGTCCATGTCTTTAGGTGTATATATCTTTAGGTGTCCATGTCTTTAGGTGTCCATATCTTTAGGTGTCCATATCTTTAGGTGCCCACATCTTTAGGCATCCATATCTTAAAATTTCCATGTCTTTAGGTGGCCATGTCTTTAGGTGTCCATATCTTTAGGTGTCCATATCTTTAGGTGTCCATATCTTTAGGTGTCCATGTTTTTAGGTGGCTATGTCTTCAGGTGTCCATATCTTTAGGTGTCCATATCTTTAGGTGTCCACATCTTTAGGTGTCCATATCTTTAGGTATCCATATCTTTAGGTGTCTATGTCTTTAGATGTCCATGTCTTTAGGTGTACATGTCTTTAGGTGTACATGTCTTTAGGTGTCCATGTCTTTAGATGTGCATGTCTTTAGGTGTGCATGTCTTTAGGTGGCCATGGCTTTAGATGTCCATGTCTTTAGGTGTACATGTCTTTAGGTGTCCATGTCTTTAGATGTGCATGTCTTTAGGTGTGCATATTTTTAGGTGTCCATGTCTTTAGGTGTCTATATCTTTAGATGTCCATGTCTTTGGGTGTACATGTCTTTAGGTGTCCATGTCTTTAGATGTGCATGTCTTTAGGTGCCCATGTCTTTAGATGTCCATGTCTTTAGATGTCCATATCTTTAGATGTCCATATCTTTAGATGTCCATGTCTTTAGATGTCCATGTCTTTAGGTGTCTATGTCTTTAGATGTCCATGTCTTTTGATGTCCATATCTTTAGATGTCCGTATCTTTAGATGTCCATGTCTTTAGAAGTCCATGTCTTTAGGTGTCCATATCTTTAGATGTCCATATCTTTAGGTGTCCATATCTTTAGATGTCCATATCTTTAGGTGTCCATATCTTTAAATGTCCTTATCTTTAGGTGTCCATGTCTTTAGGTGTCCTTATCTTTAGGTGTCCATATCTTTAGGTGTGCGTGTCTTTAGGTGTCAATGTCTTTAAGTGTCCATATCTTTAGATGTCAATATCTTTAGGTGTCCATATCTTTAGGTGTGTATGTGTTTAGGTGTCCTTGTCTTTAGGTGTCCTTATCTTAAGGTGTCCATGTCTTTTGGTATTTGAAGAATGTAATATTAGTGCCGTCATGTTCCAGTTTCCAACGCAACATTTTTAAATGGACGATGTGGGTAATATTGCGCCAACTGTTTCGTCTCATTACAAAGTGGCATTTTAGTTCTAGTCTTTAAAATGTTGCAGCATTTATGGATGAAGATGTTATGAGTCTAGTACATTCTACTCATTCTTAAATTTGGTATCTTATGAAAGTGGTTTCAATATGCAATATCACACGCTAAACGTAAAACCCTTAGCTAAAGTCAATATTTATGTGGCAATGATATTTTACAAAGAGGAAGACCAAGACATTCTTGGAGAAGACAGACAGAAGCAGAGATGAAGATGATGGGAAAGATATGGAATGATCTTAAAAGAATGGCAAGAAACAGAACGACTAGGAAAGTGTTTATTGAATGAAGACCTATGCTCCACTGGGAGCTGAAAGTGTTTGTTGAAGACCTATGCTCCACAGGGAGCTGAAAGTGTTTGTTGAAGACCTTTGCTCCACAGGGAGCTGAAAGTGTTTTTTTGAAAACCTATGCTCCACAGGGAGCTGAAAGTGTTTGTGAACACCTATGCTCCACAGGGAGTTGAACGTGTTTGTTGAAGACCTATGCTTCACAGGGAGCTGAAAGTGTTTGTTGAAGACCTATGCTCCACTGGGAGCTGAAAGTGTTTTTTGAAAACCTATGCTTCACAGGGAGCTGAAAGTGTTTGTTGAAGACCTATGCTCCACAGGCAGCTGAAAGTGTTTGTTGAAGACCTATGCTCCACAGGCAGCTGAAAGTGTTTGTTGAAGACCTATGCTCCACAGGCAGCTGAAAGTGTTTGTTGAAGACCTATGCTCCACAGGGAGCTGAAGTCTTTGTTGAAGACCTATGCTCCACAGGGAGCTGAAAGTGTTTGTTGAAGACCTATGCTCCACAGGCAGCTGAACGTGTTTGTTGAAGACCTATGCTCCACAGGCAGCTGAAAGTGTTTGTTGAAGACCTATGCTCCACAGGCAGCTGAAAGTGTTTGTTGAAGACCTTTGCTCCACAGGGAGCTGAAAGTGTTTGTTGAAGACCTATGCTCCACAGGGAGCTGAAAGTGTTTGTTGAAGACCTATGCTCCACAGGCAGCTGAAAGTGTTTGTTGAAGACCTATGCTCCACAGGGAGCTGAAAGTGTTTGTTGAAGACCTATGCTCCACAGGGAGCTGAAAGTGTTTGTTGAAGACCTATGCTCCACAGGGAGCTGAAAGTGTTTGTTGAAGACCTATGCTCCACAGGCAGCTGAAAGTGTTTGTTGAAGACCTATGCTCCACAGGCAGCTGAAAGTGTTTGTTGAAGACCTATGCTCCACAGGGAGCTGAAAGTGATTGTTGAAGACCTATGCTCCACAGGGAGCTGAAAGTGTTTGTTGAAGACCTATGCTCCACAGGGAGCTGAAAGTGTTTGTTGAAGACCTATGCTCCACAGGCAGCTGAAAGTGTTTGTTGAAGACCTATGCTCCACAGGGAGCTGAAAGTGTTTGTTGAAGACCTTTGCTCCACAGGGAGCTGAAAGTGTTTGTGAAGACCTATGCTCCACAGGGAGCTGAAAGTGTTTGTTGAAGACCTATGCTCCACAGGGAGCTGAAAGTGTTTGTTGAAGACCTATGCTCCACAGGGAGCTGAAAGTGTTTGTTGAAGACCTATGCTCCACAGGCAGCTTAAAGTGTTTGTTGAAGACCTATGCTCCACAGGGAGCTGAAAGTGTTTGTTGAAGACCTATGCTCCACAGGGAGCTGAAAGTGTTTGTTGAAGACCTATGCTCCACAGGGAGTTGAACGTGTTTGTTGAAGACCTATGCTCCACAGGGAGCTGAAAGTGTTTGTTGAAGACCTATGCTCCACAGGGAGCTGAAAGTGTTTGTTGAAGACCTATGCTCCACAGGGAGCTGAAAGTGTTTGTTGAAGACCTATGCTCCACAGGGAGTTGAACGTGTTTGTTGAAGACCTATGCTCCACAGGCAGCTGAAAGTGTTTGTTGAAGACCTATGCTCCACAGGGAGCTGAATGTGTTTGTTGAAGACCTATGCTCCACAGGCAGCTGAAAGTGTTTGTTGAAGACCTATGCTCCACAGGGAGCTGAAAGTGTTTGTTGAAGACCTATGCTCCACAGGGAGCTGAAAGTGTTTGTTGAAGACCTATGCTCCACAGGGAGCTGAAAGTGTTTGTTGAAGACCTATGCTCCACAGGCAGCTGAAAGTGTTTGTTGAAGACCTATGCTCCACAGGCAGCTGAAAGTGTTTGTTGAAGACCTATGCTCCACAGGGAGCTGAAAGTGTTTGTTGAAGACCTATGCTCCACAGGGAGCTGAAAGTGTTTGTTGAAGACCTATGCTCCACAGGCAGCTGAAAGTGTTTGTTGAAGACCTATGCTCCACAGGGAGCTGAAAGTGTTTGTTGAAGACCTATGCTCCACAGGGAGCTGAAAGTGTTTGTTGAAGACCTTTGCTCCACAGGGAGCTGAAAGTGTTTGTGAAGACCTATGCTCCACAGGGAGCTGAAAGTGTTTGTTGAAGACCTATGCTCCACAGGGAGCTGAAAGTGTTTGTTGAAGACCTATGCTCCACAGGGAGCTGAAAGTGTTTGTTGAAGACCTATGCTCCACAGGCAGCTGAAAGTGTTTGTTGAAGACCTATGCTCCACAGGGAGCTGAAAGTGTTTGTTGAAGACCTATGCTCCACAGGGAGCTGAAAGTGTTTGTTGAAGACCTATGCTCCACAGGGAGTTGAACGTGTTTGTTGAAGACCTATGCTCCACAGGGAGCTGAAAGTGTTTGTTGAAGACCTATGCTCCACAGGGAGCTGAAAGTGTTTGTTGAAGACCTATGCTCCACAGGGAGCTGAAAGTGTTTGTTGAAGACCTATGCTCCACAGGGAGCTGAAAGTGTTTGTTGAAGACCTATGCTCCACAGGGAGCTGAAAGTGTTTGTTGAAGACCTATGCTCCACAGGGAGCTGAAAGGTAGAAGAAGAAGAATGATGCTTTAGTAGTTAACGCTCGTAACGAAACGATTGGCACATCGGAGAGTGTCGGGGATGCAATATTCTATTTTTAACCACAAATGTTTTTTATTTTTTAAACCATTATTTTAAAATCTAGCTTCTTCTGATCACGTTGTATGTGTGTAACAAGTATGTGTATTTATAGAACAAGCATGTATATTTATAGATCAAACATGTGTCTTTATATAACAAGCATGTGTCTTTATAGAACAAGCATGTGTCTTTATAGAACAAACATGTGTCTTTATAGATCAAACATGTGTCTTTATAGAACAAGCATGTGTCTTTATAGAACAAACATGTGTCTTTATAGATCAAACATGTGTCTTTATAGAACAAACATGTGTCTTTATAGAACAAACATGTGTCTTTATAGATCAAACATGTGTCTTTATAGAACAAGCATGTGTCTTTATAGAACAAACATGTGTCTTTATAGAACAAGCATGTGTCTTTATAGAACAAACGTGTCTTTATAGATCAAACATGTGTCTTTATAGAACAAACATGTGTCTTTATAGAACAAACATGTGTCTTTATAGAACAAACATGTGTATTTATAGAACTTTTCTGGAAAGACACAGATTAGCAAATCTACTAAAGTTATGGTTATTGGTTATTGGTTATTGGTTATTGGTTATGGAAGGCCTCGGTATCACTGCAAGCGAATTAAAATCCATAATTGCTCAACCGCCCGTGCCAGTGGAATCATCCGAATTATAACTCATCTTCCAAACAAAGAAAGGTAACTGTAGTCCCCATCATAGCAGTCTCAGCACACGCCAAAAGACATAAGGCGAAACCGCACAGAAAGTGAACACAGCCAACTGTTCCCTGTCATACGATATCATCATTCATCGTACACAATTGGAGTATCGAAACATGATCAAAATGGATGAGACACACAGCTCACGGTGTGCACAGAGCACTTAACTCAGTAGCTCCTGCAACAAGCCGGACTTGGAACATGAGGAAACTGCAACAAGGAACACTTTGCAGACATAGCCTTCAATGGTTCCTGCCGCCTATCCATCACATTGCCCGGAAGATCACGTCCTCCTGAAAATGATGATCGTCATAGTAAATGTATGGCGCTTGATGATGTTAGGACATCGTGTTTAACTCCAACTCCGAACATACAAAACACAGTTCGTCGTCAGATTATCCCCGATGCACACCAAACGCAAGATCGCAAGATTAGCGCATGGTCGGTCTTGGGACACACGATGATCCATTATGATGACGTAGCACGCACAAAATGTCTGCGCCCATGTATTCATGATTATATACTGGGTACAAATAATAATACATAAATATTATTATATGGGGAACTTCCGAGGCGATAATAGGGAATAATAGAACAAAGAAGTATGTGTTAGCACTCGGAAAAATTGATAGACAAACAACAATAGAAAAAAACGAAGAACAATATATGGTCCGAAGTGGGATCGAACCCGTACTCAGTGGCACCGCGCCTTGCCACGAGAAGCCGAACGCTTGGTACACTGCCACGCAGCCAACTAAAAAATTGGCTATTGCAGTAGTGTCTTCCACGAAAGGCGATCTCAATGACTATAGCATAGGGTAACGATCACAGACCGGAAATAAATTGTATATTTGTACTTTCCTATTAATGCAAGTATCTCCCAGTAGGGCTGAATACTTGTGTTGTAGACAAACATTTATTGGACGAAACAGCACGAATAGTAGTTCCCAGTGGTTATATACTGGGTACAAATAATAATACATAAATATTATTATATGGGGAACTTCCGAGGCGATAATAGGGAATAATAGAACAAAGAAGTATGTGTTAGCACTCGGAAAAATTGATAGACAAACAACAATAGAAAAAAACGAAGAACAATATATGGTCCGAAGTGGGATCGAACCCGTACTCAGTGGCACCGCGCCTTGCCACGAGAAGCCGAACGCTTGGTACACTGCCACGCAGCCAACTAAAAAATTGGCTATTGCAGTAGTGTCTTCCACGAAAGGCGATCTCAATGACTATAGCATAGGGTAACGATCACAGACCGGAAATAAATTGTATATTTGTACTTTCCTATTAATGCAAGTATCTCCCAGTAGGGCTGAATACTTGTGTTGTAGACAAACATTTATTGGACGAAACAGCACGAATAGTAGTTCCCAGTGGTTATATACTGGGTACAAATAATAATACATAAATATTATTATATGGGGAACTTCCGAGGCGATTCCCTATTATCGCCTCGGAAGTTCCCCATATAATAATATTTATGTATTATTATTTGTACCCAGTATATAACCACTGGGAACTACTATTCGTGCTGTTTCGTCCAATAAATGTTTGTCTACAACACAAGTATTCAGCCCTACTGGGAGATACTTGCATTAATAGGAAAGTACAAATATACTATTTATTTCCGGTCTGTGATCGTTACCCTATGCTATAGTCATTGAGATCGCCTTTCGTGGAAGACACTACTGCAATAGCCAATTTTTTAGTTGGCTGCGTGGCAGTGTACCAAGCGTTCGGCTTCTCGTGGCAAGGCGCGGTGCCACTGAGTACGGGTTCGATCCCACTTCGGACCATATATTGTTCTTCGTTTTTTTCTATTGTTGTTTGTCTATCAATTTTTCCGAGTGCTAACACATACTTCTTTGTTCTATTATTCCCTATTCATGATTACTCTAGTGAATGCAGTCTACAACGAACGAAACATGGTACAAACTTCCCAAAGACGCTGACTTGACTGACTTGACGGAGCACACCATATTAATGCATTGTAACTTGTAAATAACTTGCGGCAACCATCTCCATCAAGCGGTCACTGAACAGCACTTTGTGTGACGTAAAACGCAGATCAACATTAGACGTTGGAAGAGCGCATTCACAATACTTGAATTGTCAAAACGGAGCATTGCTGTGCGTGCAACGCCAATTCAATGGCGCAGATATAACAAGTAGAACATCATTTCGACTGGAATGCAGAAAATTGGAACTGAAACCCGAAATTGATAAGAATCCAACGGAATTTCTGCAGCAATAGAGAGAATGTGACTCAATTCCGCCATCTTGGAAACGGAAGTCCAAATCTACTAAAGTATCAGTGACTAACAACTGTGAGGCCGCCCTACTTTCTTAGAAAAATCAGGTACCCATTTAAGGCTGTGAAAACTTAGAAGTCAAAAATAGGGACAGAGGTCTTCCGATTTTGATAAACAGATCCACGCCCACAAGTCTAATCATGGTCTTTGTTGACAAACAGATCTACGCCCACAAGTCTAATCATGGACTGTGTCGACAAATACACCCACACCCTCAAGTCTAATCATGTACTGTGTCGACAAATACACCCACACCCACAAGTCTAATTATCTAGCCACCTGATTCTCCATATAACAAATATGATGTTGACAAACATATTTAATAACTGATCATTTGTTATCTTACTATGGGGTTGTGTTTGTGTTGAACAGGTCGACCCAGGCCGTGATGATCTTGCTGGCTCAGTTCCCCTCATGGTTGGTCTGACGGTAACTGTCAACATCTTATTTGCCGTAAGTATCTTATTTTATTTTTTATGACAAACTTCTCAGTTTGAGAACACAGAACGTGATATTTTACAAGCTATAACGTTGGTCGTGACGGGAAACTAAAATAAACAAGATAAAAGAAACGAAATACTGTAATTGAAAACGAAGAAAACTATAAAACTTCGGCCTCTTCCCCCCCCCCCAATCCCCCATCCCCACTCCTAGCTTTTGAGCATTTAGACTAACAAATAAAGACAAAACAGACTACTACAACGTTTCCGCGAAAACCTTCATCAGATACATCAAACTAACTATATTTAAATCCTAACTGCCATATTGTTTATTAATCTTTTAACCAGACTTTGCGTAAATCCTGGCCACTGTCTTAACCGCCGCTCTTGCCGCCATTTCTTTCGAAGAGTATAGTGCTTTTGCTTTCTGAATATGATTTATGTGTTTATTTTTTGTTATAGTTTGTTTTATGTACCTGACGAAGGCTTGTGCTGAAACGTTGGAGTAGTTTGACTTATCTTTATGTTAGTATAGCTGCTCCATACCATCTTATGTTTATGATATAATCCCTGCAGGTAAGGCTCTCTAGTCCTGGCGAGTAGCCCAAATAGGAGAAGCTGACAACTAGAAACAACGCAACTAGATAAAGATTCATTACTTTGGTAATTCTTACTTACAAGATAAGGCAACCATCATTATAAATAATTACTTTCAGCAAAGTAATGGAAATCCGAATGAAAGGGAAACAATTCTTATCAAATGTATATCGAAGACACATGTATTGAACCCGCTCAATTATAGATACAATGCAGCATAACTAGCGAATGAAGAGAGAAAAGAAAACAAAAGCTTACTAAGGCTTTGAAGTACAAACTGGAAAGATTTCAAATCAAAACAAACATCGTCTTAACAGACGGATGGTAGGGTAGCAAGCAATCATGATCATTCATTAGTTTGGTAAAAATATTAGTGTCTTATGCTGTATGTTGCTTTGCTGCACAGGTTCTCTCATGCCTGAATATGCCAATATTGGACAGACAGATCCGGCCTTAGAACGAACAAGATGTTTTCGTGGTGCCTGGCCTCGTCTCTTTTCTTCTGCGCCTTTTGTCTTTTGAATTTGATATCATCACCGTCTCGAAAGTTGCTGTGCCATTTTTGATGTGTTCTCCCAGTGCTGCGATATGGATGGCTCCCAATTTCTTTCACTGACAGAGAATTCCCTCAAGGAAGCCCTGCAAACATCCTTATATCTCAGCACATGTTTGCCCTTTGGTCTCTTTCCGTCCTTAAATTGTCCATACAATATTTGCTTGGAAATACGAGTGTTTGCCATTCTTCATACATGACCAAGCTACCTTATTCTATGACTCCTAAGTGTTTCTATGATGGATGCGTCGTTGTAAGACATTAGAGTTGGTTACTTTGTCCTGCCATGTTCATAATCTTTCGAATGCCAGACACATGTAAGCTGTTTAAACTTTTATCCTCCCTACATAGGTAGTCCAAGTTTCTGACCCTTATAGAAGTATATTGAGCACACACATTTGGTAAATATGAATTCTATGAAGAATATATACATAAGAATATGGAATACTAGAGTCACTAGGAGGGATAACACCAGAAGAGGCTAACATAAGAGCAAAGAATCGTAGATTGTATCTCCCCTCGACGCCAACGGCAATGGAGGAAGGGAAAGAAGAAGAAGTAAGAATATATGTTGATTGTAATAGTGATCATATAATGGACTTAAAATGAGCGTGTTCTTAGAATGAGTTAGGAATGGTGACGAAATGGCATAACCAAAATGTCGCTTGAACATTATCCTTACACGTTTTGCTTATTCCTAATTCTGCAAGCAACTAAACTAATGTATTCACATTTTAAAATATATTTGAATTAGAAATATTTGTTATGAAATGTTTTTTTTAATTTTTTGAATAATCTTTTTTTCTTTTCAGGCTCACATTTCTGGTGCCTGCATGAATCCAGCGAGAAACTTCGGCTCGGCCATGTTGTTGGGGGATTTCCACAATAATTGGGTAAAGTGAAAGATACATAGAAATGTCAATTCACATAATTAAAATTCACTTGTAGCCATACACTGGTTCATCTATCCAACTTTCAGCTCGACAGGAAAAGGAAACAAGATTACAAAAGATTAATATCAATGTTAACTCCTTCCCGTACGTTTCACCACACTGTGTGCCATGCCGATTTTGGCAGTATACGTTTCGCCACATAGTGCACCACGCTCAATTTGATTAGTGTGAACGCCATCAAACCATATTCTTTTTACATGTCTTGTATCATCTTGGTATTGGTGAAATTTAATACCTTGTTCAATTACCTGAAAATTCGTATAAAATATGTTATGTGTTAGATAAATATAAATATGTAGATTGATTCTTAAAACCATGAACAATTTTGTCTCTGAAATTTCTTCCGTTGGGTCGATAAAAATCTTCCGTACGGAAAGAGTTAAGTCTGACGGACATTATTAAGAGGGAAGATTTCAAAAGCACGATCAATGTTAAACCTGGCTGACATTATCAAGAAAGAAGATTTTAAAACCGCGACATTAATGTTAATATAATGAACATTATCAAGAAAGAAGATTTCAAAACCGCGACAGTAATGTTAATATAACAAACATTATCAAGAAAGAAGATTTCAAAACCGCGACAGTAATGTTAATATAACGAACATTATCAAGAAAGAAGATTTCAAAACCGCGACAGTAATGTTAATATAACGAACATTATCAAGAAAGAAGATTTCAAAACCGCGACATTAATGTTAAAATAACGAACATTATCAAGAAAGATGATTTCAAAACCGCGACATTAATGTTAAAATAACGAACATTATCAAGAAAGAAGATTTCAAAACCGCGACATTAATGTTAAAATAACGAACATTATCAAGAAAGAAGATTTCAAAACCGCGACATTAATGTTAAAATAACAAACATTATCAAGAAAGATGATTTCAAAACCGCGACATTAATTTTAAAATAACGAACATTATCAAGAAAGAAGATTTTAAAACCGCGACATTAATGTTAAAATAACGAACATTATCAAGAAAGAAGATATCAAAACCGCGTCATTAATGTTAATATAACGAACATTATCAAGAAAGAAGATTTCAAAAGCGCGATATTAATGTTAAACCGGACAGACATTATCAAGAAAGAAGATTTCGAAAGCGCAACATCAATGTTAAACTGGACAGACATTATCAAGAAAGAAGATTTCGAAAGCGCAACATCAATGTTAAACCGGACAGACATTATCAAGAAAGAAGATTTCGAAAGCGCGACATCAATGTTAAACCGGACAGACATTATCAAGAAAGAAGATTTCGAAAGCGCAACCGGACAGACATTATCAAGAAAGAAGATTTCGAAAGCGCAACATCAATTTTAAACCGGACAGACATTATCAAGAAAGAAGATTTCGAAAGCGCGACATCAATGTTAAACCGGACAGACATTATCAAGAAAGAAGATTTCGAAAGCGCAACATCAATGTTAAACCGGACAGACATTATCAAGAAGGAAGATTTCGAAAGCGCAACATCAATGTTAAACCGGACAGACATTATCAAGAAAGAAGATTTCGAAAGCGCGACATCAATGTTAAACCGGACAGACATTATCAAGAAAGAAGATTTCAAAAGCGCGACATCAATGTTAAACCGGACAGACATTATCAGGAAAGAAGATTTTAAAAGCGCGACATCAATGTTAAACCGGACAGACATTATCAAGAAAAAAGATTCCAAAAGCGCGACATCAATGTTAAACCTGACAGACATTATCAAGAAAGAAGATTTCAAAAGCGCGACATCAATGTTAAACCGGACAGACATTATCAAGAAAGAAGATTCCAAAAGCGCGACATCAATGTTAAACCGGACAGACATTATCAAGAAAGAAGATTCCAAAAGCGCGACATCAATGTTAAACCGGACAGACATTATCAAGAAAGAAGATTTCAAAAGCGCAACATCAATGTTAAACCGGACAGACATTATCAAGAAAGAAGATTTCAAAAGCGCGACATCAATGTTAAAACGGACAGATATTATCAAGAAAGATGATTTCAAAAGCGCGACATCAATGTTAAACCGGACAGACATTATCAAGAAAGAAGATTTCAAAAGCGCGACATTAATGTTAAAATAACGAATATTATCAAGAAAGAACCCCATCCAAAGTTGTAGTGTTTATGAAATCTAGTCTAGTGTTCATGTAAATAAATACAATTTTGGTAACTGTTTCACATCATCATCGGGTTGCGTGTCCATTAAGAAATTTGAGCTCACCAGTCAGAGCCCGTCTGAAGGAATTTCTGTGTTAGCCACATCTCCCAGCTCTTGTTTTGTCATGTTTAACGTCAATTTGATGTCTTAGGGCCACCTGTTTGGTCTACCCCTAATTCATTTGCCTGGAACCATGCCTTCTATTATTGTTCTTCCTAGCCCGCTGTGTCTCTTGCTGTGGCCACAGTTTTTCTTTATTATGTCTTCTATAAGATGTTGTTTATATACCAGTTCTTTTCAATGTTAGGTCTTCGAATATGTCGTCAGTGATCTTTTTTTTCATTATCAAAGGTGTGCTACGAATTATACAAAGATTTATGTAGCTTTTAGCTTCGAGTGAACCAATTTCTCTCATTGTTTGTGGGAAATTGATTTATTGAGTTAATGAGTTATTTGAGGGCCATCATCATTGCACTCCGAACATGTCCATATGTGCTCAGATCCCTTCCTCAACAAGTCCCACAGTGTCCAGCAACATATTGCTGTGAATAATGGGCAATCTCACAAACATACAACAAAGGACAAGAGGTTGGTTTCGATCCTGAACAACGGCTCCGGGTTCACCCAGCCTTAAATATGTGTCGGATTTTTTTCTGGGAAATTAAAGCGGTAACGGCGTAATACTGACCACATGACCCCAAAAACCATGTGCCGAAGGTCTATAAAAATTATGGTCACTAACACCATATTTCCCTTCATGCCACTTGGCGTGACGGGAGCTCTTTGCTTTACTTTTTATATTTCACGTGCTTTTCCCCACAAACTGGAGTCGTCAGTCGCTGGAGACTGCGGGACTTGCTGAGGAAAGGATCTGAGCACCTATGGACATGTGCTCACTTATACGTCACTTGGCGTGACAGAGGGGTGGGGGGGAGGGGGGAGAGGTACTTTACTTTTTTGTTACAGGCGTTGGAAGTTTGTTCTCTTTGTGTACTTTTTAAAAAATATTTAATAATAGGAAGACTAATAGTTTAATTGAACAACAAATGAAAGTACTAAATTGTGAATATTTATTTGTCTTCTTTCATTTGCAGCTCTACTGGGTTGGCCCAATGGTGGGATCCGTTCTGGGTTCGCTGACCTACGACTGGTTCTTCTCCACAACGCCGTTTGAAATGAGTAACTTAAGGAAACTGGCGGGGAAAGATACTTCCAAGAGTAAAGATGGCATTTACGGAATTAAAGATAATGAGAAAGACACCAATCTCCAGATTGATGATGAAAACGATGAAGATGAAGAGGTGAATAAAAATCTGTTAAAAGATAAACTACGAAGGGAGTTTACAAACGGGTTGCCAAGAGATGTGGACAGGAGAGGAAGTAATGACTTTCGGAGAATGTCTCTCAAAGGGAAATTCCAATCTGGCAGCTTGGGCCAAATATCAATTAAAGAAGAAGAGGTGAAATCTAATGAGAACTTAAACCTAGGAAACCTGGACAGTTCTCCTGAAAGTAAGGTCTGATGTCCAAACTGGTCATTTTGTAACACATTGTAACATTTAAATAAACAGGTAAAACAAATATTACAAGTTAATTATTCCTGTCACACTTTGCGGTGTATGGACAATATGATGTTAGTGTCCATAATTTAACATACATAAATATTATTTTATAAGGAAACACATCTTGGTAATTTATGCAACACATATATAAATGACCATAAACCACACATACACAGGACAGTGCTTGCGTACAACGGTAATAGACATGAGTAAAAGTTAAGAGATCAAACGAACATTAGCAACAGCAAAATAGAACTTAAAATTTATGAAGAACATATGGTACAATGCCAGCAAGGCAGTTCAATTAAATTACCGAGGACATGTTATTGACTCCGTACATGTCCATAGGTGCTCAGATCCCCTCCTCAGCAGGTCCCGAAGTGTCCAGGGGTTGACGACTCCAGTTCTGTGTTGGTTCATAAGTCTTCCAATACGCCCATTAAGTTACGTTAATGGCTGTGCCCATCTTAACTCCCATCTCTTTCATCCGAAGGAGTGACGAAGACTCATGGTTGTCGAAGTCCTGGGTCCTTCCCATATCTCGGAGGGCATTGATGATGTCCACTCGTTTCATGGGTTAACCGTCTTCAACGACAGCCCATCTAGCCAACCTGTCCGCTCTTGTATTTCCCCGTACTCCCGCATGTCCAGGGACGTAGACAAACAGCAACATATGGTTGTGAATCATGGACAATCTTGCAAATAGCGAGGAATAAAATCGACTCGTTCAAAACAAAATTCTGCAGAAAAATCTTTAAGATACCTTGGATAATTAAAACGAGCAATGAAGACATATTAGAAGATTGAAGCATTAAACAGAACTGGATTATAAACTCCATTCTACACAGGAAATTACAATAATATATTCCAGTCAAAAGACACGGTGGACTTGAAAGGACAATAAGTGGACGGCATGTTTCCTTGCCGACGCAGCAGGGACACACCAAGAAAAAGGTAGTTTCAAGACATCAGAGACCTTGAACATAATAACAGAACAAGTGGGAGATATGGCTAGAGACAGAGATTTATCCAGACTGACTGTGCTAAATACAACGTTCTGTGGGAGATATGGCTAGAGACAGAGATTTATCCAGACTGACTGTGCTAAATACAACGTTCTGTGGGAGATATGGCTAGAGACAGAGATTTATCCAGACTGGCTGTGCTAAGTACAACGTTCTGTGGGAGATCAGGCTAGATAGAGACAGAGATTTATCCAGACTGACTGTGCTAAGTACAACGTTCTGTGGGAGATCAGGCTAGAGACAGAGATTTATCCAGACTGACTGTGCTAAGTACAACGTTCTGTGGGAGATCAGGCTAGAGACAGAGATTTATCCAGACTGACTGTGCTAAGTACAACGTTCTGTGGGAGATCAGGCTAGAGACAGAGATTTATCCAGACTGACTGTGCTAAGTACAACGTTCTGTGGGAGATATGGCTAGAGACAGAGATTCTTTTAGACTGACTGTGCTAAGTACAACGTTCTGTGGGAGATATGGCTAGAGACAGAGATTTATCCAGACTGACTGTGCTAAGTACAACGTTCTGTGGGAGATATGGCTAGAGACAGAGATTTATCCAGACTGACTGTGCTAAATACAACGTTCTGTGGGAGATATGGCTAGAGACAGAGATTTATCCAGACTGACTGTGCTAAGTACAACGTTCTGTGGGAGATATGGCTAGAGACAGAGATTTATCCAGACTGACTGTGCTAAATACAACGTTCTGTGGGAGATATGGCTAGAGACAGAGATTTATCCAGACTGGCTGTGCTAAGTACAACGTTCTGTGGGAGATCAGGCTAGAGACAGAGATTTATCCAGACTGACTGTGCTAAGTACAACGTTCTGTGGGAGATCAGGCTAGAGACAGAGATTTATCCAGACTGACTGTGCTAAGTACAACGTTCTGTGGGAGATCAGGCTAGAGACAGAGATTTATCCAGACTGACTGTGCTAAGTACAACGTTCTGTGGGAGATCAGGCTAGAGACAGAGATTTATCCAGACTGACTGTGCTAAGTACAACGTTCTGTGGGAGATCAGGCTAGAGACAGATATTTATCCAGACTGACTGTGCTAAGTACAACGTTCTGTGGGAGATCAGGCTAGAGACAGAGATTTATCCAGACTGACTGTACTAAATACAACGTTCTGTGGGAGATATGGCTAGAGACAGAGATTTATCCAGACTAACTGTGCTAAGTACAACGTTCTGTGGGAGATCAGGCTAGAGACAGAGATTTATCCAGACTGGCTGTGCTAAGTACAACGTTCTGTGGGAGATCAGGCTAGAGACAGAGATTCTTTTAGACTGACTGTGCTAAGTACAACGTTCTGTGGGAGATATGGCTAGAGACAGAGATTTATCCAGACTGACTGTGCTAAGTACAACGTTCTGTGGGAGATCAGGCTAGAGACAGAGATTTATCCAGACTGACTGTGCTAAGTACAACGTTCTGTGGGAGATCTGGCTAGAGACAGAGATTTATCCAGACTGACTGTGCTAAATTCAACATTCTGTGTGAGATCTGGCTAGAGAAGGAAATTCTTCCAGACTGACTGTGCTAAATTCAACATTCTGTGGGAGATCTGGCTAGAGAAGGAAATTCTTCCAGACTGACTGTGCTAAATTCAACATTCTGTGGCAGATCTGGCTAGAGAAGGAAATTCTTCCAGACTGACTGTGCTAAATTCAACATTCTGTGGCAGATCTGGCTAGAGAAGGAAATTCTTCCAGACTGACTGTGCTAAATTCAACATTCTGTGGGAGATCTGGCTAGAGAAGGAAATTCTTTCAGACGGGATGTGGTGAAGGTAACGTTATGCAAAGATCCTGCGACCTAATGAGTATATGTGAGGAGTACCCAAATGAAGCCTTGTGCGATCCATGTGGTTTAGGGGCAATACGGTGTTTGTACCCATATTTCAATATTTTTCAATATTGTTTTAACAAGCATGTGTGTTGAGATACATCATTTAACGCTTGACACACGTCTGCACAGACAAAGTCACTCTTCAATAAACTATAGCATGATCAGCACATTATACCTTATCAAACGGGTTGAAAACACCTCATCCACACAATGGTATGATATACGAGTTCGTTTACCTTATAGTCTCTCATATATATGAGCTTATTTTATCTTATTTCTGATGCCAGCAAACATAATGTTTATATATTGGCTGAAACTGTAACGTGTCTAAAATTTGTAACATTTCATTACTGTATTACTTGCTGTGGTTTACAAAGCCTATTTATGTCGAGATATACCCTTTACAAATGTTTACTATTGTTGATGCCTCTATTCTATGCAAATACCTACCTAAGTGTGAATATATTTTTGTTGTTGTCCCACATTTATGAGAGATAACTCATAACAGAACTGATATGGATGAAAACTCTTAACTTTGTCTAGAATTTCAGTTGCAGTAGATATTGATGAGGATCTTAGTTCTAGCATAAATGTGTACACAACTTGTACATAATAGCAAGCGAATCTACTGCAGTAACAGAAGTAGCCAGTCAGACCCGCCCTCTAAACAAGACATTCAGTTGGAACATAGTCAGACCCGCCCTCTAAACAAGACATTCAGTTGGAACATAGTCAGACCCGCCCTCTAAAAAAGACATTCAGGTGGAACATAGTCAGACCCGCCCCCTAAACAAGACATTCAGTTGGAACATAGTCAGACCCGCCCTCTAAACAAGACATTCAGTTGGAACATAGTCAGACCCACCCTCTAAACAAGACATTCAGTTGGAACATAGTCAGACCCGCCCATTAAACAAGACATTCAGGTGGAACATAGTGAGACCCGCCCTCTAAACAAGACATTCAGTTGGAACATAGTCAGACCCGCCCTCTAAACAAGACATTCAGTTGGAACATAGTCAGACCCGCCCTCTAAACAAGACATTCAGTTGGAACATAGTCAGACCCGCCCTCTAAACAAGACATTCAGTTGGAACATAGTCAGATCCGCCCTCTGAACAAGACATTCAGTTGGAACATAGACCCGCCCTCTAAACAAGACATTCAGTTGGAACATAGACCCGCCCTCTAAACATGACATTCAGTTGGAACATAGTCAGACCCGCCCTCTAAACAAGACATTCAGTTGGAACATAGACCCGCCCTCTAAACAAGACATTCAGTTGGAACATAGACCCGCCCTCTAAACAAGACATTCAGTTGGAACATAGTCAGACCCGCCCTCTAAACAAGACATTCAGTTGGAACATAGTCAGACCCGCCCTCTAAACAAGTCATTCAGTTGGAACATAGACCCGCCCTCTAAACAAGACATTCAGTTGGAACATAGTCAGACCCGCCCTCTAAACAAGACATTCAGTTGGAACATAGTCAGACCCGCCCTCTAAACAAGACATTCCGTTGGAACATAGTCAGACCCGCCCTCTAAACAAGACATTCAGTTGGAACATAGACCCGCCCTCTAAACAAGACATTCAGTTGGAACATAGTCAGACCCGCCCTCTAAACAAGACATTCAGTTGGAACATAGTCAGACCCGCCCTCTAAACAAGACATTCAGTTGGAACATAGTCAGACCCGCCCTCTAAACAAGACATTCAGTTGAAACATAGTCAGACCCGCCCTCTAAACAAGACATTCAGTTGGAACATAGACCCGCCCTCTAAAGAAGACATTCAGTTGGAACATAGACCCGCCCTCTAAACAAGACATTCAGTTGGAACATAGACCCGCCCTCTAAACAAGACATTCAGTTGGAACATAGACCCGCCCTCTAAACAAGACATTCAGTTGGAACATAGACCCGCCCTCTAAACAAGACATTCAGTTGGAACATAGACCCGCCCTCTAAACAAGACATTCAGTTGGAACATAGACCCGCCCTCTAAACAAGACATTCAGTTGGAACATAGACCCGCCCTCTAAACAAGACATTCAGTTGGAACATAGACCCGCCCTCTAAACAAGACATTCAGTTGGAACATAGACCCGCCCTCTAAACAAGACATTCAGTTGGAACATAGACCCGCCCTCTAAACAAGACATTCAGTTGGAACATAGACCCGCCCTCTAAACAAGACATTCAGTTGGAACATAGACCCGCCCTCTAAACAAGACATTCAGTTGGAACATAGACCCGCCCTCTAAACAAGACATTCAGTTGGAACATAGACCCGCCCTCTAAACAAGACATTCAGTTGGAACATAGACCCGCCCTCTAAACAAGACATTCAGTTGGAACATAGACCCGCCCTCTAAACAAGACATTCAGTTGGAACATAGACCCGCCCTCTAAACAAGACATTCAGTTGGAACATTAGAACCAAATAAAGAATTCACTATCATCACTGAGTGCCGTCTCCGTATCGAAGGTTGACTACCATGGAGCGCCATTCCGCTGTCTTTTACTTTGATAGTGCAAATTGTCATAGGATGGCTTGTCACTCTTTTGATGTTACTCGACCACGTTAATCTTGTCGGCCTCTGCCTCTTTTACCATGCATTTTCCCTTCCCAGATTACTTTTAGTAGGCTGTTGTGTCTTGTAACATGGCCCAAAAATCTCCTTTGTCTTGTTTGAATTGTATTCAGTAGTTCTCTTTTCATTTTTAGTTGTTTCAAGACTTCATCATTAGTTTTCTTTTCTTTCCATCAAATTCTGCCTATTCTTCTATATATCCACGTTTCAAAGGCTTCCATTATCTGTTCTGTTTAAGAAAGAATTACCAGTTTAAAACAAAATTTATTTATCAAGGAGCACATGTTATGGTGTAACATACACCTCTTAAATATTGCTCATAAACATTGTAACAGAATACCGTAACCACTCAGTGTATATTTTATAATTACTTTATTTCTATAATTTTAAAGACAAGAAAATAATTTGCATGATTTATTTACAAAATTAGTCAGATCGTGTGATGTGATGTATGAAACTGAATGTCTAAATTCAATGTATGAAACTGAATGTCTAAATTCAATGTATGAAACTAAATGTCTAAATTCAATGTGTGAAATATGTAAATGTTTTGTTCTGTAAATGAATTGCTAGAACACATTGATAATTTATGCTGTATTTTCTTTATTTGCAAGTGTTTTTAGATAAGAAAAAAATAATGATGATTAATTATTAAATCAAATCCATCCTGCTCATAAATTTTGCGAAGTGATTTGTTATTTTTTTTTCCTGATGGAGATCTTATAAAACTCGGTTAAACGTGAATTTAATGTACAATTTGTGATTGTGCTGTATTGGCAAGTAATTTATGTTTACATTTATTTTACAATCTGTGTGTTGTTGTTTTTCTCTTAGTGTAAATTATTGTTAATGACTTTGTTCTCTAACTGCTGCATCTGCTGTTAATGATGGACAGAAACACTCGTCCTCCCGCCGCCCCCCACCAGCATCTCCCAATTCTCATACTTGGATCCTAATGCCAAATCCCGGACAATAAGTTCTGCTGTCTGGCAAAATGTCAGATATTGTGAAAGTAAAGAGCCCCGTCACGCCAAGTGGCGTGTAGGGAATATGGGGTTAGTCCCCATAAATTTTATAGACCTTCGGTGCATGATTTTTGGGGTAATTTGGTCGGTATTACGACAGTACCGCTTTATTTTCCCAGAAAAAAAATCCGGTACCCTTTTAAGGCTGGGTGAACCCGGAAGCCGTCGATCGGAATAGAAACGGACCTCTTGTCTTGTGTAGTTTAGTTCACAAACAGTGAGCTATCGTGGCTTGCTCAGATATTGTGTAGTGAAGTTGATTGTTTTGTTGCAGGGTTCGTGTATTTGAAATAGAACATTAGATTTATTCTTAGGGTTACATGCACTTTCTTCTTAATCTTATTATTATTTTTCATCTTCTCCATCTTCTCCTTCTTCTCCTTATTCTTATTCTTCTTCTCCAACTTCTTATTCTTATTATTCATCATCTTCTTCTTCTTCCTCTTCTTCTCCAACTTCTTCTTCTTCGTCCTCTTCTTCTTCTTCGTCTTCTACTTCTTCTCCAACTTCTTCTGCTTATTATTCATCATCATCTTCTTCTCCAACTTCTTCTTCTTCGTCTTCTACTTCTTCTCCAACTTCTTCTTCTTCTTCGTCTTCTACTTCTTCTACAACTTCTTCTTCTTCTTCGTCTTCTACTTCTTCTCCAACTTCTTCTGCTTATTATTCATCATCATCTTCTTCTCCAACAACTTCTTCTCCAACATCTTCTTCTCCAACATCTTCTTCTCCAACTTCTTCTCCAACTTCTTCTTCTCCAACTTCTTCTCCAACTTCTTCTCCAACTTCTTCTCCAACTTCTTCTCCAACTTCTTCTCCAACTTCTTCTCCAACTTCTTCTCCAACTTCTTCTCCAACTTCTTCTCCAACTTCTTCTCCAACTTCTTCTCCAACTTCTTCTTCTTATTATTCATCTCCCTCTTCTTCTCCAACTTCTTCTTCTTATTATTCATCTCCTTCTTCTTCTCCAACTTCTTCTTCTTATTATTCATCTCCTTCTTCTTCTCCAACTTCTTCTTCTTATTATTCATCTCCCTCTTCTTCTCCAACTTCTTCTTCTTATTATTCATCTCCCTCTTCTTCTCCAACTTCTTCTTCTTATTATTCATCTCCTTCTTCTTCTCCAACTTCTTCTTCTTATTATTCATCTCCCTCTTCTTCTCCAACTTCTTCTTCTTATTATTCATCTCCCTCTTCTTCTCCAACTTCTTCTTCTCCAACTTCTTCTTCTTATTATTCATCTCCCTCTTCTTCTCCAACTTCTTCTTCTCCAACTTCTTCTCCAACTTCTTCTCCAACTTCTTCTTCTTATTATTCATCTCCTTCTTCTTCTCCAACTTCTTCTCCAACTTCTTCTCCAACTTCTTCTCCAACTTCTTCTTCTCCAACTTCTTCTCCAACTTCTTCTTCTCCAACTTCTTCTTCTTCTTCTTCTCCAACTTCTTCTCCAACTTCTTCTCCAACTTCTTCTCCAACTTCTTCTTCTCCAACTTCTTCTTCTTCTTCTTCTCCAACTTCTTCTCCAACTTCTTCTTCTTCTTCTTCTTCTTCTCCAACTTCTTCATCTTCTTCTTCTCCAACTTCTTCTTCTTCTTCTTCTCCAACTTCTTCTTCTTCTTCTTCTCCAACTTCTTCTTCTTCTTCTTCTCCAACTTCTTCTTCTTCTTCTTCTCCAACTTCTTCTTCTTCTTCTTCTCCAACTTCTTCTTCTTCTTCTTCTCCAACTTCTTCTTCTTCTTCTTCTTCTCCAACTTCTTCTTCTTCTTCTTCTTCTTCTTCTCCAACTTCTTCTTCTTCTTCTCCAACTTCTTCTTCTCCAACTTCTTCTTCTTCTTCTCCAACTTCTTCTTCTTCTTCTCCAACTTCTTCTTCTTCTTCTTCTTCTCCAACTTCTTCTTCTCCAACTTCTTCTTCTTCTTCTCCAACTTCTTCTTCTCCAACTTCTTCTTCTTCTTCTCCAACTTCTTCTTCTTCTTCTCCAACTTCTTCTTCTTCTTCTTCTTCTCCAACTTCTTCTTCTTCTTCTTCTTCTCCAACTTCTTCTTCTTCTCCAACTTCTTCTTCTTCTTCTTCTTCTTCTTCTCCAACTTCTTCTTCTTCTCCAACTTCTTCTTCTTCTTCTTCTTCTCCAACTTCTTCTTCTTCTCCAACTTCTTCTTCTTCTTCTTCTTCTTCTTCTTCTTCTCCAACTTCTTCTTCTCCAACTTCTTCTTCTTCTTCTTCTTCTCCAACTTCTTCTCAAACTTCTTCTCCAACTTCTTTTTCTTCTTCTTCTTCTTCTCCAACTTCTTCTCCAACTTCTTCTTCTCCAACTTCTTCTTCTTCTTCTTCTCCAACTTCTTCTCCAACTTCTTCTCCAACTTCTTCTCCAACTTCTTCTCCAACTTCTTCTCGAACTTCTTCTTCTCCAACTTCTTCTCCAACTTCTTCTTCTCCAACTTCTTCTTCTCCAACTTCTTCTCCAACTTCTTCTTCTCCAACTTCTTCTTCTCCAACTTCTTCTCCAACTTCTTCTCCAACTTCTTCTCCAACTTCTTCTCCAACTTCTTCTCCAACTTCTTCTCCAACTTCTTCTTCTCCAACTTCTTCTCCAACTTCTTCTTCTCCAACTTCTTCTCCAACTTCTTCTTCTCCAACTTCTTCTCCAACTTCTTCTTCTCCAACTTCTTCTCCAACTTCTTCTCCAACTTCTTCTTCTCCAACTTCTTCTCCAACTTCTTCTTCTCCAACTTCTTCTCCAACTTCTTCTCCAACTTCTTCTTCCACAACTTCTTCTTCTCCAACTTCTTCTCCAACTTCTTCTCCAACTTCTTCTTC
>JAVIAB010000046.1:46927201-47097201 GCA_032433765.1 Megaustenia siamemsis
TTCTTCTCCAACTTCTTCTCCAACTTCTTCTTCTCCAACTTCTTCTCCAACTTCTTCTCCAACTTCTTCTTCAACTTCTTCTCCAACTTCTTCTCCAACTTCTTCTTCAACTTCTTCTCCAACTTCTTCTCCAACTTCTTCTTCTCCAACTTCTTCTCCAACTTCTTCTCCAACTTCTTCTCCAACTTCTTCTTCTCCAACTTCTTCTCCAACTTCTTCTCCAACTTCTTCTCCAACTTCTTCTCCAACTTCTTCTTCTCCAACTTCTTCTCCAACTTCTTCTTCAACTTCTTCTTCTCCAACTTCTTCTCCAACTTCTTCTCCAACTTCTTCTCCAACTTCTTCTCCAACTTCTTCTTCAACTTCTTCTCCAACTTCTTCTTCTCCAACTTCTTCTCCAACTTCTTCTCCAACTTCTTCTCCAACTTCTTCTCCAACTTCTTCTCCAACTTCTTCTTCTCCAACTTCTTCTCCAACTTCTTCTTCAACTTCTTCTCCAACTTCTTCTCCAACTTCTTCTCCAACTTCTTCTCCAACTTCTTCTCCAACTTCTTCTCCAACTTCTTCTCCAACTTCTTCTCCAACTTCTTCTCCAACTTCTTCTCCAACTTCTTCTTCTCCAACTTCTTCTTCTCCAACTTCTTCTTCAACTTCTTCTCCAACTTCTTCTTCAACTTCTTCTCCAACTTCTTCTTCAACTTCTTCTCCAACTTCTTCTTCAACTTCTTCTCCAACTTCTTCTCCAACTTCTTCTTCTCCAACTTCTTCTTCAACTTCTTCTCCAACTTCTTCTTCAACTTCTTCTCCAACTTCTTCTCCAACTTCTTCTTCAACTTCTTCTCCAACTTCTTCTTCTCCAACTTCTTCTCCAACTTCTTCTCCAACTTCTTCTCCAACTTCTTCTTCTCCAACTTCTTCTCCAACTTCTTCTTCAACTTCTTCTCCAACTTCTTCTTCTCCAACTTCTTCTTCAACTTCTTCTTCTCCAACTTCTTCTTCTCCAACTTCTTCTCCAACTTCTTCTCCAACTTCTTCTTCTCCAACTTCTTCTTCTCCAACTTCTTCTCCAACTTCTTCTCCAACTTCTTCTTCTCCAACTTCTTCTCCAACTTCTTCTCCAACTTCTTCTTCTCCAACTTCTTCTCCAACTTCTTCTCCAACTTCTTCTTCTCCAACTTCTTCTTCTCCAACTTCTTCTTCTCCAACTTCTTCTCCAACTTCTTCTCCAACTTCTTCTTCTCCAACTTCTTCTTCTCCAACTTCTTCTCCAACTTCTTCTTCTCCAACTTCTTCTCCAACTTCTTCTCCAACTTCTTCTCCAACTTCTTCTCCAACTTCTTCTCCAACTTCTTCTCCAACTTCTTCTTCTCCAACTTCTTCTCCAACTTCTTCTCCAACTTCTTCTTCAACTTCTTCTTCAACTTCTTCTCCAACTTCTTCTCCAACTTCTTCTCCAACTTCTTCTCCAACTTCTTCTCCAACTTCTTCTCCAACTTCTTCTCCAACTTCTTCTTCTCCAACTACTTCTTCTCCAACTTCTTCTCCAACTTCTTCTCCAACTTCTTCTCCAACTTCTTCTCCAACTTCTTCTTCTCCAACTTCTTCTCCAACTTCTTCTCCAACTTCTTCTCCAACTTCTTCTCCAACTTCTTCTCCAACTTCTTCTCCAACTTCTTCTCCAACTTCTTCTCCAACTTCTTCTCCAACTTCTTCTCCAACTTCTTCTCCAACTTCTTCTTCTCCAACTTCTTCTCCAACTTCTTCTCCAACTTCTTCTCCAACTTCTTCTTCTCCAACTTCTTCTCCAACTTCTTCTCCAACTTCTTCTCCAACTTCTTCTCCAACTTCTTCTCCAACTTCTTCTCCAACTTCTTCTCCAACTTCTTCTCCAACTTCTTCTTCTCCAACTTCTTCTCCAACTTCTTCTCCAACTTCTTCTCCAACTTCTTCTTCTCCAACTTCTTCTCCAACTTCTTCTCCAACTTCTTCTCCAACTTCTTCTCCAACTTCTTCTTCTCCAACTTCTTCTCCAACTTCTTCTCCAACTTCTTCTCCAACTTCTTCTTCTCCAACTTCTTCTCCAACTTCTTCTCCAACTTCTTCTTCTCCAACTTCTTCTTCTCCAACTTCTTCTCCAACTTCTTCTACAACTTCTTCTCCAACTTCTTCTCCAACTTCTTCTCCAACTTCTTCTCCAACTTCTTCTCCAACTTCTTCTTCTCCAACTTCTTCTCCAACTTCTTCTCCAACTTCTTCTCCAACTTCTTCTTCTCCAACTTCTTCTCCAACTTCTTCTCCAACTTCTTCTCCAACTTCTTCTTCTCCAACTTCTTCTCCAACTTCTTCTTCAACTTCTTCTTCAACTTCTTCTCCAACTTCTTCTCCAACTTCTTCTCTAACTTCTTCTTCAACTTCTTCTCCAACTTCTTCTCCAACTTCTTCTTTAACTTCTTCTCCAACTTCTTCTTCTCCAACTTCTTCTCCAACTTCTTCTTCTCCAACTTCTTCTCCAACTTCTTCTCCAACTTCTTCTCCAACTTCTTCTCCAACTTCTTCTTCTCCAACTTCTTCTTCTCCAACTTCTTCTTCTCCAACTTCTTCTCCAACTTCTTCTCCAACTTCTTCTCCAACTTCCTCTTCAACTTCTTCTCCAACTTCTTCTTGAACTTCTTCTTCAACTTCTTCTCCAACTTCTTCTCCAACTTCTTCTTCAACTTCTTCTCCAACTTCTTCTCCAATTTCTTCTCCAACTTCTTCTCCAACTTCTTCTCCAACTTCTTCTCCAACTTCTTCTCCAACTTCTTCTTCTCCAACTTCTTCTTCTCCAACTTCTTCTCCAACTTCTTCTCCAACTTCTTCTTCTCCAACTTCTTCTCCAACTTCTTCTCCAACTTCTTCTTCTCCAACTTCTTCTTCTCCAACTTCTTCTCCAACTTCTTCTCCAACTTCTTCTTCAACTTCTTCTCCAACTTCTTCTCCAACTTCTTCTCCAACTTCTTCTCCAACTTCTTCTCCAACTTCTTCTCCAACTTCTTCTCCAACTTCTTCTCCAACTTCTTCTCCAACTTCTTCTCCAACTTCTTCTTCTCCAACTTCTTCTTCTCCAACTTCTTCTTCTCCAACTTCTTCTCCAACTTCTTCTCCAACTTCTTCTCCAACTTCTTCTCCAACTTCTTCTCCAACTTCTTCTCCAACTTCTTCTCCAACTTCTTCTTCTCCAACTTCTTCTTCTCCAACTTCTTCTTCTCCAACTTCTTCTCCAACTTCTTCTCCAACTTCTTCTTCAACTTCTTCTCCAACTTCTTCTTCAACTTCTTCTTCTCCAACTTCTTCTCCAACTTCTTCTCCAACTTCTTCTTCAACTTCTTCTCCAACTTCTTCTTCTCCAACTTCTTCTTCAACTTCTTCTTCTCCAACTTCTTCTCCAACTTCTTCTCCAACTTCTTCTTCTCCAACTTCTTCTCCAACTTCTTCTTCAACTTCTTCTCCAACTTCTTCTCCAACTTCTTCTTCAACTTCTTCTCCAACTTCTTCTTCTCCAACTTCTTCTCCAACTTCTTCTCCAACTTTCTCTCCAACTTCTTCTCCAACTTCTTCTCCAACTTCTTCTCCAACTTCTTCTTCTCCAACTTCTTCTTCAACTTCTTCGTCTTATTATTCGTCTTCTTCATCCCCATCCATCTGATAATTACTCCCTTAGATCCTCAACCTTTAGACATCCTTTTTGTGTCTAGCGTTTTAGAGCAAGACGTGATATTTGTTGCCTTTCAGCCCAATAGATCCGCTTCAGCAAGTCAGTTTTCTATGCTGCTTGCAAATCCTCCCTGAATATATATACTTTGGTACAGTCAAGATGTTTGCAAGTTGTACACTAATGGTCAGGGCACTGTGTAGTCTAGATGTAAGTTGGTAACCTCTGGACGGGAAGATCTCGGGTTTGAGTCCCACCACAGCCGTTGGGAGAGCCGCGATAGCTCAGTGGTTAGGGAACTGGACTACAGAGGACAAGAGGTAGGGTTCGATCCCAAATGACGGCGCCCGGTTTACCCAGCCTTTAATGGGTACCAGAATTTTTTATGGGAAAGTAAAGCGGCACGGGCGTAATACCGACCACATTAACCCAAAAATTACGTGCCGAAGGTCTGGAAAATTTATGGTCACTAATACCATATTCCCTATACGCCACTTGGCGTGACGGGGGACACTTTACTGTTTTTTACAGGCGTTGGGAGTTTGTTCTCTTCAAATCTAATTCGTGATTACCTCATGGTTATACCATTCCCCTCTCCCTTCAGGTGGTGTGATCCGATGTCAACCTCTATCGAGTGACGGCACGACACTCTGCGCACGTTAAAGAATTCTGGGCAGTTGGAAATCTGAAAAGAATAGTCCACAGATGATCTGCCCTGGTAAAATTAACAGGAACAATCTACTCATAAACTGCAGACCTCTCAACAAAGGAAAATGAAAACACCTTTGACTTGGTGTTTAAGAGAACATCTGCCCTGTTATGGAAGGGACACTCAAGCTGCTGGTTGGAAATATAAGCGGGAAAAATGTGATATTCACGCAAGATTCAGTCCTTCATTTTGCTAGAGATATAAATCTGGAGATATAAATCTGGAGATATAAATTCGGGATATAATTCTGGAGATATAAATCTAGAGATATATATCTGGAAATATAAATTCGGGATATAAATCTGGAGATATAAATTCGGGATATAAATCTGGAGATATAAATCTGAATATATAAATTCGGGATATAAATCTGGAAATATAAATTCGGAATATAAATCTGGAGATATAAATTCGGGATATAAATCTGGAGATATAAATCTGGATATATAAATCTGGCGTATGTAAAGAAGAAACAATAAAACTCTAAATGCGGAAATTATTTAGATTGTTTGATCAGAGTTGTCTCTCTTGTGTATGTCAACGACCTCACAGTCGTTTGCTATTTATTCTTCAGTTCCCTTGCTTATGGTGCCTGACACTTGAAACCAAAAATTTGTATTATTATCCTTTGATATATTCAGGTTGATAACAACAAAGTTGAATGCTACATTATCAAAATATTTATTGTTTAAAATGGAAAATCTCGTTCCACGGAGTGTCAAATTTGTCAATCTTTGAAATGTTTTTTCGTCTCAGCTGCTTGTTTAACATAAAAAGGAGTATTTTTAGTTACAGTCGTTTCCACTTTAATTTACCGATGGGCACGAAGAGTGGGAGGGAGCCGCGATAGCTCAGTGGTTAGTGAACTGGACTACAAAGGACAAGAGGTAGGGTTCGATCCCAACCGACGGCTTCCGGGTTCACCCAGCCTTAAATGGGTACCACATATTTTTCTGGGAAAGTAAAGCGGCACGGGGGTAATACCGACCACATTACCCCAAAAATCATGTGCTGAAGGACTGTAAAATTTGTGGTCACTAACACCATATTCCCTATACGCCACTTGGCGTGACGGGTCACTAACACCATATTCCCTATACGCCACTTGGCGTGACGGGGGCTCTTTACTTTTACTTTTCAACGAAGAGTGGGAGCAGCCGCAGTTTAGTCAATAGTGAACAGGACTGCCAACCTTTTATTCTGGCTCAACAACACAATGAAAGAACGTTGTTTCCTGAAAGCTTGGTATAGACAATTTAATTGAGGATTACCAAGCCAATGTCGTAAAATGATGGGTTTAATAATAATAAAACAAGGCCTATACGATATCAATTAACTACCTGACATGGAATGTTGCAATGTATGAAGACTATGGTTTTGTCTTTAACTTGAGAGGAACTAACTAACTAACTAATAAACCAGCCAGGCAGCCAGCCAGCCAACCATCTAGCTAACTAAGTAACTAACTCAGTAACAAATTATATTTCGTTCACAAATTCGTGCCCACAGAGTTGATCAATTATCTCGGAAACTGTTTGATGAATTTCTGTTATTCTTTTTCATGAAATCTTATTTTTTTTCACCGACCTTCAGATTTTATAACATTTACGTACAAAGGTAGTCTTATCATATTTTTAAATACATCAAATAAGCAGAAATATTTCCTAAACGCATGTCAGTAGGGCCTAAAAATCAGACGGAAGGTCGGTGAACAAAAAAGATTTCACGAAAAAGAATTACAGAAATTCATCAAACAGTTTCCGAGATAATTAGTAAACTCTGTGGGCACGAATTTGTAAACGAACTATAATTAACTAACTAATTAAGCAATTAACAAATTAACGAACTAATCAACCAAGTAAGTAAGTATCTAATTAACTTACTGATTGATCAACTAATTCACTAACTATTTAACTGGCTGACTAATTAACTAAATAATTAACTAACTAACAAATGAACGAACTTAACAACTAACGAAGTAATTAACTACTAACTGACTAACTGACTGACTAACTAATTAACTAACTATTTAACTGACTGACTAAATAGCCAACCAACTAATTAACTAACTAATTAACCAGCTAAATATATAGCTAATAATTATAAAATATATATTTGTGTATCTCCACGGCATTTATCTTATTTCTTGAGTATTACTGTGAACTATAGGACTGAGAATAAAGGCTGCATGATCAATGCAGCACCCAGGAGGTGTTTGTATTAGAGGTTTTATTTAACACCACCCCCACCTCCACCCCACCCCTAAACCTTGAATAAAGAACAACAAGAACGGTTTGCTCCCACTGTATTGTGGACCTGCGTTCTCCTAGTTTAGAGATAATTCAGCCACACCCACCCTGTGTTCTGTGATGTCACAAGTAGGTGAACCCACTCTAAACATCCATTATAAGATAAAGGGGAATGCACTATACTCAGGGATAGAAGATTGTGAAAGGACATGATCGCCTACGCCAACCGGTACGGCACATGATGATGATGACTAACTCAATGCACATTCGCCTATAAATGTTGCCAAATTTATAGAAAAAATCGTAACTAAATTGCCACTTTAAGGATTAAATAAACAGCTGTGAACCTAAAGTTATTAAGTTCAACTGTTACAAAATCATTTTTTTTTTCAATTTAAAAACTTCTCAAAATATTCATGAATATTCAAATCGTGACTGTTTATGGGAATTAGATCACCGTTAAGGTACAGATTTTAGAGACACAATTTTTCATGTTTTTCAATATTAATCTACATGGTTATATTTACCTAACACTTCACATATTGTATATGCATTTTTAGATAATTGAGCGTGAATTAGATTTCACCAATATCAAAATGAAATGAGATATATAAAAAAGAATATGGTTTGATGACAGTTTAAACAAATCAAATTGAGAGTGACGCACTGTGCGGCTAAACGTATATAACTGAAATCGGCATGGCACATGCTGCGTCGATACGTACGGAAAGAGTTAATATTGTCCATGAGATTCGCTCCAAAACCAACGAGTCGAAAATAATATTGAGAATGTAGACATGACTGAAGACATTATTGTAGACATGACTGAAGACATTATTGCAGACATGACTGAAGACATTATTGTGGACATGACTGAAGACACGCACATTATTTTAGACATGACTGAAGACACGCACATTATTTTAGACATTACTGAAGACACGCACAATATTTTAGTCATGACTGAAGACACGCACATTATTTTAGACATGACTGAATACACGCACATTTTTTTAGACATGACTGAAGACACGCACATTATTTTAGACATGACTGAAGACACGCACATTATTTTAGACATGACTGAAGACACGCACATTATTTTAGACATGACTGAAGACACGCACATTATTTTAGACATGACTGACGACACGCACATTATTTTAGACATGACTGAAGACACGCACATTATTTTAGACATGACTAACGACACGCACATTATTTTAGACATGACTGAAGACACGCACATTATTTTAGACATGACTGAAGACACGCACATTATTTTAGACATGACTGAAGACACGCACAATATTTTAGACATGACTGACGACACGTACATTATTTTAGACATGACTGAAGACACGTACATTATTTTAGACATGACTGAAGACACACTATTTTAACAGCGTAATTTTAAATAACAACCTCGGTTGTTTTAGTTATTATAACAAAATATGTGTATAACGTTAGCAACATATGCTCCATAATATATGTTTATACGTAATACAAGATATATAATAATGTTGCATACATATTTATATTAAATTACTATGTATGTGTGTACATGTACATAATTGTAAATGATAAACATAACGTTGATGCATGCAGTTTTTATATTTCTCTTTGTTGTATAATGTTATTAAACAAATACATATTTTCAAAGTTGTTAATTGTCTATTCTATATCATCATCAACTTGTGCCGTCTCAGTATTGAACGTTAGTTACCACGGAGAGTCAATTCACCCTTTCTCTTGTCTTGATGGTGCATGCTGTCATAGGTTCACCTGTCTATCTCCTGTTGTCAGTTCACCTTTGCCTGCCCTTCCTTGTTTAGATTCTATTTCTTTTCCCAATAACTTTCATTAAGTTCTTGTAACTATTTTTGTGTCTTTAAAATGTTCATTTATCTTGTACGAATTGGGTTACAAAAATTGATTATTTGTTTCCAGCTGCTTCAAAACTTCATTATTTGTTTTCTTTTCTAGTCCACTCAAATATTTTCATCAATTAATATTGCAAGTGCTTGTATTTTCTTCTCTGTTTACTTATTAAGTCCACATATCTCTGTACCATTCAGGAATGTTGAGTTGATCTAGTTATTTGAATTATTCTGTTTTAGTTGTGGATTTAATTGTTTTGTTGTAAGTATATTTTTATGTTGTTAAAGGGATCAACTTTTTTGTCATTCCTGATATTTTGTTCAAAATCATCAGAAAAAAGACAAACTACATTTATTTGGACATGTGAGAATGCTATAACAACAGACAGAATGAATAGAATGAAAAGTTGATGAAAACCAAGAGAAAAAAATATCAAACAGGTTATCCAAATAGCATAATAATGACCGATTGAAAATATGACATGAATGAAAGACCGAGAGATATTGAAAGAGATGATCGCCCGCGCCAGCCGGTAAGGCACCTGATAATGTTTCTTTTTTTCTGTCTCACATTGAACGTCATTGACCGTAATGAATGCAACGTTCTGTGGGAGATCTAGCTAGAGACAGAGATGCTTTCAGACGGGCTGTGATGAATGCAACGATCTGTGGGAGATATAGCTAGAGACAGAGATGCTTTCAGGCGGGCTGTGATGAATGCAGCGTTCTGTGGGAGATCTAGCTAGAGACAGAGATTCTTTTAGGCGGGTTGTGATGAATGCAACGTTCTGTGGGAGATCTAGCTAGAGACAGAGATTCTTTTAGGCGGGTTGTGATGAATGCAACGTTCTGTGGGAGATCTAGCTAGAGACAGAGATTCTTTTAGGCGGGCTGTGATGAATGCAACGTTCTGTGGGAGATCTAGCTAGAGACAGAGATTCTTTTAGGCGGGCTGTGATGAATGCAACGTTCTGTGGGAGATCTAGCTAGATACAGAGATCAGAAGGGCTGTGAGGAATGCAACGTTCTATGGGAGGTCTAGCTAGATACAGAGATTCTTTCAGACGGGCTGTGGTGAATGCAACGTTCTATGGGAGATCTGGCTAGAGACAGAGCTTCTTTCAGGCGGGCTGTGAAGAATAGAACTTTCTATGGGAGTTCTAGCTAGAGACATAGATTCTTTCAGACGGGCTGTGGTGAATGCAACGTTCTATGGGAGATCTAGCTAGAGACAGAGATCAGACGGGTTGTGATGAATGCAACGTTCTATGGGAGATCTAGCTAGAGACAGAGACCAGACGGGCTGTGATGAATGCAACGTTCTATGGGGCATCTAGCTAGAGCTAGAGACCAGACGGGATGTGATGAATGCAACGTTCTTCAACATGTGACATGTAACCTGATGATTTTTTAAGTCTTCACAGTTTTCCTTCCTATGTTCGTATGCTTTGTTGCTGCGGAGGATCATGTTCAAGGCCGCAATGTCCAGTTTGTTTTGGTATTTTCTTTTGTAGTCTAGCTGTAACACTACTTTGTTTTACCGCCATTACTACACTGTTTTCAGTTGCTGATACTTTAGTTGATTTGGCCATTTGTATCTTTACCAGAAAGTTAAAACAATTCTTTCATTCTTTATTCAAAGTCTGTATTTTAGCCATTTTTATTATAAAAATTGAATTTTACGCCCCGGAAACTCTGAAATTTACAGATTATTTATGTCACGAGCATTTACGATAAAATATCATTGATACAAATGTACTTTAACTAAAATAATGTGACGTTTTGTGTGTTATGTCACATGTTGGAACCACGTCCATAAAGTATCATTTTTAAGAATGAGAGGAATGCACTAGACTCAAGACTTCTGCATCAATTTAAACGACAAAAGAATTCAAAGATTACAACTAAAATGTCACTTTAAGTTGAAAACAATTAGCTGTGACTAGCTTTACCGCAGCAATTTATTTGTCTGTTTACAGACGCATGCATCATCGAACACTAGAAATGAAATCTGTTTAGCCGTGAGATTTCTAACTTCTCAGAAGTTGATAAACAGGCCAAGTTTTAGACTTGCTGAAGCCTCAATATAAATGAAACTGTGGAGGCGAAGGCGCGCCTCCCAGCACCAGAGCTGGAAGTTGTCAGGACCCACAGCTGATGGTTTGCGCCAGGATCGGTGAACCAAAACCATCCAGACCCTGCTCCACCTCTCCGTGGTGCCTCAAGTAACAGACTAACCTGTCTAGTCTGGCCAATCGTGCAGGGATCGAAGAGGGAAAACAAACCGGTACTCAAAAATGTCGTGCTGAAGTCGGATGTCTTGGGCCGAAAGTCGCAAATATAACAGTTATACTGCAAACCACAACACAACGCAGACACATCCACTACGTCCTTGTAAGGGCGGATGATGAAGAGGAATATTCTAGTCTACTACTATACTCTAGAATACTTTAGTCATCGGGCGAACGCAACCAACCAATTAAACGTTGAGGCTTCATCACTCCCCCGACATTTTGTCTTAACAATTAATACCGGCAGCTCTCACGAACCTTGAATTCATAAATTGGTGTGAAAATGTAGTCCCCTCAAAAAAAATAAGGAACATTTTTTAAGACCCCTCTGATTAGGTGGCCGTAAGCTTCAACTTTTTTAGCTTATAAGGTAGTCCGGCAATGTCGATAGTATCATCACAGTTAAAGGCAGTTAAACTGTCCTAAAAGATGCATTTTGATTATGTAATTATAAAAGTGATATTTCACTTTCATTTTGGGATGTTAATTGTCGGTTAATATAACACGGATGACGTAATCTTAGGCTGAACGAGGCGTGCCTCGCCAAGGTAACAGTGACAACAGAATCACAATGTTAACAAAACCATCAAGACAAAAGCAATAACAAAACCACCATAACAGTAACAAAAACCACCATGATAACAACAATAACAAAACCACCTAGATAACAGCGACAATAAAACCACCAAGATAACAACAATAACAAAACCACCATAACAGTAACAAAAACCACCATGACAACAACAATAACAAAACCACCCAAGATAACAGCTACAACAAAACCATCAAGATAACAGTGACAACAAAACCATCAATATAGCAACGACAGAAAAACCACCAAGATAACAGCGACAATAAAACCACCAAGATAATAACGACAGAAAAACCACCAAGATAACAGCGACAATAAAACCACCAAGATAACAACGACAGAAAAACCACCAAGATAACAGCGACAATAAAAACTAACAATATAACAGCGACAATAAAACCACCAAGATAACAACCACAATAAAAAAAAACAAGATAACAGCGACAATAAAACCACCAAGATAACAACCACAATAAAAAAATAACAAGATAACAGCGACAATAAAACCACCAAGATAACAGCGACAATAAAACCACCAAGATAACAGCGACAATAAAACCACCAAGATAACAGCGACAATAAAACCACCAAGATAACAGCGACAATAAAACCACCAAGATAACAACCACAATAAAAACTAACAAGATAACAGCGACAATAAAACCACCAAGATAACAGCGACAATAAAAACTAACAAGATAACAACCACAATAAAAACTAACAAGATAACAACCACAATAAAAACTAACAATATAACAGCGACAATAAAAACTAACAATATAACAGCGACAATAAAAACTAACAATATAACAGCGACAATAAAAACTAACAATATAACAGCGACAATAAAAACTAACAATATAACAGCGACAATAAAACCACCAAGATAACAACCACAATAAAAAACTAACAAGATAACAGCGACAATAAAACCACCAAGATAACAACCACAATAAAAACTAACAAGATAACAGCGACAATAAAACCACCAAGATAACAACCACAATAAAAACTAACAAGATAACAGCGACAATAAAACCACCAAGATAACAACCACAATAAAAACTAACAAGATAACAGCGACAATAAAACCACCAAGATAACAGCGACAATAACAACTAACAAGATAACAACCACAATAAAAACTAACAAGATAACAACCACAATAAAAACTAACAATATAACAGCGACAATAAAAACTAACAAGATAACAACCACAATAAAAACTAACAAGATAACAACCACAATAAAAACTAACAAGATAACAGCGACAATAAAACCACCAAGATAACAGCGACAATAAAAACTAACAAGATAACAACCACAATAAAAACTAACAAGATAACAACCACAATAAAAACTAACAATATAACAGCGACAATAAAAACTAACAATATAACAGCGACAATAAAAACTAACAATATAACAGCGACAATAAAACCAGCAAGATAACAACCACAATAAAAACTAACAAGATAACAGCGACAATAAAACCACCAAGATAACAACCACAATAAAAACTAACAAGATAACAGCGACAATAAAACCACCAAGATAACAGCGACAATAAAAACTAACAAGATAACAACCACAATAAAAACTAACAAGATAACAACCACAATAAAACTAACAATATAACAGCGACAATAAAAACTAACAAGATAACAGCGGCAATAAAAACTAACATATAACAGCGACAATAAAAACTAACAATATAACAGCGACAATAAAAACTAACAATATAACAGCGACAATAAAACCACCAAGATAACAACCACAATAAAAAACTAACAAGATAACAGCGACAATAAAACCACCAAGATAACAACCACAATAAAAACTAACAAGATAACAGCGACAATAAAACCACCAAGATAACAACCACAATAAAAACTAACAAGACAACAGCGACAATAAAACCACCAAGATAACAATCACAATAAAAACTAACAAGATAACAGCGACAATAAAACCACCAAGATAACAACCACAATAAAAACTAACAAGATAACAGCGACAATAAAACCACCAAGATAACAACCACAATAAAAACTAACAAGATAACAGCGACAATAAACCACCAAGATAACAACCACAATAAAAACTAACAAGATAACAACCACAATAAAAACTAACAAGATAACAACCACAATAAAAACTAACAAGATAACAGCGACAATAAAGACCACCAAGACAACAACGACATAAAAACCACCAAGATAACAGCGACAATAAAACCACCAAGATAACAACCACAATAAAACCACCAAGATAACAGCGAAAATAAAACCATCAAGATAACAGCGACAATAAAACCACCAAGATAACAGCGAAAATAAAACCATCAAGATAACAGCGACAATAAAACCACCAAGATAATAACGACAACAATACCACCAAGATAACAGCGACAATAAAGCCACCAAGATAGCAGCAACAATAAAACCATCAAGATAACAGCGACAACAAAACCACCAAGATAACATCCAAAACCCCAAGATAACAGCGACAACAAAACCACCGAGATAACAGCGACAATATAACACCAAGATAACAGCTACAACAAAACCACCAGTGTAACAGCGACAATAAAAACCAACAAGGTAACAGCGACAACAAAACCACCAAGATAACAGCGACAATAAAACAACCAAGATAACAGCGACAACAAAACCGACTAGATAACAGCGACAATAAAACCACCAAGATAACAGCGACAATAAAACCACCAAGATAACAGCGACAACAAAACCGACTAGATAACAGCGACAATAAAACCACCAAGATAACAGCGACAACAAAACCGACTAGATAACAGCGACAATAAAACCACCAAGATAACAGCGACAATAAAACCACCAAGATAACAGCGACAACAAAACCGACTAGATAACAGCGACAATAAAACCACCAAGATAACAGCGACAACAAAACCGACTAGATAACAGCGACAATAAAACCACCAAGATAACAGCGACAATAAAACCACCAAGATAACAGCGACAATAAAACCACCAAGATAACAGCGACAACAAAACCGACTAGATAACAGCGACAATAAAACCACCAAGATAACAGCGACAACAAAACCGACTAGATAACAGTGACAATATAACCACCAAGATAACAGCGACAATAAAACCACCAAGATAACAGCGACAACAAAACCGACAAGATAACAGCGACAATATAACCACCAAGATAACAGCGACAATAAAACCACCAAGATAACAGCGACAATAAAACCACCAAGATAACAGCGACAATAAACCCCCAAGATAACAGCGACAATAAAACCACCAAGATAACAGCGACAACAAAACCGACTAGATAACAGCGACAATAAAACCACCAAGATAACAGCGACAACAAAACCGACTAGATAACAGTGACAATATAACCACCAAATAACAGCGACAATAAAACCCCCAAGATAACAGCAACAATAAAACTCACAAGTTAACAGCGACAACAAAACCACCAAGGTAACAACGACAACAGAACCAGCAAGATAACATCCACACTAAAATCAACAAATAAGAACAACAACAACAAAACCTCTAAAAAAACAGCGACAATAAAACCACCAAGGTAACAATGAGAACAAAACCACCAAGAAAACAACGACAACAAAACCACCAAGAAAACAACGACAACAAAACCACAAAGAAAACAACGACAACAAAACCACTAAAACAACCACGACTAAAAAACCACCAAGAAAACAACGACAACAAAACCACTAAAACAACGACGACTACAAAACCACTAAAACTACGACGACTAAAAAACCACCAAGAAAACAACGACAACAAAACCACCAAGAAAATAACGACAACAAAACCACCAAGAAAACAACGACAACAAAACCACTAAAACAACGACGACTACAAAACCACTAAAACTACGACGACTAAAAAACCACAAGAAAACAACGACAACAAAACCACCAAGAAAATAACGACAACAAAACCACCAAGAAAACAACGACAACAAAACCACTAAAACAACGACGACTACAAAACCACAAAGAAAACAACGACAACAAAACCACTAAAACAACGACGACTACAAAACCACCAAGAAAACAACGACAACAAAACCACTAAAACAACAACGACTACAAAACCACAAAGAAAACAACGACAACAAAACCACAAAGAAAACAACGACAACAAAACCACTAAAACAACAACGACTACAAACCACAAAGAAAACAACGACAACAAAACCACTATAACAACGACGACTACAAAACCACTAAAACAACAACGACTACAGACCACAAAGAAAACAACGACAACAAAACCACTAAAACAACGACGACTACAAAACCACCAAGAAAACAACGACAACAAAACCACTAAAACAACAACGACTACAAAACCACAAAGAAAACAACGACAACAAAACCACTAAAACAACAACGACTACAAAACCACAAAGAAAACAACGACAACAAAACCACTAAAACAACGAAGACTACAAAACCACTAAAACAACAACGACTACAAAACCACAAAGATAACAGCGACAATGAAACCACCAAGATAACAGCGACAACAAAACCGACTAGATAACAGCGACAATAAAACCACCAAGATAACAGCGACAATAAAACCACCAAGATAACAGCGACAACAAAACCGACTAGATAACAGCGACAATAAAACCACCAAGATAACAGCGACAAACAAAACCGACTAGATAACAGCGACAATAAAATCACCAAGATAACAGCGGCAATAAAACCACCAAGATAACAGCGACAACAAAACCGACTAGATAACAGCGACAATAAAACCACCAAGATAACAACGACAACAAAACCGACTAGATAACAGCGACAATAAAACCACCAAGATAACAGCGACAATAAAACCACCAAGATAACAGCGACAATAAAACCACCAAGATAACAGCGATAACAAAACACTAAAACAACAACGACTACAAACCACCAAGATAACAGCGACAACAAACCGACTAGATAACAGCGACAATAAAACCACCAAGATAACAGCGGCAATAAAACCACCAAGATAACAGCGACAACAAAACCGACTAGATAACAGCGACAATAAAACCACCAAGATAACAACGACAACAAAACCGACTAGATAACAACGACAACAAAACCACCAAGAAAACAACGACAACAAAACCACTAAAACAACCACGACTAAAAACCACCAAGAAAACAACGACAAGAAAACCACTAAAACAACGACGACTACAAAACCACTAAAACAACAACGACTACAAAACCACAAAGAAAACAACGACAACAAAACCACTATAACAACGACGACTACAAAACCACAAAGAAAACAACGACAACAAAACCACTAAAACAACGACGACTACAAAACCACTAAAACTACGACGACTAAAAAACCACCAAGAAAACAACGACAACAAAACCACCAAGAAAATAACGACAACAAAACCACCAAGGAAACAACGACTACAAAACCACTAAAACAACAACGACTACAAACCACAAAGAAAACAACGACAACAAAACCACTAAAACAACGACGACTACAAAACCACCAAGAAAACAACGACAACAAAACCACTAAAACAACAACGACTACAAAACCACAAAGAAAACAACGACAACAAAACCACTAAAACAACAACGACTACAAAACCACAAAGAAAACAACGACAACAAAACCACTAAAACAACGACGACTACAAAACCACCAAGATAACAGCGACAATGAAACCACCAAGATAACAGCGACAACAAAACCGACTAGATAACAGCGACAATAAAACCACCAAGATAACAGCGACAATAAAACCACCAAGATAACAGCGACAACAAAACCGACTAGATAACAGCGACAATAAAACCACCAAGATAACAGCGACAACAAAACCGACTAGATAACAGCGACAATAAAACCACCAAGATAACAGCGGCAATAAAACCACCAAGATAACAGCGACAACAAAAACCGACTAGATAACAGCGACAATAAAACCACCAAGATAACAACGACAACAAAACCGACTAGATAACAACGACAACAAAACCACCAAGAAAACAACGACAACAAAACCACTAAAACAACCACGACTAAAAACCACCAAGAAAACAACGACAACAAAACCACTAAAACTACGACGACTACAAAACCACTAAAACAACAACGACTACAAAACCACAAAGAAAACAACGACAACAAAACCACTAAAACAACAACGACTACAAAACCACAAAGAAAACAACGACAACAAAACCACTAAAACAACGACGACTACAAAACCACTAAAACTACGACGACTAAAAAACCACCAAGAAAACAACGACAACAAAACCACCAAGAAAATAACGACAACAAAACCACCAAGAAACAACGACAACAAAACCACTAAAACAACGACGACTACAAAACCACAAAGAAAACAACGACAACAAAACCACTAAAACAACGACGACTACAAAACCACCAAGAAAACAACGACAACAAAACCACTAAATCAACAACGACTACAAAACCACAAAGAAAACAACGACAACAAAACCACTAAAAACAACGACGACTACAAAACCACTAAAACAACAACGACTACAAACCACAAAGAAAACAACGACAACAAAACCACTATAACAACGACGACTACAAAACCACTAAAACAACAACGACTACAAACCACAAAGAAAACAACGACAACAAAACCACTAAAACAACGACGACTACAAAACCACCAAGAAAACAACGACAACAAAACCACTAAAACAACAACGACTACAAAACCACAAAGAAAACAACGACAACAAAACCACTAAAACAACAACGACTACAAAACCACAAAGAAAACAACGACAACAAAACCACTAAAACAACGACGACTACAAAACCACTAAAACAACAACGACTACAAAACCACCAAGATAACAGCGACAATAAAACCACCAAGATAACAGCGACAACAAAACCGACTAGATAACAGCGACAATAAAACCACCAAGATAACAGCGACAATAAAACCACCAAGATAACAGCGACAACAAAACCGACTAGATAACAGCGACAATAAAACCACCAAGATAACAGCGACAACAAAACCGACTAGATAACAGCGACAATAAAACCACCAAGATAACAGCGACAATAAAACACCAAGATAACAGCGACAACAAAACCGACTAGATAACAGCGACAATAAAACCACCAAGATAACAGCGACAACAAAACCGACTAGATAACAGCGACAATAAAACCACCAAGATAACAGCGACAATAAAACCACCAAGATAACAGCGACAATAAAACCACCAAGATAACAGCGACAACAAAATCGACTAGATAACAGCGACAATAAAACCACCAAGATAACAGCGACAACAAAACCGACTAGATAACAGTGACAATATAACCACCAAGATAACAGCGACAATAAAACCACCAAGATAACAGCGACAACAAAACCGACTAGATAACAGCGACAATATAACCACCAAGATAACAGCGACAATAAAACCACCAAGATAACAGCGACAATAAAACCACCAAGATAACAGCGACAATAAACCCCCAAGATAACAGCGACAATAAAACCACCAAGATAACAGCGACAACAAAACCGACTAGATAACAGCGACAATAAAACCACCAAGATAACAGCGACAACAAAACCGACTAGATAACAGTGACAATATAACCACCAAGATAACAGCGACAATAAAACCCCCAAGATAACAGCAACAATAAAACCCACAAGTTAACAGCGACAACAAAACCACCAAGGTAACAACGACAACAGAACCAGCAAGATAACATCCACACTAAAATCAACAAATAAGAACAACAACAACAAAACCTCTAAAAAAACAGCGGCAATAAAACCACCAAGGTAACAATGAGAACAGAACCACCAAGATAACATCGACAATAAAATCACCAAATAAGAGCAACAACAAAACCACCAAGAAAACAACGACAACAAAACCACCAAGAAAACAACGACAACAAAACCACCAAGAAAACAACGACAACAAAACCACTAAAACAACCACGACTAAAAAAACCACCAAGAAAACAACGACAACAAAACCACTATAACAACGACGACTACAAAACCACAAAGAAAACAACGACAACAAAACCACTAAAACAACGACGACTACAAAACCACTAAAACTACGACGACTAAAAACCACCAAGAAAACAACGACAACAAAACCACCAAGAAAATAACGACAACAAAAACACCAAGAAAACAACGACAACAAAACCACTAAAACAACGACGACTACAAAACCACTAAAACTACGACGACTAAAAAAGCACCAAGAAAACAACGACAACAAAACCACCAAGAAAATAACGACAACAAAACCACCAAGGAAACAACGACTACAAAACCACTAAAACAACAACGACTACAAACCACAAAGAAAACAACGACAACAAAACCACTAAAACAACGACGACTACAAAACCACCAAGAAAACAACGACAACAAAACCACTAAAACAACAACGACTACAAAACCACAAAGAAAACAACGACAACAAAACCACTAAAACAACAACGACTACAAAACCACAAAGAAAACAACGACAACAAAACCACTAAAACAACGACGACTACAAAACCACCAAGATAACAGCGACAATGAAACCACCAAGATAACAGCGACAACAAAACCGACTAGATAACAGCGACAATAAAACCACCAAGATAACAGCGACAATAAAACCACCAAGATAACAGCGACAACAAAACCGACTAGATAACAGCGACAATAAAACCACCAAGATAACAGCGACAACAAAACCGACTAGATAACAGCGACAATAAAACCACCAAGATAACAGCGGCAATAAAACCACCAAGATAACAGCGACAACAAAACCGACTAGATAACAGCGACAATAAAACCACCAAGATAACAACGACAACAAAACCGACTAGATAACAACGACAACAAAACCACCAAGAAAACAACGACAACAAAACCACTAAAACAACCACGACTAAAAAACCACCAAGAAAACAACGACAACAAAACCACTAAAACAACGACGACTACAAAACCACTAAACAACAACGACTACAAAACCACAAAGAAAACAACGACAACAAAACCACTAAAACAACAACGACTACAAAACCACAAAGAAAACAACGACAACAAAACCACTAAAACAACGACGACTACAAAACCACTAAAACTACGACGACTAAAAAACCACCAAGAAAACAACGACAACAAACCACCAAGAAAATAACGACAACAAAACCACCAAGAAAACAACGACAACAAAACCACTAAAACAACGACGACTACAAAACCACAAAGAAAACAACGACAACAAAACCACTAAAACAACGACGACTACAAAACCACCAAGAAAACAACGACAACAAAACCACTAAATCAACAACGACTACAAAACCACAAAGAAAACAACGACAACAAAACCACTAAAACAACGACGACTACAAAACCACTAAAACAACAACGACTACAAACCACAAAGAAAACAACGACAACAAAACCACTATAACAACGACGACTACAAAACCACTAAAACAACAACGACTACAAACCACAAAGAAAACAACGACAACAAAACCACTAAAACAACGACGACTACAAAACCACCAAGAAAACAACGACAACAAAACCACTAAAAAACAACAACGACTACTACAAACCACAAAGAAAACAACGACAACAAAACCACTAAAACAACAACGACTACAAAACCACAAAGAAAACAACGACAACAAAACCACTAAAACAACGACGACTACAAAACCACTAAAACAACAACGACTACAAACCACCAAGATAACAGCGACAATAAAACCACCAAGATAACAGCGACAACAAAACCGACTAGATAACAGCGACAATAAAACCACCAAGATAACAGCGACAATAAAACCACCAAGATAACAGCGACAACAAAACCGACTAGATAACAGCGACAATAAAACCACCAAGATAACAGCGACAACAAAACCGACTAGATAACAGCGACAATAAAACCACCAAGATAACAGCGACAATAAAACCACCAAGATAACAGCGACAACAAAACCGACTAGATAACAGCGACAATAAAACCACCAAGATAACAGCGACAACAAAACCGACTAGATAACAGCGACAATAAAACCACCAAGATAACAGCGACAATAAAACCACCAAGATAACAGCGACAATAAAACCACCAAGATAACAGCGACAACAAAATCGACTAGATAACAGCGACAATAAAACCACCAAGATAACAGCGACAACAAAACCGACTAGATAACAGTGACAATATAACCACCAAGATAACAGCGACAATAAAACCACCAAGATAACAGCGACAACAAAACCGACTAGATAACAGCGACAATATAACCACCAAGATAACAGCGACAATAAAACCACCAAGATAACAGCGACAATAAAACCACCAAGATAACAGCGACAATAAACCCCAAGATAACAGCGACAATAAAACCACCAAGATAACAGCGACAACAAAACCGACTAGATAACAGCGACAATAAAACCACCAAGATAACAGCGACAACAAAACCGACTAGATAACAGTGACAATATAACCACCAAGATAACAGCGACAATAAAACCCCCAAGATAACAGCAACAATAAAACCCACAAGTTAACAGCGACAACAAAACCACCAAGGTAACAACGACAACAGAACCAGCAAGATAACATCCACACTAAAATCAACAAATAAGAACAACAACAACAAAACCTCTAAAAAAACAGCGACAATAAAACCACCAAGGTAACAATGAGAACAGAACCACCAAGATAACATCGACAATAAAATCACCAAATAAGAGCAAAAACAAAACCACCAAGAAAACAACGACAACAAACCACCAAGAAAACAACGACAACAAAACCACCAAGAAAACAACGACAACAAAACCACTAAAACAACCACGACTAAAAAAACCACCAAGAAAACAACGACAACAAAACCACTATAACAACGACGACTACAAAACCACAAAGAAAACAACGACAACAAAACCACTAAAACAACGACGACTACAAAACCACTAAAACTACGACGACTAAAAAACCACCAAGAAAACAACGACAACAAAACCACCAAGAAAATAACGACAACAAAAACACCAAGAAAACAACGACAACAAAACCACTAAAACAACGACGACTACAAAACCACTAAAACTACGACGACTAAAAAAGCACCAAGAAAACAACGACAACAAAACCACCAAGAAAATAACGACAACAAAACCACCAAGAAAACAACGACAACAAAACCACTAAAACAACGACGACTACAAAACCACAAAGAAAACAACGACAACAAAACCACTAAAACAACGACGACTACAAAACCACCAAGAAAACAACGACAACAAAACCACTAAAACAACAACGACTACAAAACCACAAAGAAAACAACGACAACAAAACCACTAAAACAACGACGACTACAAAACCACTAAAACAACAACGACTACAAACCACAAAGAAAACAACGACAACAAAACCACTAGAACAACGACGACTACAAAACCACTAAAACAACAACGACTACAAACCACAAAGAAAACAACGACAACAAAACCACTAGAACAACGACGACTACAAAACCACCAAGAAAACAACGACAACAAAACCACTAAAACAACAACGACTACAAAACCACAAAGAAAACAACGACAACAAAACCACTAAAACAACAAACGACTACAAAACCACAAAGAAAACAACGACAACAAAACCACTAAAACAACGACGACTACAAAACACCAAGATAACAGCGACAATGAAACCACCAAGATAACAGCGACAACAAAACCGACTAGATAACAGCGACAATAAAACCACCAAGATAACAGCGACAATAAAACCACCAAGATAACAGCGACAACAAAACCGACTAGATAACAGCGACAATAAAACCACCAAGATAACAGCGACAACAAAACCGACTAGATAACAGCGACAATAAAACCACCAAGATAACAGCGGCAATAAAACCACCAAGATAACAGCGACAACAAAACCGACTAGATAACAGCGACAATAAAACCACCAAGATAACAACGACAACAAAACCGACTAGATAACAGCGACAATAAAACCACCAAGATAACAGCGACAATAAAACCACCAAGATAACAGCGACAATAAAACCACCAAGATAACAGCGACAACAAAACCGACTAGATAACAGCGACAATAAAACCACCAAGATAACAGCGACAACAAAACCGACTAGATAACAGTGACAATATATCCACCAAGATAACAGCGACAATAAAACCCCAAGATAACAGCGACAATAAAACCACCAAGATAACAGCGACAATAAAACCACCAAGATAACAGCGACAATAAACCCCAAGATAACAGCGACAATAAAACCACCAAGATAACAGCGACAATAAAACCACCAAGATAACAGCGACAATAAAACCACCAAGATAACAGCGACAATAAACCCCCAAGATAACAGCGACAATAAAACCACCAAGATAACAGCGACAATAAAACCACCAAGATAACAGCGACAATAAACCACCAAGATAACAGCGACAATAAAACCACCAAGATAACAGCGACAATAAAACCACCAAGATAACAGCGACAATAAAACCCCCAAGATAACAGCGACAATAAAACCACCAAGATAACAGCGACAATAAAACCACCAAGATAACAGCGACAATAAACCCCCAAGATAACAGCGACAATAAAACCACCAAGATAACAGCGACAACAAAACCGACTAGATAACAGCGACAATAAAACCACCAAGATAACTGCGACAACAAAACCGACTAGATAACAGTGACAATATAACCACCAAGATAACAGCGACAATAAAACCCCCAAGATAACAGCAACAATAAAACCCACAAGTTAACAGCGACAACAAAACCACCAAGGTAACAACGACAACAGAACCAGCAAGATAACATCCACACTAAAATCAACAAATAAGAACAACAACAACAAAACCTCTAAAATAAAAGCGACAATAAAACCACCAAGGTAACAATGAGAACAGAACCACCAAGATAACATCGACAATAAAATCACCAAATAAGAGCAACAACAAAACCACCAAGAAAACAACGACAACAAAACCACCAAGAAAACAACGACAACAAAACCACCAAGAAAACAACGACAACAAAACCACTAAAACAACCACGACTAAAAAACCACCAAGAAAACAACGACAACAAAACCACTAAAACAACGACGACTACAAAACCACTAAAACAACAACGACTACAAAACCACAAAGAAAACAACGACAACAAAACCACTATAACAACGACGACTACAAAACCACAAAGAAAACAACGACAACAAAACCACTAAAACAACGACGACTACAAAACCACTAAAACTACGACGACTAAAAAACCACCAAGAAAACAACGACAACAAAACCACCAAGAAAATAACGACAACAAAACCACCAAGAAAACAACGACAACAAAACCACTAAAACAACGACGACTACAAAACCACCAAGAAAACAACGACAACAAAACCACTAAAACAACGACGACTACAAAACCACCAAGAAAACAACGACAACAAAACCACTAAATCAACAACGACTACAAAACCACAAAGAAAACAACGACAACAAAACCACTAAAACAACGACGACTACAAAACCACTAAAACAACAACGACTACAAACCACAAAGAAAACAACGACAACAAAACCACTATAACAACGACGACTACAAAACCACTAAAACGACAACGACTACAAACCACAAAGAAAACAACGACAACAAAACCACTAAAACAACGACGACTACAAAACCACCAAGAAACAACGACAACAAAACCACTAAAACAACAACGACTACAAAACCACAAAGAAAACGACAACAAAACCACTAAAACAACAACGACTACAAAACCACAAAGAAAACAACGACAACAAAACCACTAAAACAACGACGACTACAAAACCACTAAAACAACAACGACTACAAAACCACCAAGATAACAGCGACAATGAAACCACCAAGATAACAGCGACAACAAAACCGACTAGATAACAGCGAGAATAAAACCACCAAGATAACATCGACAATAAAACCACCAAGATAACAGCGACAACAAAACCGACTAGATTACAGGGACAATAAAACCACCAAGATAACAGCGACAACAAAACCGACTAGATAACAGCGACAATAAAACCACCAAGATAACAGCGACAATAAAACCACCAAGATAACAGCGACAACAAAACCGAATAGATAACAGCGACAATAAAACCACCAAGATAACAGCGACAACAAAACCGACTAGATAACAGCGACAATAAAACCACCAAGATAACAGCGACAACAAAACCGACTAGATAACAGTGACAATATAACCACCAAGATAACAGCGACAATAAAACCACCAAGATAACAGCGACAACAAAACCGACTAGATAACAGCGACAATATAACCACCAAGATAACAGCGACAATAAAACCACCAAGATAACAGCGACAATAAAACCACCAAGATAACAGCGACAATAAACCCCCAAGATAACAGCGACAATAAAACCACCAAGATAACAGCGACAACAAAACCGACTAGATAACAGCGACAATAAAACCACCAAGATAACAGCGACAACAAAACCGACTAGATAACAGTGACAATATAACCACCAAGATAACAGCGACAATAAAACCCCAAGATAACAGCAACAATAAAACCCACAAGTTAACAGCGACAACAAAACCACCAAGGTAACAACGACAACAGAACCAGCAAGATAACATCCACACTAAAATCAACAAATAAGAACAACAACAACAAAACCTCTAAAATAACAGCGACAATAAAACCACCAAGGTAACAATGAGAACAGAACCACCAAGATAACATCGACAATAAAATCACCAAATAAGAGCAACAACAAAACCACCAAGAAAACAACGACAACAAAACCACCAAGAAAACAACGACAACAAAACCACCAAGAAAACAACGACAACAAAACCACTAAAACAACCACGACTAAAAAACCACCAAGAAAACAACGACAACAAAACCACTAAAACAACGACGACTACAAAACCACTAAAACAACAACGACTACAAAACCACAAAGAAAACAACGACAACAAAACCACCAAGAAAATAACGACAACAAAACCACCAAGAAAACAACGACAACAAAACCACTAAAACAACGACGACTACAAAACCACTAAAACTACGACGACTAAAAAACCACCAAGAAAACAACAACAAAACCACCAAGAAAACAACGACAACAAAACCACCAAGAAAACAACGACAACAAAACCACCAAGAAAACAACGACAACAAAACCACTAAAACAACCACGACTAAAAAACCACCAAGAAAACAACGACAACAAAACCACTAAAACAACGACGACTACAAAACCACTAAAACAACAACGACTACAAAACCACAAAGAAAACAACGACAACAAAACCACTATAACAACGACGACTACAAAACCACAAAGAAAACAACGACAACAAAACCACTAAAACAACGACGACTACAAAACCACTAAAACTACGACGACTAAAAAACCACCAAGAAAACAACGACAACAAAACCACCAAGAAAATAACGACAACAAAACCACCAAGAAAACAACGACAACAAAACCACTAAAACAACGACGACTACAAAACCACTAAAACTACGACGACTAAAAAACCACCAAGAAAACAACGACAACAAAACCACCAAGAAAATAACGACAACAAAACCACCAAGAAAACAACGACAACAAAACCACTAAAACAACGACGACTACAAAACCACAAAGAAAAAAACGACAACAAAACCACTAAAACAACAACGACTACAAAACCACAAAGAAAACAACGACAACAAAACCACTAAAACAACGACGACCACAAAACCACTAAAACAACAACGACTACAAAACCACAAAGAAAACAACGACAACAAAACCACTAAAACAACGACGGCTACAAAACCACTAAAACAACAACGACTACAAACCACAAAGAAAACAACGACAACAAAACCACTAAAACAACGACGACTACAAAGCCACAAAGAAAACAACGACAACAAAACCACTAAAACAACGACGACTACAAAACCACCAAGAAAACAACGACAACAAAACCACTAAAACAACAACGACTACAAAACCACAAAGAAAACAACGACAACAAAACCACTAAAACAACAACGACTACAAAACCACAAAGAAAACAACGACAACAAAACCACTAAAAAAACGACGACTACAAAACCACTAAAACAACAACGACTACAAAACCATCAAGAAAACAACGACAACAAAACCACTAAAACAACGACGACTACAAAACCACCAAGAAAACAACGACAACAAAACCACTAAAACAACAACGACTACAAAACCAGCAAGAAAACAACGACAACGAAACCACTAAAACAACGACGACAACAAAACCACTAAAACAACGACGACTACAAAACCACTAAAACTACGACGGATACAAAACCACCAAGAAAACAACGACAGCAAAACCAAAAAAAACAACAACGACAACAAAACGACTTAGACAACAACGACTACAAAACCACCAAGATAACAGCGACAACAAAACCGACTAAATAACAGCGACAATAAAACCACCAAGATAACAGCGACAATAAAACCACCAAGATAACAGCGACAATAAAACCACCAAGATAACAGCGACAACAAAACCGACTAGATAACAGCGACAATAAAACCACCAAGATAACAGCGACAACAAAACCGACTAGATAACAGTGACAATATAACCACCAAGATAACAGCGACAATAAAACCACCAAGATAACAGCAACAACAAAACCGACTAGATAACAGCGACAATATAACCACCAAGATAACAGCGACAATAAAACCACCAGGATAACAGCGACAATAAAACCACCAAGATAACAGCGACAATAAACCCCCAAGATAACAGCGACAATAAAACCACCAAGATAACAGCGACAACAAAACCGACTAGATAACAGCGACAATATAACCACCAAGATAACAGCGACAATAAAACCACCAAGATAACAGCGACAATAAACCCCAAGATAACAGCGACAATAAAACCACCAAGATAACAGCGACAATAAAACCACCAAGATAACAGCGACAATAAAACCACCAAGATAACAGCGACAATAAACCCCAAGATAACAGCGACAATAAAACCACCAAGATAACAGCGACAACAAAACCGACTAGATAACAGCGACAATAAAACCACCAAGATAACAGCGACAACAAAACCGACTAGATAACAGTGACAATATAACCACCAAAATAACAGCGACAATAAAACCCCAAGATAACAGCAACAATAAAACCCACAAGTTAACAGCGACAACAAAACCACCAAGGTAACAACGACAACAGAACCAGCAAGATAACATCCACACTAAAATCAACAAATAAGAACAACAACAACAAAACCTCTAAAAAAACAGCGACAATAAAACCACCAAGGTAACAATGAGAACAAAACCACCAAGAAAACAACGACAACAAAACCACCAAGAAAACAACGACAACAAAACCACTAAAACAACCACGACTAAAAAACCACCAAGAAAACAACGACAACAAAACCACTATAACAACGACGACTACAAAACCACAAAGAAAACAACGACAACAAAACCACTAAAACAACGACGACTACAAAACCACTAAAACTACGACGACTAAAAAACCACCAAGAAAACAACGACAACAAAACCACCAAGAAAATAACGACAACAAAAACACCAAGAAAACAACGACAACAAAACCACTAAAACAACGACGACTACAAAACCACTAAAACTACGACGACTAAAAAAGCACCAAGAAAACAACGACAACAAAACCACCAAGAAAATAACGACAACAAAACCACCAAGAAAAGAACGACAACAAAACCACTAAAACAACGACGACTACAAAACCACAAAGAAAACAACGACAACAAAACCACTAAAACAACGACGACTACAAAACCACCAAGAAAACAACGACAACAAAACCACTAAAACAACAACGACTACAAAACCACAAAGAAAACAACGACAACAAAACCACTAAAACAACGACGACTACAAAACCACTAAAACAACAACGACTACAAACCACAAAGAAAACAACGACAACAAAACCACTAGAACAACGACGACTACAAAACCACTAAAACAACAACGACTACAAACCACAAAGAAAACAACGACAACAAAACCACTAGAACAACGACGACTACAAAACCACCAAGAAAACAACGACAACAAAACCACTAAAACAACAACGACTACAAAACCACAAAGAAAACAACGACAACAAAACCACTAAAACAACAACGACTACAAAACCACAAAGAAAACAACGACAACAAAACCACTAAAACAACGACGACTACAAAACCACCAAGATAACAGCGACAATGAAACCACCAAGATAACAGCGACAACAAAACCGACTAGATAACAGCGACAATAAAACCACCAAGATAACAGCGACAATAAAACCACCAAGATAACAGCGACAACAAAACCGACTAGATAACAGCGACAATAAAACCACCAAGATAACAGCGACAACAAAACCGACTAGATAACAGCGACAATAAAACCACCAAGATAACAGCGGCAATAAAACCACCAAGATAACAGCGACAACAAAACCGACTAGATAACAGCGACAATAAAACCACCAAGATAACAACGACAACAAAACCGACTAGATAACAGCGACAATAAAACCACCAAGATAACAGCGACAATAAAACCACCAAGATAACAGCGACAATAAAACCACCAAGATAACAGCGACAACAAAACCGACTAGATAACAGCGACAATAAAACCACCAAGATAACAGCGACAACAAAACCGACTAGATAACAGTGACAATATATCCACCAAGATAACAGCGACAATAAAACCCCCAAGATAACAGCGACAATAAAACCACCAAGATAACAGCGACAATAAAACCACCAAGATAACAGCGACAATAAACCCCCAAGATAACAGCGACAATAAAACCACCAAGATAACAGCGACAATAAAACCACCAAGATAACAGCGACAATAAACCACCAAGATAACAGCGACAATAAAACCACCAAGATAACAGCGACAATAAAACCACCAAGATAACAGCGACAATAAAACCCCCAAGATAACAGCGACAATAAAACCACCAAGATAACAGCGACAATAAAACCACCAAGATAACAGCGACAATAAACCCCCAAGATAACAGCGACAATAAAACCACCAAGATAACAGCGACAACAAAACCGACTAGATAACAGCGACAATAAAACCACCAAGATAACAGCGACAACAAAACCGACTAGATAACAGTGACAATATAACCACCAAGATAACAGCGACAATAAAACCCCCAAGATAACAGCAACAATAAAACCCACAAGTTAACAGCGACAACAAAACCACCAAGGTAACAACGACAACAGAACCAGCAAGATAACATCCACACTAAAATCAACAAATAAGAACAACAACAACAAAACCTCTAAAATAAAAGCGACAATAAAACCACCAAGGTAACAATGAGAACAGAACCACCAAGATAACATCGACAATAAAATCACCAAATAAGAGCAACAACAAAACCACCAAGAAAACAACGACAACAAAACCACCAAGAAAACAACGACAACAAAACCACCAAGAAAACAACGACAACAAAACCACTAAAACAACCACGACTAAAAAACCACCAAGAAAACAACGACAACAAAACCACTAAAACAACGACGACTACAAAACCACTAAAACAACAACGACTACAAAACCACAAAGAAAACAACGACAACAAAACCACTATAACAACGACGACTACAAAACCACAAAGAAAACAACGACAACAAAACCACTAAAACAACGACGACTACAAAACCACTAAAACTACGACGACTAAAAAACCACCAAGAAAACAACGACAACAAAACCACCAAGAAAATAACGACAACAAAACCACCAAGAAAACAACGACAACAAAACCACTAAAACAACGACGACTACAAAACCACCAAGAAAACAACGACAACAAAACCACTAAAACAACGACGACTACAAAACCACCAAGAAAACAACGACAACAAAACCACTAAATCAACAACGACTACAAAACCACAAAGAAAACAACGACAACAAAACCACTAAAACAACGACGACTACAAAACCACTAAAACAACAACGACTACAAACCACAAAGAAAACAACGACAACAAAACCACTATAACAACGACGACTACAAAACCACAAAGAAAACAACGACAACAAAACCACTAAAACAACGACGACTACAAAACCACTAAAACTACGACGACTAAAAAACCACCAAGAAAACAACGACAACAAAACCACCAAGAAAATAACGACAACAAAAACACCAAGAAAACAACGACAACAAAACCACTAAAACAACGACGACTACAAAACCACTAAAACTACGACGACTAAAAAAGCACCAAGAAAACAACGACAACAAAACCACCAAGAAAATAACGACAACAAAACCACCAAGAAAACAACGACAACAAAACCACTAAAACAACGACGACTACAAAACCACAAAGAAAACAACGACAACAAAACCACTAAAACAACGACGACTACAAAACCACCAAGAAAACAACGACAACAAAACCACTAAAACAACAACGACTACAAAACCACAAAGAAAACAACGACAACAAAACCACTAAAACAACGACGACTACAAAACCACTAAAACAACAACGACTACAAACCACAAAGAAAACAACGACAACAAAACCACTAGAACAACGACGACTACAAAACCACTAAAACAACAACGACTACAAACCACAAAGAAAACAACGACAACAAAACCACTAGAACAACGACGACTACAAAACCACCAAGAAAACAACGACAACAAAACCACTAAAACAACAACGACTACAAAACCACAAAGAAAACAACGACAACAAAACCACTAAAACAACAACGACTACAAAACCACAAAGAAAACAACGACAACAAAACCACTAAAACAACGACGACTACAAAACCACCAAGATAACAGCGACAATGAAACCACCAAGATAACAGCGACAACAAAACCGACTAGATAACAGCGACAATAAAACCACCAAGATAACAGCGACAATAAAACCACCAAGATAACAGCGACAACAAAACCGACTAGATAACAGCGACAATAAAACCACCAAGATAACAGCGACAACAAAACCGACTAGATAACAGCGACAATAAAACCACCAAGATAACAGCGGCAATAAAACCACCAAGATAACAGCGACAACAAAACCGACTAGATAACAGCGACAATAAAACCACCAAGATAACAACGACAACAAAACCGACTAGATAACAGCGACAATAAAACCACCAAGATAACAGCGACAATAAAACCACCAAGATAACAGCGACAATAAAACCACCAAGATAACAGCGACAACAAAACCGACTAGATAACAGCGACAATAAAACCACCAAGATAACAGCGACAACAAAACCGACTAGATAACAGTGACAATATATCCACCAAGATAACAGCGACAATAAAACCCCCAAGATAACAGCGACAATAAAACCACCAAGATAACAGCGACAATAAAACCACCAAGATAACAGCGACAATAAACCCCCAAGATAACAGCGACAATAAAACCACCAAGATAACAGCGACAATAAAACCACCAAGATAACAGCGACAATAAACCACCAAGATAACAGCGACAATAAAACCACCAAGATAACAGCGACAATAAAACCACCAAGATAACAGCGACAATAAAACCCCCAAGATAACAGCGACAATAAAACCACCAAGATAACAGCGACAATAAAACCACCAAGATAACAGCGACAATAAACCCCCAAGATAACAGCGACAATAAAACCACCAAGATAACAGCGACAACAAAACCGACTAGATAACAGCGACAATAAAACCACCAAGATAACAGCGACAACAAAACCGACTAGATAACAGTGACAATATAACCACCAAGATAACAGCGACAATAAAACCCCCAAGATAACAGCAACAATAAAACCCACAAGTTAACAGCGACAACAAAACCACCAAGGTAACAACGACAACAGAACCAGCAAGATAACATCCACACTAAAATCAACAAATAAGAACAACAACAACAAAACCTCTAAAATAAAAGCGACAATAAAACCACCAAGGTAACAATGAGAACAGAACCACCAAGATAACATCGACAATAAAATCACCAAATAAGAGCAACAACAAAACCACCAAGAAAACAACGACAACAAAACCACCAAGAAAACAACGACAACAAAACCACCAAGAAAACAACGACAACAAAACCACTAAAACAACCACGACTAAAAAACCACCAAGAAAACAACGACAACAAAACCACTAAAACAACGACGACTACAAAACCACTAAAACAACAACGACTACAAAACCACAAAGAAAACAACGACAACAAAACCACTATAACAACGACGACTACAAAACCACAAAGAAAACAACGACAACAAAACCACTAAAACAACGACGACTACAAAACCACTAAAACTACGACGACTAAAAAACCACCAAGAAAACAACGACAACAAAACCACCAAGAAAATAACGACAACAAAACCACCAAGAAAACAACGACAACAAAACCACTAAAACAACGACGACTACAAAACCACCAAGAAAACAACGACAACAAAACCACTAAAACAACGACGACTACAAAACCACCAAGAAAACAACGACAACAAAACCACTAAATCAACAACGACTACAAAACCACAAAGAAAACAACGACAACAAAACCACTAAAACAACGACGACTACAAAACCACTAAAACAACAACGACTACAAACCACAAAGAAAACAACGACAACAAAACCACTATAACAACGACGACTACAAAACCACTAAAACAACAACGACTACAAACCACAAAGAAAACAACGACAACAAAACCACTAAAACAACGACGACTACAAAACCACCAAGAAAACAACGACAACAAAACCACTAAAACAACAACGACTACAAAACCACAAAGAAAACGACAACAAAACCACTAAAACAACAACGACTACAAAACCACAAAGAAAACAACGACAACAAAACCACTAAAACAACGACGACTACAAAACCACTAAAACAACAACGACTACAAAACCACCAAGATAACAGCGACAATGAAACCACCAAGATAACAGCGACAACAAAACCGACTAGATAACAGCGAGAATAAAACCACCAAGATAACATCGACAATAAAACCACCAAGATAACAGCGACAACAAAACCGACTAGATTACAGGGACAATAAAACCACCAAGATAACAGCGACAACAAAACCGACTAGATAACAGCGACAATAAAACCACCAAGATAACAGCGACAATAAAACCACCAAGATAACAGCGACAACAAAACCGAATAGATAACAGCGACAATAAAACCACCAAGATAACAGCGACAACAAAACCGACTAGATAACAGCGACAATAAAACCACCAAGATAACAGCGACAACAAAACCGACTAGATAACAGTGACAATATAACCACCAAGATAACAGCGACAATAAAACCACCAAGATAACAGCGACAACAAAACCGACTAGATAACAGCGACAATATAACCACCAAGATAACAGCGACAATAAAACCACCAAGATAACAGCGACAATAAAACCACCAAGATAACAGCGACAATAAACCCCCAAGATAACAGCGACAATAAAACCACCAAGATAACAGCGACAACAAAACCGACTAGATAACAGCGACAATAAAACCACCAAGATAACAGCGACAACAAAACCGACTAGATAACAGTGACAATATAACCACCAAGATAACAGCGACAATAAAACCCCAAGATAACAGCAACAATAAAACCCACAAGTTAACAGCGACAACAAAACCACCAAGGTAACAACGACAACAGAACCAGCAAGATAACATCCACACTAAAATCAACAAATAAGAACAACAACAACAAAACCTCTAAAATAACAGCGACAATAAAACCACCAAGGTAACAATGAGAACAGAACCACCAAGATAACATCGACAATAAAATCACCAAATAAGAGCAACAACAAAACCACCAAGAAAACAACGACAACAAAACCACCAAGAAAACAACGACAACAAAACCACCAAAAAAACAACGACAACAAAACCACTAAAACAACCACGACTAAAAAACCACCAAGAAAACAACGACAACAAAACCACTAAAACAACGACGACTACAAAACCACTAAAACAACAACGACTACAAAACCACAAAGAAAACAACGACAACAAAACCACCAAGAAAATAACGACAACAAAACCACCAAGAAAACAACGACAACAAAACCACTAAAACAACGACGACTACAAAACCACTAAAACTACGACGACTAAAAAACCACCAAGAAAACAACAACAAAACCACCAAGAAAACAACGACAACAAAACCACCAAGAAAACAACGACAACAAAACCACCAAGAAAACAACGACAACAAAACCACTAAAACAACCACGACTAAAAAACCACCAAGAAAACAACGACAACAAAACCACTAAAACAACGACGACTACAAAACCACTAAAACAACAACGACTACAAAACCACAAAGAAAACAACGACAACAAAACCACTATAACAACGACGACTACAAAACCACAAAGAAAACAACGACAACAAAACCACTAAAACAACGACGACTACAAAACCACTAAAACTACGACGACTAAAAAACCACCAAGAAAACAACGACAACAAAACCACCAAGAAAATAACGACAACAAAACCACCAAGAAAACAACGACAACAAAACCACTAAAACAACGACGACTACAAAACCACTAAAACTACGACGACTAAAAAACCACCAAGAAAACAACGACAACAAAACCACCAAGAAAATAACGACAACAAAACCACCAAGAAAACAACGACAACAAAACCACTAAAACAACGACGACTACAAAACCACTAAAACTACGACGACTAAAAAACCACCAAGAAAACAACGACAACAAAACCACCAAGAAAATAACGACAACAAAACAACCAAGAAAACAACGACAACAAAACCACTAAAACAACGACGACTACAAAACCACAAAGAAAAAAACGACAACAAAACCACTAAAACAACAACGACTACAAAACCACAAAGAAAACAACGACAACAAAACCACTAAAACAACGACGACCACAAAACCACTAAAACAACAACGACTACAAAACCACAAAGAAAACAACGACAACAAAACCACTAAAACAACGACGGCTACAAAACCACTAAAACAACAACGACTACAAACCACAAAGAAAACAACGACAACAAAACCACTAAAACAACGACGACTACAAAGCCACAAAGAAAACAACGACAACAAAACCACTAAAACAACGACGACTACAAAACCACCAAGAAAACAACGACAACAAAACCACTAAAACAACAACGACTACAAAACCACAAAGAAAACAACGACAACAAAACCACTAAAACAACAACGACTACAAAACCACAAAGAAAACAACGACAACAAAACCACTAAAAAAACGACGACTACAAAACCACTAAAACAACAACGACTACAAAACCATCAAGAAAACAACGACAACAAAACCACTAAAACAACGACGACTACAAAACCACCAAGAAAACAACGACAACAAAACCACTAAAACAACAACGACTACAAAACCAGCAAGAAAACAACGACAACGAAACCACTAAAACAACGACGACAACAAAACCACTAAAACAACGACGACTACAAAACCACTAAAACTACGACGGATACAAAACCACCAAGAAAACAACGACAGCAAAACCAAAAAAAACAACAACGACAACAAAACGACTTAGACAACAACGACTACAAAACCACCAAGATAACAGCGACAACAAAACCGACTAAATAACAGCGACAATAAAACCACCAAGATAACAGCGACAATAAAACCACCAAGATAACAGCGACAATAAAACCACCAAGATAACAGCGACAACAAAACCGACTAGATAACAGCGACAATAAAACCACCAAGATAACAGCGACAACAAAACCGACTAGATAACAGTGACAATATAACCACCAAGATAACAGCGACAATAAAACCACCAAGATAACAGCAACAACAAAACCGACTAGATAACAGCGACAATATAACCACCAAGATAACAGCGACAATAAAACCACCAGGATAACAGCGACAATAAAACCACCAAGATAACAGCGACAATAAACCCCCAAGATAACAGCGACAATAAAACCACCAAGATAACAGCGACAACAAAACCGACTAGATAACAGCGACAATATAACCACCAAGATAACAGCGACAATAAAACCACCAAGATAACAGCGACAATAAACCCCCAAGATAACAGCGACAATAAAACCACCAAGATAACAGCGACAACAAAACCGACTAGATAACAGCGACAATAAAACCACCAAGATAACAGCGACAACAAAACCGACTAGATAACAGTGACAATATAACCACCAAGATAACAGCGACAATAAAACCCCCAAGATAACAGCAACAATAAAACCCACATGTTAACAGCGACAACAAAACCACCAAGGTAACAACGACAACAGAACCAGCAAGATAACATCCACACTAAAATCAACAAATAAGAACAACAACAACAAAACCTCTAAAATAAAAGCGACAATAAAACCACCAAGGTAACAATGAGAACAGAACCACCAAGATAACATCGACAATAAAATCACCAAATAAGAGCAACAACAAAACCACCAAGAAAACAACGACAACAAAACCATCAAGAAAACAACGACAACAAAACCACCAAGAAAACAACGACAACAAAACCACTAAAACAACGACGACTAAAAAACCACCAAGAAAACAACGACAACAAAACCACTAAAACAACGACGACTACAAAACCACTAAAACAACAACGACTACAAAACCACAAAGAAAACAACGACAACAAAACCACTATAACAACGACGACTACAAAACCACAAAGAAAGCAACGACAACAAAAACACTAAAACAACGACGACTACAAAACCACTAAAACAACGACGACTACAAAACCACAAAGAAAACAACGACAACAAAACCACTAAAAGAACGACGACTAAAAAACCACCAAGAAAACAACGACAACAAAACCACTAAGAAAATAACGACAACAAAACCACCAAGAAAACAACGACAACAAAACCACTAAAACAACGACGACTACAAAACCACCAAGAAAACAACGACAGCAAAACCACTAAAACAACGACGACTACAAAACCACTAAACAACAACGACTACAAAACCACAAAGAAAAGAACGACAACAAAACCACTAAAACAACGACGACTACAAAACCACTAAAACAACAACGACTACAAAACCACTAAAACAACGACGACTACAAAACCACCAAGAAAACAACGACAACAAAACCACTAAAACAACAACGACTACAAAACCACCAAGAAAACAACGACAACAAAACCACTAAAACAACGACGACAACAAAACCACTAAAAAAACGACGACAACAAAACCACTAAAACTACGACGACTACAAAACCACCAAGAAAACAACGACAGCAAAACCACAAAAACAACAACGACAACAAAACGACTTAGACAACAACGACTACAAAACCACAAAGAAAACAACGACAACAAAACCACTATAACAACGACGACTACAAAACCACAAAGAAAACAACGACAACAAAACCACTAAAACAACGACGACTACAAAACCACTAAAACTAGGACGACTAAAAAACCACCAAGAAAACAACGACAACAAAACCACTAAGAAAATAACGACAACAAAACCACCAAGAAAACAACGACAACAAAACCACTAAAACAACGACGACTCCAAAACCACTAAAACTACGAGGACTAAAAAACCGCCAAGAAAACAACGACAACAAAACCACCAAGAAAATAACGACAACAAAACCACCAAGAAAACAACGACAACAAAACCACTAAAACAACGACGACTACAAAACCACCAAGAAAACAACGACTACAAAACCACTAAAACAACGACGACTACAAAACCACTAAAACAACGACGACTACAAAACCACAAAGAAAACAACGACAACAAAACCACTAAAACTACGACGACTACAAAACCACTAAAACAACGACGACTACAAAACCACAAAGAAAACAACGACAACAAAACCACTAAAACTACGACGACTACAAAACCACTAAAACAACAACGACTACAAAACCACTAAAACAACAACGACTACAAAACCACAAAGAAAACAACGACAACAAAACCACTAAAACAACGACGACAACAAAACCACTAAAACAACGACGACTACAAAACCACTAAAACTACGACGACTACAAAACCACCAAGAAAACAACGACAGCAAAACCACAAAAACAACAACGACAACAAAACGACTTAGACAACAACGACTACAAAACCACCAAGAAAACAACGACAGCAAAACCAGAAAAACAGCAACAAAAACAAAACCACTAGGTATAACATCCACAATAAATAAGACAGCAAAAATAAAGCTCATTATAAAATCAGAGAGAAACGATTATCATGTTTTTATAAATCATCATCTGTGCTACAATGAGAAGGTAACAGCTGGGATATTATTGCGCTGTGACAACTCGAGCGACTTTGTAAAGAGGGAATATTGGAAAACAGAGTGGAGAGACATCGTGTGATTAATTGTAACAATAGCATGTTGGTAGAGTCAATAGCTAGATCAATGTAAAGTCATGGATATAAATGTATACAAAACAGGAAGCTGCAGTATAGCTAATTGTAAGGAGAAATGAAAAATAAATAATTAGAAAAAAAAAACCGTAAGGTTAAAAGCTTTACGTAATAAGTGAACGACACAAATTAGAACAACATTTCGGCTCAATAGGCCTTCAGCAGGAAAACACATACACGGATATTTATTTAAAACAAAAATAAAACATGTATAAGGCATTCTATAAGTTGTTTGTGGTGTATGCTATCTAAAACTTTGGTGTAGCCTATGAAGCATGCATATGTTAGTTTGTTTACTTCTGTGTACTTGTCGATTAATGTCCTCATGCAAAATATGGCTTCTTTTGTCCCACTATTTTTCCTAAATCCAAATTGTTGTTCTTCTAATTCCATATTAATTTTATTCTGAATCCTTCTTTGTATGACTTTTAGCAAGATTTTTGTTACATGGCTCATTATGTTTATTGTTCTAAATTCACTGCATTCAACTGCACCATTCATTTTAGGCAATGCAATGAAAGTTGATTTTTTTTAGTTCATTTGGTATTTATCTTGTATGGTATATGTCGTTTCATATGTCTGTAATCACTTCAATGCCAAAATCTTCTAGTGCCTGTATCACCTCTATCTGTATGCTGTCAGGTCCTGCTGCTTTCCCCTTTTTCATTGTTTTTATAGCTTTTCCCACCTCTGATTTTAAGATTTTATAGCCTGATGTACATTGTATAACTGGTTTCTTGTCCCTTTGATCATGAAATAGTTCTGTTATATATTTCTGCAATCTATCTATAATATCTTTATTGTCTGTTAACATTTTTTCCTTTTTTGTCTGCAATGCATCCATCTTCTGTGGCTTTTTTATGTTTTAAAGTTTAGACTTTACTTATTTATAAATCTGAAGCATTCTAGTTGTCTTGTATTTTGTCCATCTTTGTCGCGACTCTATACACTTCTACACTATACATTTCTACTCTACACAGTTCTACTTTATACAGTTATACTCTATACATTTCTACTCTACACAGTTCTACTTTATACAGTTACACTCTATACACTTCTACTCTATACAGTTCCCATCCAATTGGTAACCCATTATTACTTCTTAGATTTACATGTGACGACCCCCTTGAAATAATTCTTCATCATCAAATATGTTGATTATTGATACTGTCCGGAAAAAAAATCATTCCAGACTTTATTAAAATATATAAATGACATTAATCTCAATGATGATTGCAATATTCAAGTACGTCTATGAAGCCTATTCGCAGCAATAATTGCTTCAATCTCCTTTCTCATACCAAAGGTTCTTACTGAGTATAAATTGATTTACGATTTAATATCCAATTTATTTCATTTATTTTCCCGTTTTCTTTCATTTTATTAAATGGTTGAGTTTGTGTGGTAATTGTGAACCTCTCTCTGTCTGTGTATAACTGATATTTAATAGGTCCTTTATTAAGCATAAATAGAAAATCAATGAGGGAAAATATTTAGTCTGTACATCGACAGTGATTTATTGGAGTAGGGAATGTATATATGTCGAGGATTGTCCAGCAGCTGCAGCAGTCAGTCCCAGTTCGTAGGTTTTTTTTTTTATTTTTTGCGTTTGCCAGAATTTTACTTCTAACGAAGTCCCTGGAGACTAGGAACTGAATTTTGCGTGTTAATCCATTTTTCCATGGCAGCCGTGTGTACAGGGGTCCCTCGCTGCACAGGCAGATAACTCCGGCTTCGGAGGTACTCATATTTTTTTCCGTCCATGAGTAATTGACGTTTCAAACCGGGCCTCGCTGATGAGACCAGAGGTGGTTGCCGCAGAGAGAAATTATAAATTAAAACCCCAACTGGTGCGGCCAGGACTTGAGCACACAACCTCTCTGTCTCGAGGCCGACGTCTTGCTTCGAGACCAACGAGGCCCCCAGTTAGTATGTGCTATCTTATAGATTTATCTTTTCTCTCGTCCAACATAATTACTTTCTCTAGACCATTTTGTCGTTTACCATGAACAAATATGGCATTTTTCATGTTTTGATGTTCTTTATCAAGCATTTTTCATCTTTTGATGTTCTTTATCAAGCAGTTTTCTGGAACTTTAAGTTCTTGCAAGATTAACAAGCTTATTCTTTTCTCCTATCATTCTCTCCTTCTTTCCTTCCTCATCTGCCTTTCAGCGTCAAGAGAAGATATAATATACGGTCTTTTGCTCTTCAGTTGCCCTCTTCTGCTGTTGTTTCCTGGTGTTTCTAATATTCCATCAATCCAACTTTTGCTCTTCAGTTCGCCTCTTCTGCTGCTGTTTCCTGGTATTTCTAACATTCCATCAATCCAACTTTTGCTCTTCAGTTCGCCTCTTCTGCTGCTGTTTCCTGGTGTTTCTAATATTCCATCAATCCAACTTTTGCTCTTCAGTTCGCCTCTTCTGCTGCTGTTTCCTGGTGTTTCTAATATTCCATCAATCCAACTTTTGCTCTTCAGTTCGCCTCTTCTGCTGCTGTTTCCTGGTGTTTCTAATATTCCATCAATCCAACTTTTGCTCTTCAGTTCGCCTCTTCTGCTGCTGTTTCCTGGTGTTTCTAATATTCCATCAATCCAACTTTTGCTCTTCAGTTCGCCTCTTCTGCTGCTGTTTCCTGGTGTTTCTAATATTCCATCAATCCAACTTTTGCTCTTCAGTTCGCCTCTTCTGCTGTTGTTTCCAATATTCCATCAATCCAACTTTTGCTCTTCAGTTCGCCTCTTCTGCTGTTGTTTCCTGGTGTTTCTAATATTCCATCAATCCAACTTTTGCTCTTCAGTTCGCCTCTTCTGCTGTTGTTTCCTGGTGTTTCTAATATTCCATCAATCCAACCTTCTCGTGGGCTACCCTTAGGTCGAGTGTTCTGGCTACGTTTACTCAAGACACGTTGTGTTTTGATCTTACTGTCTTTTCATGAGGCCAAACTATTTTATCTGTTGTTTCTTTATATATTCTATAGTGGAGGTTATTCCTAGCATGTTCACAGTTATTCATTTCTGATCTTACCTCTCAGACTGTTTCTCCGCTCATGGTGTTCTGAATATTTTTTCTGCAACACCTGCGTTCTAAGGCATTGGTGTATTCTTCAGCACATTTCTCGATTATCCATGTTTCCGAGGAAAATAATGCTATAGGAACAAAAATCTATTCTCTTTTAGAACCAAGAGGGCACCGTGGGCAGCAATTCTAGACTGCCCATGTCTGACAATCTTCGCTATTATGTGTCAGACCTTGCACAGGACCCGCATAGTATCTCTTTACATTATTGTTCTGGACTCACCTCTAAACCTCGGCTAGGGAACTGATGCCCGCTGTTGCTGCCTCTCGTATCAATGTACTTCTTAATGTTTCTTTAGGTATGCCACTTTCCGCTGTTTCTCATCTGAGGGATTTCCTCCGAGATTTCCTTGTTACCCCTTCTCATAACATGCTTGAGATATGACCACTATCTTGTCGTGATTATTGATGCTATTATTGGATGAGTAGCAATTTATCCTGCTTGTGCACTAGTTTTGAATTAATTACATATAAATACTTGTTTTTAAATACTTGTTGATAAAACAGCTTGCAGAAAAAACCACAGAACACAATCAAAATGTGTAGATTTCATTACCAGAAAAAAAAACATTCCACAGAGTAAACAGAGAATTACTGTGTGAGATACTAACAACATAGCGAGTTAGCCAGCTTCTAACCAACCTAATTAAAAGTCTCTACATCAACGGCAGCTGCCTCAGGACAGCAGAACGCTACATAGACCTCTTTGAAGTTAGATCAGGCGTAAGACAGGGGTGCGTACTATCCCTCCTATTATTTATTACATAGATGGACTATAAATGCAAATTAGCCAACCCATCAGAAACAGAGGAGATCAATGAGCTTTTATTTGAAGACGATCAGGCACAAATACATGGAAAAATAGAAGACCTACAAGAACACTTAAATAAACTCAACAGCACAGGCACAAAATACAACATGAAAGTTAACATCAACAAAACATAAGTCATGAATATTGTAAAATTATATCTCCCCTCGACGCTGAAAGGCAGATGAGGAAGGAAAGAAGAAGAAGAAATAATTGCTCTGAGGCATTTGTTTTTTTATTCTTTCCTTCCTCTTTTAACTTCAGCGTCGAGGGGAGATATAATTTGCAATCTTTCGTTCTTATGTTGGCCTTTGCTATTGTTGTTTCCAGTTGTTTCTAATATGTTGTTGTTTCCTGTTGTTTCCTGTTGTTTCTAATATGTTGTTGTTTCCTGTTGTTTCCTTGTTTCTAATATGTTGTTGTTTCCTGTTGTTTCCTGTTGTTTCTAATATGTTGTTGTTTCCTGCTGTTTCAAATATGTTGTTGTTTCCTGTTGTTTCTAATATGTTGTTGTTTCCTGTTGTTTCCTGTTGTTTCTAATATGTTGTTGTTTCCTGTTGTTTCTAACATGTTGTTGTTTCCTGTTGTTTCTAATATGTTGTTGTTTCCTGTTGTTTCCTGTTGTTTCTAATATGTTGTTGTTTCCTGTTGTTTCCTGTTGTTTCTAATATGTTGTTGCTTCCTGCTGTTTCTAATATGTTGTTGTTTCCTGCTGTTTCTAATATGTTGTTGTTTCCTGCTGTTTCTAATATGTTGTTGTTTCCTGTTGTTTCCTGTTGTTTCTAATATGTTGTTGTTTCCTGTTGTTTCCTGTTGTTTCTAATATGTTGTTGTTTCCTGTTGTTTCCTGTTGTTTCTAATATGTTGTTGTTTCCTGTTGTTTCTAATATGTTGTTGTTTCCTGTTGTTTCCTGTTGTTTCTAATATGTTGTTGTTTCCTGCTGTTTCTAATATGTTGTTGTTTCCTGCTGTTTCTAATATGTTGTTGTTTCCTGCTGTTTCTAATATGTTGTTGTTTCCTGCTGTTTCTAATATGTTGTTGTTTCCTGCTGTTTCTAATGTTGTTGTTTCCTGCTGTTTCTAATATGTTGTTGTTTCCTGCTGTTTCTAATATGTTGTTGTTTCCTGCTGTTTCTAATATGTTGTTGTTTCCTGCTGTTTCTAATATGTTGTTGTTTCCTGCTGTTTCTAATATGTTGTTGTTTCCTGCTGTTTCTAATATGTTGTTGTTTCCTGCTGTTTCTAATATGTTGTTGTTTCCTGCTGTTTCTAATATGTTGTTGTTTCCTGCTGTTTCTAATATGTTGTTGTTTCCTGCTGTTTCTAATATGTTGTTGTTCCTATTGTTTCTAATATTCAATCATTCCATTCTTTACGTGATCTTATCACTTGACCGAACCATTTTATATATGGTTTCCTTACATCTATTTCTTCTTGTTTCCTTCCTTATTTGCCTTTCAGTGTCGAGGGGAGATATAATATATGGTCTTTTGCTCTTCTGTTCACCTCTGCTGCTGTTATGTTTCCTAGTGTTTCTAATCCTTAAGTCTATGGCGAAAGTTATTCCTAGCTATTTTTTCTCAGTTCCTCATTTCGGATCTTTCTCTCCTCCTGTTTCCTATCATTCGTTAAACACATTTCCTCTCGGTAGTGCTTATTTTTCGTATTGTCCTTGAGTCTAGAATCCAGATCTGGTGCTGGTAGCACAATGTTGGGATGAAGATTGTTCTGTAGAGTGTGGGTATGCCCCTTCCTTTGATATATAAGTGATGAACAGATAAGGTGATAAGATGTACTTATATCTAACTCCTTGTCCTGTACCAATCCAGGCGATGGGTCATTTTCAATCCGCATAAATGTTTGTTGGTCTTTATGAAGTGTTCATCTACCCCTTACTACTGGACAGCCAAGGAGAGTAATGAAAACGTTCTGAAAGAGACCAAAGCAAAAAGAGAGCTAATTTCCAATATTAGGAAGAAACAATCATCATTTTTTTGGCCATGTAATGAGAAGGGAACAGCTTGAATATATTGTGTCAAAAGGGAAAATTGAGGGACGAAGAGATAGAGGGAAGCAAAGAGAAAATATACCAGACAGCTTAAGAGAATGGCTTAACTGTTGAGATGGAAAGTTGGGGAGAGACGTGATTACCTACGCCAGCAGGCATGGTACTTGATGATGATGATATACCATTTCGGCTGTGAGAGGTTAAAACCCCGTATCTATTTTTTTAAATATCTGATGTTATCGGCAGTCAATTGCTTTTAAATATCTGATGTTATAGGCAGTCAATTGCTTTTAAATAATCAAAGAAGCGTGTCAACATATTTATGGTATTTTTTCTCTGTTTTCTATTGTTCCTCACATTAAAAATATGATCTTTTGTTTCTCTGCCTTTCCAAATTATGTTAATTTCCTCTTTCGTTTCTCTATGGATTCTTCCCATGAATAACTTTGATTTTGATTGCATGATTGTTTAATGCAACAATTCTGTCATTGTGTTTTCTTTTAGGTTTCCTTTTGTACTGTTGGAATACATCGTTTCAATTCTTTTAGCCATATTCGGCTGTTAAGAATAACTGAGCATTGTATGAACTATTCCATTTCCTTCGATATTAAAAGTAAAAGAAGAAAAGGGCAGAACCGAACCCAATTATGGATAATTTATTCAGATCAGACTTCCGTCTACAAGATGGCGGATCTAGTCCACGTCCTCTCGATCGCTGCAGAAAATGCACCCAGGGTCTGATTAATTTCGGATCTTCTTTGCGCTTTTCTGCGTTAAAGTCAAAATGATGATATGCTTGATACATCTGTGTCGCTAAAGCGAGGTCGTAGGCCGACAACAGTCCGTTTTTGACGACTCAAGTGTTGTGAGTGAGACCTTCCACCGTCTAGACTTGATCTGCGCTTTACGTCACACATTGGTGCTGTTCATGACCGTTGATGGTATTCTTTGACGCAAGTTATTTCCATGTACACATTAATGTAAACTACTTCGCCAGCTGCAGTTTTGTCTCTTTGGGGAATTTGCTTCGTGTTTTGTTCGTCGTAGGCTGCTTACACTAGAGTAATCACACAGAAATCTAAATGGAACGAGATTAAGTGTTGGGCGACTTTTTATGTGTGCTACGTCATCGTATTGGTTCCCTAAACCGGCCGTGCGCAAATCTTACGGTCTGCTGTTTGATGTGCGACGATGATAATTTGACAACTGACTGTGTGTCTTTTGTTCGGAATTGGAGTCATCAACGATGGCCTAACATCATAAAGTGCTAGGAATGATCATCATTTTCAAGAGGACGTGACTTACCGGTATATGGGGATAGGCGGCAGGAACAATTGAAAGCTGTGCATGAAAAGCGTTCCTTGTTGCAGTTTCCTCACATTACAAGTCGCATGGCTGTGTTAGTCACCTCTAGTGACTCGGGCAGATGGTGCTCGTAAACCTGGGAAGGCCGACCATCTAAGGGCAGAATCCCCCTACAGAAAAGATCATCTGCTGCCTTGCAGGAAGATTGGGGACAATCAAAGGCTAAGGAAAGCAAACCTGAATAAAATGCTGGCTGAAATCGGATGCACTGGGCCACTGGCGCAGAAAACAGTGCAACGTTTTAACGGGTGTTCAATCAGAGTGGATCTGGCAGACTCTAACTGTGATATTCTGTCTGTGGGGGCGATCAACACACTTAGCCTGACAGCTGACTTCATGTGAGAGTCTGCGATCCTACTCTGACTGAGTCCTGATAGCAGACATTCAGATCACGGATAGCGCTGGTCTATGTGACACGATACTGTAACCACAAAACACTCGGTGATTTCACTAAACGGCTTTGACTGAAAGATTAGTTCATACATGTTATGGATTAATGAGCAACAAACTACTCAATAAATCAGTCAGACTACCAAACAACAGATTAGCAAGCCAAACAAATAACAAATTAGCTATCACGTCTGCTAATGAACAAATCGACAATCGAACTAACTAACAAGCCTGCCTGCCAATCAAATGCCCAACCAGTTTTAAAATGAAACAACAAATGAAATAATTAAGCAACCAATCAAGTAGCGAAGTAAGTAAAAAGGCGATCAACGAATCAAATAGCCAACCAACTAATGAAAATAATTACACACAATGTTGCAGACCAGTAACCAGTCTAATAACTAACCAATCACAAAAACAACTAAATAAAAACAAATAGAAAGTAATTAACCAATGAAACTAGCCAACCAACAAAAATAACTAACTACCCAGCCAACCAACAAACATTAACCATCACACCAACTGACATTCCAGTCATCTAGACAACTGCCAATAAACTAACAGCCAACGAAAATAGCCGATCAAAATAACTAACTAACCAGTCAATAACGCAACCAGGCTACATGTAGATAGTGAACCCACCTAGTGAAATGCTAGTTGCTAGCCATCATTTTGTCACAAAATGACTGCACACATGGTCTATCTTATTTCAAGAAGAAGGCTTCTGTCAAGTCGACATAATATACATCATCATCATCAAGTACGGGCCTGCTGGCGTAAGTGATCATGTCTCTCCACAACTTTCGATCTCGACAGTTATTTATCATTTCTGTTGTTGACCTTCTGCCAAGCCATTCTTTGAAGCTGTCTGGTATCTTCTTTCTTCGCTTCCCTATATCACTTCGTCCCTCAATTTAATTTTCGCAGTTGTTACAATGTACTCCAACTGTTCTCTTCTCATTACATGGCCAAAAAATAAAGAGTGTTTCTTCCTAATATTGGAAATTAACTCTCTTTTTGCTTTGGCCTCTTTCAGAACGTATTCATTACTCTTCTTAACTGTCCATAGAATTCTCCACATTTTCCTCTAAAACCACATTTCTACATTCTCCAGTGATTTTCTTGTCTGTTGTTCTATTGTCCATGATTCACACCCATATGTTAAGACTGGCTCTACATAACATTAAGAACTCTTTTTCTTGTTTCTATTGTCAAAAATGGATTGCATAGTATCTTCCTCATTTAATATACATGTACATACTTAACTTTAATGTTGTGTTTATTTTCCCTGTAAAAATTCACTAGTCGTGTGGTGTTCCGCGCTACAAATCTAATTACGACAGGTGCTGACCATGTTACTGTGTTTACATTACCACACAATTCTGAACAGCGAAACAATTGATGGCCTACAAGAGGACACACACTGCGGAAGCCAACTCAGAGTTTGCAGAAGAGACAACGAGGAGAACCAAAACATATTTGGAGAAGAAAAATGGAACCAGAGATGAGCATGATGGTGAAGACATGGAACGATTACACAAGAATGGCAAGAAAAATAACGGCTTGGAAAGTGATTGTTGAAGACCTATGCTCCACAGGGAGCTGAAAAGAAGAAGCCGCAAGTGGATAAAATGTATCTCACGTAAATACTTGTCTCCTTCAAGAGTAGAGACATCAAGATGCATAGAGATGCGAAGCTGCTGTACAGCTGGTGCTTGTCTCCTTCAAGAGTAGAGACATCAAGATGCATAGAGATGCGAAGCTGCTGTAAAGCTGATACTTGTCTTCTTCAAGAGTAGAGACATCAAGATGCATAGAGATGCGAAGCTGCTGTACAGCTGGTGCTTGTCTCCTTCATCAGTAAGTGTAATAAGTAAGAATCATTTTCTGGTGTCCGGTATAATTGTAAGTGATGCTTCCACAGATAAGACAGGGACCAAGAGGTCGCTTTCGCTATCTCTAAAGTCACAGGCACACCCAAGTCGATATCTCTAAAGTCACAGGCACACCCAAGTCGATATCTCTAAAGTCACAGGCACACCCAAGTCGATATCTCTAAAGTCACAGGCACACCCAAGTCGATATCTCTAAAGTCACAGGCACACCCAAGTCGATATCTCTAAAGTCGCAGGCACACCCAAGTCGATATCTCTAAAGTCACAGGCACACCCAAGTCGATATCTCTGAAGTCACAGGCACACCCAAGTCGATATCTCTAAAGTCGCAGGCACACCCAAGTCGATATTTCTAAAGTCGCAGGCACACCCAAGTCGATATCTCTAAAGTCGCAGGCACACCCAAGTCGATATCTCTAAAGTCACAGGCACACCCAAGTCGATATCTCTGAAGTCACAGGCACACCCAAGTCGATATCTCTAAAGTCACAGGCACACCCAAGTCGATATCTCTAAAGTCACAGGCACACCCAAGTCGATATCTCTGAAGTCACAGGCACACCCAAGTCGATATCTCTAAAGTCGCAGGCACACCCAAGTCGATATCTCTAAAGTCACAGGCACACCCAAGTCGATATCTCTGAAGTCACAGGCACACCCAAGTCGATATCTCTAAAGTCACAGGCACACCCAAGTCGATATCTCTAAAGTCACAGGCACACCCAAGTCGATATCTCTAAAGTCACAGGCACACCCAAGTCGATATCTCTAAAGTCGCAGGCACACCCAAGTCGATATCTCTAAAGTCGCAGGCACACCCAAGTCGATATCTCTAAAGTCACAGGCACACCCAAGTCGATATCTCTGAAGTCACAGGCACACCCAAGTCGATATCTCTGAAGTCACAGGCACACCCAAGTCTATATCTCTAAAGTCGCAGGCACACCCAAGTCGATATCTCTAAAGTCACAGGCACACCCAAGTCGATATCTCTAAAGTCACAGGCACACCCAAGTCGATATCTCTAAAGTCACAGGCACACCGAAGTCGATATCTCTAAAGTCACAAGCACACCCAAGTCGATATCTCTAAAGTCACAGGCACACCCAAGTCGATATCTCTAAAGTCACAGGCACACCCAACTATTTTTCATGAGTTATCTGGATACCTTTCAATTCAAGTGACAAAATCACGCAAAGTTCTAGTGGAACGGAATAAATGAAAGGATGAAGGAAATAACCGTAAGTGGCTGCTACTAGATATTATAAAAGTTGTAAATCTACAGATGAATGTGATTGTGATGTCTTGACTGGAGAAACCTTGAAAATAGTGTCTCATTGATGGAGACATTAGAACTTTATGTTTGACAATGTTGAACAATATCATGAGCTTCCATTTGTGTAACTGTAACAATCTCTTTCAAGTCTCCATTTGTGTAAATGTAACAATCTCTGGAGCTTCCATTTGTGTAACTGTAACAAACTCTCTCAATATTTCATTTGTGTAACTGTAACAATCTCTATCAATCCTCCATTTGTGTAACTGTAACAATCTCTGGAGCTTCCATTTGTGTAACTGTAACAATCTCTCACAAGCCTCCATTTGTGTAACTGTAACAAATTCTGGGGCCTCTATTTGTGCAACTGTAACAATCTCTCACAAGCCTCCATTTGTGTAACTGTAACATATTCTGGGGCCTCTATTTGTGTAACTATAACAATCTCTCACAAGCCTCCATTTGTGTAACTGTAACAAATTCTGGGGCCTCTATTTGTGCAACTGTAACAATCTCTCACAAGCCTCCATTTGTGTAACTGTAACAAATTCTGGGGCCTCTATTTGTGTAACTGTAACAATCTCTCACAAGCCTCCATTTGTGTAACTGTAACAAATTCTGGGGCCTCTATTTGTGCAACTGTAACAATCTCTTTCAAGTCTACATTTGTGTAACTGTAACAAGCTATGGAGCCTCCATTTGTGTAACTGTAACAATCTCTCTCAGGCCTCCATTTGTGTAACTGTAACAATCTCTGGAGGCTCCATTTGTGTAACTGTAACAATTTCTCTCAAGCCTCCATTTGTATAACTGTAACAACCTGTGGAGCTTCCATTTGTGTAACTGTAACAATCTCTCCGAAGCCTCCATTTGTGTAACTGTAACAATCTCTGGAGCTTCCATTTGTGTAACTGTAACAATCTCTGGAGCCTCCATTTGTGTAACAGTAACAAATTCTGCAGCCCCCATTTGTGTAACTGTAACTATCTTTCTCAAGCCCTCATTTGTGTAACTTTAACAATCTCTGGAACCTCCATTTCTGTAAATGTAACAATCTCTGGAGCCTCCATTTGTGTAAATGTAAAAATCTCGCTCAAGCCTCCATTTGCGTAACTGTAACAATCTCTGGAGCCTACATTTGTGTAACTGTAGCTTTCTTTCTCAAGCCTCCATTTGTGTAACTGTAACAATCTCTGGAGCCTCCATTTGTGTAACTTTAACAATCTCTGGAGCCTCCATTTGTGTAACTGTAGCAATCTCTCTCCAGCCTCCATTTGTGTAACTGTAACAATCTCTCTCCAGCCTATATTTGTGTAACTGTAACAATCTCTGGAGCTTCCATTTGTGTAAATGTAACAGTCTCTCTCAAGCCTCCATTTGTGCAACTGTAACAATCTCTTTCAAGCCTCCGTTTGTGTAACTGTAACAATCTCTAAAGCTTCCATTTGTGTAACTGTAACAATCTCTCTAAATCCTCCATTTGTTTAACTGTAACAATCTCTATCAAGCATCACATCTGTGTAACTGTAACAATCTTTGGAGCTTCCATTTGTGTAACTGTAGCAATCTCTCTCAAGCCTCCATTTGTGCAACTGTAACAATCTCTCTGAAGCCTCCATTTGTATCACTGTAACAATCTCTGGAGCTTCCATTTGTGTATCTGTAACAGTCTCTCTCAAGCCTCCATTTGTGCAACTGTAATAATCTCTCTCAAGCCTCCATTTGTGTAACTGTAACAATCTCTAGAGCTTTCATTTGTGTAACTGTAACAATCTCTAGAGCTTTCATTTGTGTAACTGTAACAATCTCTCTAAATCATCCATTTGTGCAACTGTAACAAACTCTTTGAATCCTCCATCTGTGTATCTGTAACATTATCTCTCAAGCCTCCATTTGTGCAACTGTAACAATCTCTGGAGCTTCCATTTGTGTAACTGTAACAATCTCTCACAAGCCTCCATTTGTGTATCTGTAACAATCACTGGAGCCTCCATTTGTGTAACTGTAACAATCTCTCTCAAGCCTCCATTTGTGTAACTGTAGCAATCTATGGAGCTTCGATTTGTGTAACGGTAACAATCTTTTGAGTTTCCATTTGTGTAACTGTAACAGTCTCTGGAGTTTCCATTTGTGTAGCTGTAACAATCTCTGGAGCATCCATTTGTGTAATTTTAACACTCTCTGGAGCATCCATTTGTGTAACTGTAACAATCTCTGGAGCTTCCATTTGTGTAACTGTAACAATCTCTCTGAAGACTCCATTTGTGTAACTATAACAATCTCTGGAGCTTCCATTTGTGTAACTGTAACTATCTTGGAAGCTTCCATTTGTGTAACTGTAACAATCTCTGGAGCCTCCATATGTGTGAACTGTAACACTCTCTCTCTCAAGCCTCCATTTGTGTAACTGTAACAAAATCTGGAGCTTCCATTTGTGTAACTGTAACAATCTCTGGAGCTTCCATTTGTGTAACTGTAACAATCTTTGGAGCTTCAATTTGTGTAACTGTAACAATCTCTCTGAAGCCTCCATTCGTGTAACTGTAACAATCTCTGGAGCCTCCATTTGTGTAACTGTAACAATCTCTGGAGCTTCCATTTGTGTAAATGTAACAATCTCTGGAGCTTCCGTTTGTGTAACTGTAACAATCTCTGGAGCTTCCATTTGTGTAACTGTAACAATCTCTGGAGCTTCCATTTGTGTAACTGTAACAATCTTTGGAGCTTCAATTTGTGTAACTGTAACAATTTCTCTGAAGCCTCCATTCGTGTAACTGAAAAATCTCTGGAGCCTCCATGTGTGTAACTGTAACAATCTCTGGAGCTTCCGTTTGTGTAACTGTAACAATCTCTGGAGCTTCCATTTGTGTAACTGTAATAATCTCTGGAGCTTCCATATGTGCAACTGTAACAATCTCTGGAGATTTCATTTGTGTAACTGTAACAATCTCTGGAGCCTCCATTTGTGTGACTATAACAATCTCTGGAGCTTCAATTTGTGTAACTGTAACAATCTATCTCAATCCTGTATTCGTGTAACTGTAACAATATTTCAGAAATTAGTGTTCTGGTGTTTGTTTGTGATGGAAACATTGATGGGAACCATCACAAGTTGATTGTAGAAAGCAGAAAAGTTGAGAGTAGTGGTCACAGCTTGGACATGTACTTATTTATGACGAGGAATCTAGCACGTCTAACAATCCACACAACACACGTGTACGCGACCTTGTAGAGACAACACACAATAACTTACGGTGTGCTATTGATGCACTACTAACGACACAAGAGACGATATAAAGGATAAGAAACTGGGCTTTACTACAGAGCAGTTGCATTTCTTCAGTGCTTGGATAATATAGAGCATTACAATCTTCTTGGCTTTCATGATGTACAATCACAATATTACTACAGAGCAGTTACATTTCTTCGGTGCTTGGATAATATAGAGCATTACAATCTTCTTGGCTCTCATGATGTACAATCACAATCTTACTACAGAGCAGTTACATTTCTTCAGTGCTTGGATAATATAAAGCGTTACAATCTTCTTGGCTTTCATGATGTACAATCACAATCTTACTACAGGGCAGTTACATTTCTTCAGTGCTTGGATAATATAAAGCATTACAATCTTCTTGTCTTTCATGATGTACGATCACAATCTTACTACAGGGCAGTTACATTTCTTCAGTGCTTGGATAATATAAAGCGTTACAATCTTCTTGGCTCTCATGATGTACAATCACAATCTTACTAGAGGCTTATATAGAGAAGTCAACTGATATGCCTGCCTCGCTGTACTATTCTGGTTTAATTAAGACATTTAGTGGCAACATGTTATTCGAGTTTTGACAACGTCTATAAATCATACTTGCTACATAAGCATAGATAAACCCCCAGACCTAGCGAGAGAGTGCAACTATGCAATTTTGGCTAAAAATGACAATAAATTTAGCTGTAGCCTGTTGTAACTGCAAACTAATGAGTAAAGCTGTCAATTCCATTGAAGTAGCTACCACTGTAGGATTTTTTCTTTAATCTCATCAGTTAGTTATCACTACCAGGAAGTTTATAGATTTAGCTTCTACAAACAGGATGGATTCCAGTAATCTGCGCACACAGGCCTTTTGATGTTATAAATAGTATTGAGTTATTGAGTTATTTGCGGGTCATCATCATTGCACTCCGAACATGTCCATAGGTGCTCAGATCCCCTCCTCAGCAATTCCCTCAGTGTCCAGCGACTGACGACTCCAGTTCTATGTTGGTTGATAAGTCTTCTTACACGGCCACCAAGTTTCTCATTTCTGGCTGTGCCCATCTTAACTCCCATTTCCATCATCCGAAGAAGCGACGTTGATCTGTGTTTGTCGAAGTCCTGCGCTCTTCCCACATCTCGGAGTGCATTGATGACGTCCGCCCGATCCATCGGTTGCCCGTCCTCAACGACAGCGCAGCTAGCCAACCTGTCCGCTCTCTCATTTCCCCGTACTCCCGCATGTCCAGGGACATAGACAAAGGTGACCTTACGTATTTTGGATTTCTGCAACGACTCTACCCATTGCATGCGTACAAAGCCCGCCTCCACTTTTTTTATCATGCTCATCGAATCACTCAGTATACATGCGTGGATGTAGTCTTGTGACTCTAACCATTTGAATGCCTTGGTCACTGCCATCACCTCCATTGTCATGCTACTCGTGGTCATGGCGTATGCACCACTGTCTTCCTTGGCTATTCTGCCTGCCGAACGTGCTGTAAATGCCCATGCACTTTTTTCGTGTCGTCTTACAGATCCGTCTGTATAGATGACTGCATCTTTCTCATCGGTGTTATCGCAGATGAGACCGTTGACCTCAGCATTAACCACGACTGGGTTCTGTTCCCTACTTTTCCTGTCGAGTGTGACAATACATGAGAAAGTCCCCTTGAATGACGTAGGCACCGGTATCCACTCCTCACCAACGCTGAGATTGGTAAGCTCACAGACCTGTTTGATGACATCTTCTGCTCGGCCCACCCATGATTTGCCTCTTTTTAGCCTGGTACCTTTCTCTGTGTTGAGCACGTGGTGCAATGGATGCTCTGTATCTGTACTAATCTTCAGGTATGCTCGTGCTCTCCAGATCTTGATTCTGTCATCCATGGTTGGAAAGTCAAGAAGATACCTCATTGCCACACAGGGAGTGTCCCTCGTACATCCCAGGATAATGCGCATGGCTTCATTTTGTATTTTCTCCAGTCTATCAATTTGAGTCGTACTGACAGTAAGAATGGCCAGGGCATACTCGATTGGTGCGAGGACTAGTCCCTGGAACAGAAGAGTAAGTAGCCTCTGCTCGATGTTGGCAGCTGCCATGACCTTCAAGGCGGCTAATCCTTTGCGGGATTTTGTTATCACATGGTCAACGTGGTCCCGAAAACACAGGCTGCGATCAAACTTAACTCCGAGGTATGTCATCAACTTGTCCCTGGTCACCTCATCAGCTCCCATTCGTACTACCGGTGTGGTCCTATTAACGATATGATTGTTAAGGGAGAACCATGAAACTGATGCTTTATTAGGATTAACCAAGGCACCTGATACCCCACACCAGGAAGAAATGCGATCGAGTTCGTCTTGCATTGTGGAGGCGATTCCCCGTCTGTCTCTTCCCTGTCGATATACCAGAATATCATCAGCAAAAGTCATAGTTCTTCCCCTCCCATCCAGCTGTTGGGCCGTGATCGTTATTGTGTAAACGTTAAATAGAACTGGTGACAATGGTGAGCCTTGTGGCAGCCCAGGACAAATGGATGTTGGCTCGGAAGACCAACTTCCACATCTGAGTATCACCTTCCTCTGAAACAGTGCCGCGGCGATCCATCTTATGAGGAAGGGGTTCACCGCCAGTTTGAGAAGCATATGCATGAGATATTCAAATGGTACCCTGTTGTATGCATCCTCCAGATCTATAGCAGCAGCACATGTCTCCTCTCGTCTGTGGAAGCCTTCGAAGACGTCATAGGCAAATACTGCCGCATTGAGCCATGTCTCTTTGTTATATCTATAACCTCCGAGTGTGGATGGGAATACGCGTTTCTGTTCAAGGCGACACGTGAGGACACGGGCAACTATTTTCTCCAGCAGCTTGCCCGCAGTGTTCTGCATTGTGATGATTCTGTAGGCACTGATCTGAGAATGGTCCTTGTTTGGCTTCGGTAGCGGTAGTAAGTAGCTGTGTAGCCACTCCTCCTTAATCTGGCCACTCCGAATACTGGCATTAAACTCATTGGCCAGTGTTGTCAAGTCGTCATCAGCTAAATCGCCTATGTCATCATACCGAACACCATCTGGACCAGGAGCAGTGTTGTGTGTGACCTTTTAAGTGTCGCGCGAATGGTATCGGTTGTGATTGTGAGATCTTCTTCCAGCCCTACATCCTCACACAAATTTGACAAAGATCCCCGTATCCTCATTCTTACAGCCTCATTTCTTTGGTCCGTCTGCTCAATGTAGCGGGCAAGCAGGGCCTTCCCTTTGCTCTCATCAGATTTGTGCCATATCTGGTCTGTGCTCTGAAAGTCTGGTATACCTCTGTGTCGTGGTGTGCCATTCATGCACTGATGAAGGCGCCAGAATGTGGCTAGAGATTTTTCTGAGCACACTTTTTTACAGAAGTCATCCCATTTGGCATCCTTAGCCTGCTTAGCGCATAGTTTAAAGTGCATCATTTTTTGGTCGACCTAAATGATGATAAATAGGTAGGTTACAGTATGTCCAAGTAGATAGCAGGTAGATGGTAGGTTACAGTATGTCCAAGTAGATAGCAGGTAGAAAGCAAAAACAGCAAAGTGTGCGGTACACAAGATGCATATTGAATCTGATCTGATCCAATAGGTAGGTTACAGTATGTCCAAGTAGATAGCAGATTCAAATCCCTTTCACGGTGGTCAGCCTTATTCGTCCTTCGTGCCCTCAATATGCATCTTGTGTACCGCACACTTTGCTGTTTTTGCTTTCTGAGCCGATGATAAATAAGTATAAATAGTATATAGATCTGTAGGTTCACAGTGAAAAACAAACAACAATCTTTGCGACACATATTACCGTTGATGTTGTATGTCGGGGGGGGGGGGGGGGAGGGGGGATCACGACAGGACCTGTGGGTTAAAGGCCGCTTGGTCAAAGCAGTCGCCACGACGTGTGAGACTCAAGATTCTTATTTCAACATCTGTAGAAAAAATCCTTTCTGTCTACCGCGGGTATCGAACACCGGCACACCGGCCTTTCAGTCAGCGAAACAGTGGACTTGGCCGCCCGTCCAGGCGCTCCTCTGCTTGTAGCTATTGCAGACAGCAGTGATGTAAATAACAAAGTCTGTAAGGAAACTCTTAACAGACAATTCTCTCCATTGGTTTTTTTTTTTTTATTATTTAAATAGTGCGCGATCAGATTCAAATCCCTTTCACGGTGGTCAGCCTTATTCGTCCTTCGTGCCCTCAATATGCATTTTGTGTACCGCACACTTTGCTGTTTTTGCTTTCTGAGCCGATGATAATTTCTGATTCTTCCGTCCCATCTACCTACTATCTACTTGGACATACTGTAACCTACCTACCATCTACCTACTATCTACTTGGACATACTGTAACCTACCTACCATCTACCTACTATCTACTTGGACATACTGTAGCCTACCTACCATCTACCTACTATCTACTTGGACATACTGTAACCTACCTACTATCTACCTACTACCTACTTGGACATACTGTAACCTACCTACCATCTACCTACTATCTACTTGGACATACTGTAACCTACCTACCATCTACCTACTATCTACTTGGACATACTGTAACCTACCTACCATCTACCTACTATCTACTTGGACATACTGTAACCTACCTACCATCTACCTACTATCTACTTGGACATACTGTAACCTACCTACCATCTACCTACTATCTACTTGGACATACTGTAACCTACCTACTATCTACCTACTATCTACTTGGACATACTGTAACCTACCTACTATCTACCTGCTATCTACTTGGACATACTGTAACCTACCTACCATCTACCTGCTATCTACTTGGACATACTGTAACCTACCTACCATCTACCTACTATCTACTTGGACATACTGTAACCTACCTACCATCTACCTACTATCTACTTGGACATACTTTAACCTACATACCATCTACCTACTATCTACTTGGACATACTGTAACCTACCTACCATCTACCTACTATCTACTTGGACATACTGTAACCTACCTACCATCTACCTACTATCTACTTGGACATACTGTAACCTACCTACCATCTACCTACTATCTACTTGGACATACTGTAACCTACCTACCATCTACCTACTATCTACTTGGACATACTGTAACCTACCTACTATCTACCTACTATCTACTTGGACATACTGTAACCTACCTACTATCTACCTGCTATCTACTTGGACATACTGTAACCTACCTACCATCTACCTGCTATCTACTTGGACATACTGTAACCTACCTACCATCTACCTACTATCTACTTGGACATACTGTAACCTACCTACCATCTACCTACTATCTACTTGGACATACTGTAACCTACCTACCATCTACCTACTATCTACTTGGACATACTGTAACCTACCTACTATCTACCTACTATCTACTTGGACATACTGTAACCTACCTACCATCTACCTACTATCTACTTGGACATACTGTAACCTACCTACCATCTACCTACTATCTACTTGGACATACTGTAACCTACCTACCATCTACTTACTATCTACTTGGACATACTGTAACCTACCTACTATCTACCTATTATCTGCTTGGACATACTGTAACCTACCTACTATCTACCTATTATCTGCTTGGACATACTGTAACCTACCTACCATCTACCTACTATCTGCTTGGACATACTGTAACCAGTCATTGAACAAGTGAAACTACAATAAACAGAAGAATAGGAATGACATAAAGTAGTTTTAGTGCCATGAAAAATGCACTAACATCAAAGCAAATAACACCAGGGCTAAAACTAAGAATAGCAAATTGTTGCCTTTTCAACATTCCTGTATGGAGCAGAAACATGGACAAGCAAGCAGAACATAAAATTGAAGTCTTTGAAATGTGGATTTACAGAAGAACAGGAAGAATTGAATAGAAAGAAAATGAAAAAAAAATGATGAAGTATTAAAACAGCTTAAAAAGAAAACAGATACAAGGTAAAAGAAGCAGAGATAGACCAAGCTAACATGGACGACTAACATCAAGAAGATGGATAAGTCAACCTATGGCAACCTGCACCATCAAAGTAAGAGACAGAGCGGAATGACCCTTCATTGTGGTCAACCTTCGATTGGGAGACGGCACTCAGTGATGACGAACAGCAGATTGCACTTGCTTTGATGACCCCAAATAAAACGTATGTACTATAGCACTGTGTTCATCTTCTTAAATGTGTGTGGAAAAAATGGACAAACCAGAAAGACAGAGAACAAACATTCATTTGATCCTTCCATAAAAGGATCACTGTTGGATATAACATTTGTGTTGATAAAAATTAGACTAAAGTTGCGTGTACTACAACCACGAACAACTGGTTGAATCGTCACCGAATGACGTCATCGATCAAGGTTCTACTAAGCCCGCAGACTTACTATTTCAGGGGGCGGTGACTCAACCAACCATCCAATCAACCATCCAATCAACCAACCATCCAGTCAGCCAATCGTCCAATCAACCAATAATCCAATCAACCAACCATCCAATCAACCAACTATCCAACCAACCAACCATCCAATCAACCAATCAACCAATCATCCAATCAACGAACCATCCAATCAACCAACCATCCAATCAATCAAACATTCAATCAACCAACCATCCAATCAACCAATCAACCAATCATCCAATCAACCAATCATCCAAACAACCAATCATCCAATCAACCAACCATCCAATCAACCAACCATCCAATCAACCAATTATCCAATCAACCAACCAACCATCCAATCAACCAACCATCCAATCAACCAACCAACCAATCATCCAATCAACCAACCAACCAATCATCCTATCATCCAACCATCCAATCAACCAATCATCCAACCAACCAACCATCCAATCAACCAATCATCCAACCAACCAACCATCCAGTCAACCAACCATCCAGTCAACCAACCCTCCAATCAACGAACCATCCAATCAACCAATCAACCAACCATCCATCAACCAACGATCCAATCAACTAAGAAGACAGCCAGTTAACCTCACCAATCAACACTACACTCCCCACGCGCCCCATAACTCTCCATTGTGTTCTCTTGAGCACGATGAAGTTATATAAAAGTTCCTCATTACAAAGACCGTCCGATTATCTCACAAATATTCAGACATGATACAATTAAATCGCCGTATTTTAATACAAGCAGCGTATTTATTCTACTACTCGACAATTCATGAATATCTGACGCGATTTGACTAAACTTCGAAGTGACCAGTTACTTGACACAGACCAGATCACAAACAACCCAATTGGCCAATCTGGCACATATATAAAAACAAAGTGCAGCTGTTGCCACACATAAGAGCACCAATTACCTTGTAATGGTGATGTAGAACCGCTGCATGTATTATAAGAAGAAGTATACTTGTATAGGCTTATTTAGATAAGTTGTTTTCAGCTTTGAGACACTTGTTGGTTTGTGATTTGTGGTATACACACAGCATCCCGCGTGAAGCAGATGTCGATATAATCTCTGATATTCTCATCAAGGTACATGTCGTTAGTTTGCTGTATCGCTACTGTGTTTGCTCTTAACAGTTTTCATCATGTATATTTAATTTGTTTAAATTCGTTTATTTTTTTTTTAGTTTGTATTCTTTGTTAGATATCTCTATAATATTATTTTCATGTTTTTTTTAGTTTGTATTCTTTGTTAGATATCTCTATAATATTATTTTCATGTTTTTTTTAGTTTGTATTCTTTGTTAGATATCTCTATAATATTATTTTCATGTTTCTTTAGTTTGTATTCTTTGTTAGATATCTCTATAATATTATTTTCATGTTTCTTTAGTTTGTATTCTTTGTTAGATATCTCTATAATATTATTTTCATGTTTTTTTTAGTTTGTATTCTTTGTTATCTGAGACATCATCTCAGTGCAAAATAAAGACAAGTGGAACAATATTAAAACAGGTAAATGAATTTAAATATTTGGGAACTTTGTTAACCTCAGACGGAAGATGTACAAAAGAGGTGAGATGCAGAATGGCTCAGACAAAAGCAGCTTTCCAAAAAACGAGGAAGATGCTATGCAATCAATTTTTGACAATAGAAACAAGAAAAAGAGTTCTTAAATGTTACGTAGAGCCAGTCTTAACATATGGATGCGAATCATGGACAATAGGACAACAGACAAGAAAATCACTAGAGTCTGTAGAAATATGGTTTTACAGAAGAATGTTGAGAATACCATGGACAGCTAAGAAGAGTAATGAAAATTTTCTGAGAGAGGTCAAAGCAAAAAGAGAGCTAATTTCCAATATTAGGAAGAGACAATCATCATTTTTTGGCCATGTAATGAGAAGAGAACGACTGGAATATATTGTAACAACTGGAAAAATTGAGGGACGAAGAGATAGAGGGAAGCAAAGAAAAAAAATAACAGACAGCTTAAGAGAATGGCTTGGCAGAAGGTCAACAACAGAAATGATTAATAGCTGCCGAGATCGAAAGTTGTGGAGAGACATGATCACCTACGCCAGCAGGCCCGGTACTTGATGATAATGATGATGTTAGATATCTCTGTATAATATTAATTGTTTTTTTTTAGTTTGTATTCTTTATTTGTATTCTTTTATTTGTATTCTTTGTTTGTATTCTTTGTTTGTATTCTTTGTTTGTATTCTTTGTTTGTATTCTTTTATTTGTATTCTTTGTTTGTATTCTTTGTTTGTATTCTTTTATTTGTATTCTTTGTTTGTATTCTTTGTTTGTATTCTTTGTTTGTATTCTTTGTTTGTATTCTTTTATTTGTATTCTTTGTTTGTATTCTTTGTTTGTATTCTTTGTTTGTATTCTTTATTTGTATTCTTTGTTTGTATTCTTTTATTTGTATTCTTTGTTTGTATTCTTTGTTTGTATTCTTTTATTTGTATTCTTTGTTTGTATTCTTTGTTTGTATTCTTTGTTTGTATTCTTTTATTTGTATTCTTTGTTTGTATTCTTTGTTTGTATTCTTTTATTTGTATTCTTTGTTTGTATTCTTTGTTTGTATTCTTTTATTTGTATTCTTTGTTTGTATTATTTGTTTGTATTCTTTGTTTGTATTCTTTGTTTGTATTATTTGTGTGTATTCTTTGTTTGTATTCCCGTGTGTTGTCGGGGCTTCATTATGAGGGAAGTAAAGAATAGTGACACTGTGACCTTCCAGGCATGTCGTAAGAGGCGACTAAGGAGATTGATCGATGGCTTGACAAGCTGTCATTGTAAAAAGTATTGTTATGGAAACAGCGCCATAGATTTTAGAAGCAGTGATCTCTGCAATATGTGCCATTTTAGCACGCAAGGTTTCTGTTTTTGAGATTGTGGTTCTGCCCTATGTGCAGTCTTCGGCTTGAAAAAAAGGACAATAGATAGATAGATAGATTCTTTGTTAGAGATCTCTATAATATTAATTTCCTTTATTTTTAATTTGTATTCTTTGTTAGATATCTCTATAATATTATTTTCATTTTTAAAAATATATGTTTTCGGTGTTTTTTTTCCTTACAAATATACTTAACCTTTATTACTTTATTATATAAGACGAGAAAAAAATGTAAAAGTAAAGAGCCCCCGTCACGTCAAGAGACGTATGGGAAATAGGGTGTTGGTGACCATAATTTTTATAGACCATCGGCACATGATTTTTGGGGTAATGTGGTCGGTATTACGTCCGTGCCGTTTTACTTTCCCAGAAAAAAATCTAGTACCTATTTAAGTCTGGGTGAACCCAGAGGCCGTCGGTTGGGATCGAACCCTACCTCTTGTCCTTTGTAGACCAGTTCACTAACCACTGAGCTATCGCGGCTCCCGAGAAAAAATGTACAGTACCAGATCTCTGAACGCGTTCCTGATCATTTCTGCCGATGAAAGTCCTGGCAGAAGTCGGATGTGTTGGGCATAAATAAACCACAACAAGACGCATCTACGCCCACTTAACGTTGTTTTAAGGACGGATGACGAAGAGGAGTATCCCTTTCTTTAGTCTTCATCGGGTGAACGACATACGCATAGAGATATGGGGCAGAAATGTAATAAGTAAATCAAATGTAATAAGTAAATCAAATGTAATTAGTAAATAAGAAGAAGAATAAGTAAGTAAGGAACATGGACATTAGAGAAGAACACAAAACAGAGAATTAAAGCCTTTGAAATGTAGATATATATAAAAGAATAGGTAAAATTGGATGGAAGGAAAAGAAAACAAACGACGATGTCTTTAGACAACTAAAAATGAAAAGTGAACTACTAAACACAATTTAAACAAGACAAACACGATTTTTTGGCCATGTTAAAAGACATAGCAGCCTAATAAAAGTAATCCTGGAGAGGAAAATACAAGGTAAAAGTGGCAGAGGCAGACCAAGACTAACATAAACGAGTAACATCAAAATATGGACAAGCCAGCCTATAACAACCTGCATCATCAAAGCAAAAGACAGAGCAGAATGGCGCTCCATGGTAGCCAACCTTCGATGGGAAGATGGCACTCGATGATGATGATGATGATGAATAAGTAAATAAAATGTGAGTAAATAAAATATTATAAGTAGATAAAATGTAATAAGTAAATAAAATATTATAAGTAGATAAAATGTAATAAGTAAATAAAATAGTATAAGTAGATAAAATGTAATAAGTAAATAAAATATTATAAGTAGATAAAATGTAATAAGTAAATAAAATATTATAAGTAGATACAATGTAATAAGTAAATAAAATGTAATAATTAAATAAAACATTATAAGTAAATAAATTGTAATAAGTAAATAAAATGTAATAAGTGAATAAAATATTATAAGTAAATCAAATATAAAAAGAAAACAGAGCAGAAAGTGGAACGCTTTGATAAGTGAATTTAAATATAAAAATTGGGGAGAATTTGATGGAAGGAACAGAAAACACAAACTAACGTTTTAAATCAGCCGAATATTAAACCCCCAAAAAATGACTTAACACGATATGAACAAGTCAAGTGACATTTTTATGAGATTAGAAGAGAACCAAGTACTCTACAAACGGTCATCTTGAAGGGGATAGTATAAGGTAGACGTGGCCGAGGTTGGTCAAGGCAATAATATATAATAAAGTTCACGAAGGCTATATGTAATATAGTCTCACATTATTTATTACTTACTTTTAAAACAATTTTTAGTTGACTAATTTTTCTTTATTAATTATCAATTTTAATCTCTTATATGTTGTACATCGTTCTTTTTGTTTTTCATTTTACTTTTTTTCTAATTCCACTTTTTATTTCTCCTTTATTTACTAGTCCAGCTCTTTCTTCATGTAGTTGAGTTTATTTGTATTCCGTTGTCAGTTTTATTTTATGTTCTCGTTTTCTGAGGAGAGTGCTGCGTGTAGGCTGAAACGTCAGTATTTTGTTGTGTTTTTATTTTTATTTTGTAAAACTGGCACCATACCTTGTAGGAGTGTACGTTAGACCCCACCACTTGGTGCAAGGCTATCATGAACAGACAGCAGCAAACGAGGGACAGTTGAACTCATGACAAGGTTGACTATCAAGACAAGAGTCAGATGGGGATCCACGTTGACTATCAAGACCAGAGTCAGATGGGGATCCAAGTTGACTATCAAGATAAGAGTCAGAGTCAGATGGGGATCAAAGTTGACTATCAAGACAAGAGTCAGAGTCAGATGGGGATCCAAGTTGACTATCAAGACAAGAGTCAGAGTCAGATGGGGATCCGAGTTGACTATCAAGACAAGAGTCAGAGTCACATGGGGATCCAAGTTGACTATCAAGACAAAAGTCAGAGTCAGATGGGGATCCAAGTTGACTATCAAGATAAGAGTCAGAGTCATATGGGGATCCAAGTTGACTATCAAGATAAGAGTCAGATGGGGATCCATGGTAACTAAACCTTTAATGTGGAGACGGCTCCTGCTGAATTAATGTCATGGGATGGAAAGAACATAATGTATAATGGCAAATGGACTGTATTGTCACACGTGGAATGTATGGTGACAAGTGGAATGTATGGTGACGAGTGGAATGTATGGTGACACGGGGAATGTATGGTGACAAGTGGAATGTATAGTGACAAGTGGAATGTATGGTGACAAGTGGAATGCATAGTGACAAGTGGAATGTATGGTGATAAGCGGAATGTATGGTGACAAGTGGAATGTATAGTGACAAGTGGAATGTATGGTGACAAGTGGAATGTATGGAGACAAATGGAATGTATAGTGATACGAGGAATGTATGGTGACATGTGGAATGTATGGTTACACGTGGAAAGTATGGTGACACGTGGAATGTATGGTGACAAGTGGAATGTATGGTGACAAGTGGAATGTATAGTAACAAGTGAATGTATGGTGACAAGTGGAATGTATAGTGACAAGTAGAATGTATCGTAAAAAGTGGAATGTATAGTGACAAGTGGAATGTATGGTGATAAATGTAATGTATGGAGACAATTGAATTGCATGGTGACAAGTGCAATGTACAGTAGCAAGTGAAATGTATGGTGACAATGGAATGTATGTTGGCAAGTGGAATGTATGGTGGCAAATAGAATGTATAGTAACAAATGGAATGTATAGTGACAAGTGGAATGTATAGTGACAAGTTGAATGTAAAGTAACAAGTGGAATGTATGGTGACAAGTGGAATGTATACTGACAAGTGGAATGTATAGTAACAAGTGAGGTATATAATAACAAGTAGAAAATATATAATCTAGTGGAATGTATGGTGACAAGTGGAATGTATGTTAACAAGTGGAATGTATGGTGAGAAGTGGAATGTAGGGTGATGAGTGGAATGTATGGTGACACGTGGAATGTATGGTGACAAGTGGAATGTATAGTGACAAGTGGAATGTATGGTGACCAGTGGAATGCATAATGACAAGTGAAATGTATGGTGATAAGTGGAATGTATGGTGACAAGTGGAATTTATAGTGACAAGTGGAATGTATGGTGACAAGTGGAATGTATGGAGACAAATGAAATGTATGGTGACACGTGGAATGTATGGTGACAAATTGAATGTATAGTGATACGTGAAATGTATGGTGAAATGTGGAATGTATGGTTACACGTGGAATGTATGGTGACAAGTGGAATGTATGGTGACAAGTGGAATGTATAGTGACAAGTAAAATGCATCGTAAAAAGTGGAATGTATAGTGACAAGTGGAATGTATGGTGATAAATGGAATGCATGGCGACAAATGCAATGTACAGTAACAAGTGAAATGTATGGTGACAATGGAGTGTATGTTGGCAAGTGGAATGTATGGTGGCAAATAGAATGTATAGTAACAAGTGGAATGTATAGTGATAAGTGGAATGTATAGTGACAAGTGGAATGTAAAGTAAGAAGTGGAATATTTGGTGACAAGTGGAATGTATAGTAACAAGTGGTGTATATAGTAACAAGTGGAAAATATAGAATCTAGTGGAATGTATGGTGGCAAGTGGAATGTATAGTAACAAGTGGAGTGTATAATAATAAGTGTAATGTATAGTAACAAATGTAATGTATAGTAACAAATGTAATGTATGGTGACAAATGGAATGTATGGTGACAAGTGGAATGTATGGTGACAAATGGTATGTATAGTAACAAGTGGAATGTATAGAAACAAGTGAATGTATGGTGACAAATGGAATGTATAGTAGCAAATGTAATGTATGTTGACAAGTGGAATGTATGGTGACAAGTGGAATGTATGGTGACAAGTGGAATGTACGGCGACAAGTGGAATGTATGGTGACAAGTGGAATGTATGGTGACAAGTGGAATGTACGGCGACAAGTGGAATGTATGGTGACAAGTGGAATGTATGGTGACAAGTGCAATGTATGGTGACAAGTGGAATGTATGGTGACACGTGGAATGTATGGTGACACGTGGAATGTACAGTGACACGTGGAATGTATGGTGATACATGCAATGTATGGTGACACAAGGAATGTATGGTGACACGTGGAATGTATGGTGACAAGTGGAATGTATGGTGACACGTGGAATGTATGGTGACAAGTGGAATGTATGGTGACACGTGGAATGTATGGTGACACGTGGAATGTATGGTGACACGTGGAATGTATGATGACACGTGGAATGTATGGTGACACGTGGAATGTATGTGACAAATAGAATGAATTGTGACAAGTGCAATGTATAGTAACAAGTAAAATGTAGAGTAACTAATTGAATGTATAGTAACAAGTGGGATGTGTGATAACAAGTGGAATGTATAGTAACACGTGAAAAGTGTAATAACAAGTGAAATGTATAGTAACAAGTAAAATGTATAGTAACAAGTGGAATGTATTTTACCAAATGAAATGTATAGTAACTATTGGAATGTATAGTAACAAGTGGAATGTATAGTAACAAGCGGAATGTACAGTAACAAGTGGAATGCATAGTAACAAGCGGAATGTATAGTAACAAGTGGAATGTATAGTAACAAGCGGAATGTATAGTAACAAGTGGAATGTATAGTAACAAGCGGAATGTATAGTAACAAGTGGAATGTATAGTAACAAGTGGAATGTATTTTACCAAATGAAATGTATAGTAACTTTTGGAATGTATAGTAACAAGCGGAATTTACAGTAACAAGTGGAATGTATAGTAACAAGCGGAATGTATAGTAACAAGTGGAATGTATAGTAACAAGCGGAATGTATAGTAACAAGTGGAATGTATAGTAACAAGTGGAATGTATGGCAACAAGTGGAATGTATGGTAACAAGTGGAATGTATAGTAATAAGTAAAATGTATAGTAACAAGTGGAATGTATGGTAACAAGTGGAATGTATGGTAACAAGTGGAATGTATAGTAACACGTGGAATGTATAGTAACAAGCGGAATGTATAGTAACAAGCGGAATGTATAGTAACAAGTGGCATGTTTGGTGACACGTGGAATGTATGGTGACACGTGGAATGTATGGTGACAAGTGGAATGTATTGTGACAAGTGGAATGTAAAGTAACAAGTGGAATGTATAGTGACAAGTGGAATGTATGGTAGCACGTGGAATGTATGGTGACAAGTAAAATTTATGGTTACACGTGGAAATAAATGGTGACAAGTGGAATGTATGGTGACACGTGGAATGTATGGTGACAAGTGGAATGTATAGTGACACGTGGAATGTATGGTGTCACGTGGAATGTATGGTGACAAGTGGAATGTATGATGACAAGTGGAATGCATAGTCACAAGTGGAATGTATTATGACAATTGAATGTATAGTGACAAGTGGAATGTATGGTGACCAGGGGAATATATTAACGACAAGTGGAATGTATGGTGACAAGTGGAATGTATGGTGACAAGTGGAATGTTTAGTGACAAGTGAAATGTATGGTGACAAGTAGAATGTATAGTGACCAGAATAATGTATAGTGACAAGTGGAATGTATTCTGACAAGTGGAATGTATGGTGATAAGTGGAATGTATGGCGACAAGTGGAATGTATGGTGACAAGTGGAATGTATAGTAACAAGTGAATGTATGGTGACAAATGGACTGTATAGTAACAAGTGGAATGTATAGTGACAAATGGAATGTATAGTAACAAGTGGAATGTATAGTAACAAGTGGAATGTATAGTAACAAGTGGAATGTATAGTGACAAGTGAAATGTATAGTGACAAGTGAAATGTATAGTAACAAGTAAAATGTATGGTAACAAGTGAAATGTATATTAACAAGTGAAATGTATAGTAACAAGTGGAATGTATAGTAACAAGTGGGATGTATAGTAACAAGTGAAATGTATAGTAACAAGTGAAATGTGTAGTAACAAGTGAAATGTATAGTAACAAGTGAAATGTATAGTTACAAGTGAAATGTATAGTGACATATGGCTCTTTTCGTCTTGTCAGGTGGTTTAATTGAAGCTATTGTGTATTTTTTTGATGTTTTGTTGCTGTCGAACAGCTTCTCTCGTGGCTAATTCTACCAATGTTTGACAAACACACGCGGCCACAGAATGAACATGTCAGGCTCACTGATCCACAGGGTTTTCCACCCTTTTTCATGAGTCTTTTCTCTTATACGTTTTGCCTTACCACAGTCTCAAATGATGTTATACCGTTCCTTATACATGCTCTCCATGATGTGCGATCACTTGCCAGATGTTCCCAGTCATTTTCACAGATGGAGAAGTCATTCAGAGATGATTTACAGATATCTCTATATCGTAGTTTAGCTCTGCCGATTTGTCTTTTTCCGTGTATTAGTTCACCATATAGTATTTGCCTAGGGATGCGTTTTTCTTCCATTCGCTGGACGTGCCCCAGCCATCTTAGTCTTCGACATCTGAGCATCGACATGATTGTTGGGGTCTTAGCACGTTGTAGGACAGTTAAGTTGGTTATTTTGTCCTGCCATTTGATGTGCATTATCTTTCGGAGACATCGCATGTGGAAGATATTTAGTCTTTTTTCCTGGTTTGAGTATGTTGTCCAGGTTTCAGATCCATATAATAGTGTGCTAAGCACACAAGTTTGATATATTAAGAGTTTAGTCTTTAGTGTTAGTTTCGTGTTGTTCCAGGCCCTTTCTGTGAGTTTGCTGAAGGTCGTAGCTGCCTTACCAATTCGACAGTTTATTTCTTCATCAAGAGAGATGGTTTGCGTAATTGTGGATACAAGATATGTAAATTTCTGAACTGATTCTAGTGGACAATCTTTTAGAGTAATTGATAGAGGTTTGATGTCGCATTGACTTAGTATTACTTTGTATTATAGTGACAATTGGAATGTATAATATCAAATGAACAGTATCGTTATAAACGGAATGTATAGTGACAAGTGTAATATACAGTTACAAGTGTAATATATAGTGACAAGTGTAATATATAGTGACAAGTGTAATATACAGTTACAAGTGTAATATATAGTGACAAGTGTAATATATAGTGACAAGTGTAATATATAGTGACAAGTGTAATATATAGTGACAAGTGTAATATATAGTGACAAGTGTAATGTATAGTGACAAGTGTAATGTATAGTAACAAGTGTAATGTATAGTGACAAGTGTAATGTATAGTGACAAGTGTAATGTATAGTGACAAGTGTAATATATAGTGACACGTGTAATATATAGTGACAAGTGTAAAATATAGTGACAAGTGTAATATATAGTGACAAGTGTAATATATAGTGACAAGTGTAACATATAGTGCGAAGTGTAATATATAGTAACAAGTGTAATATATAGTGACAAGTGTAATATATAGTAACAAGTGTAATATATAGTGACAAGTGTAATATATAGTGAAAAGTGTAATATATAGTGACAAGTGTAATATATAGTTACAAGTGTAATATATAGTGACAAGTGTAACATATAGTGCCAAGTGTAATATATAGTAACACATGTAATATATAGTGAATAGTGACAAGTGTAATATATAGTGACAAGTGTAATGTATAGTGACAAGTGTAATATATAGTGACAAGTGTAATGTATAGTGACAAGTGTAATATATAGTGACACGTGTAATATATAGTGACAAGTGTAACATATAGTGACAAGTGTAATATATAGTGACAAGTGTAATATATAGTGACAAGTGTAACATATAGTGCTAAGTGTAATATATAGTAACAAGTGTAATATATAGTGACAAGTGTAATATATAGTAACAAGTGTAATATATAGTGACAAGTGTAATATATAGTGACAAGTGTAATATATAGTGACAAGTGTAATATATAGTTACAAGTGTAATATATAGTGACAAGTGTAACATATAGTGCCAAGTGTAATATATAGTGACAAGTGTAATATATAGTGACAAGTGTAATATATAGTGACAAGTGTAATGTATAGTGACAAGTGTAATATATAGTAACAAGTGTAATATATAGTGACAAGTGTAATATATAGTTACAAGTGTAATATATAGTGACAAGTGTAATATATAGTTACAAGTGTAATATATAGTGACAAGTGTAAGATATAGTGACAAGTGTAATGTATAGTGACAAGTGTAATATATAGTGACAAGTGTAATATATAGTGACAAGTGTAATATATACTGACAAGTGTAATGTATAGTGACAAGTGTAATATATAGTGACAAGTGTAATGTATAGTGACAAGTGTAATATATAGTAACAAGTGTAATATATAGTAACAAGTGTAATATATAGTGACAAGTGTAATATATAGTGACAAGTGTAATGTATATTGACAAGTGTAATGTATATTGACAAGTGTAATATATAGTGACAAGTGTAATATATAGTGACAAGTGTAATGTATAGTGACAAGTGTAATGTATACTGACAAGTGTAATGTATAGTGACAACTATAAATATTGAGGAAAGAAGAAAGCAGATGTAAAAAAAAAGGACTAGATAGTTTTCGAGAATTGGTCAGTTGGAAATCAACACCATAAATGGAGAGCTACAATTTAGAAAGCAAGTTATGGAGAGACATCATCGACTAGACCGCATTCCCGATTATTGATGATGATGGTTTCTAAACAACTAGTACAAATTATTTAGTAAATCCTACAGTTAATGTTTTGTATCATTCACCATCTTTTGTATGCATCATCATTTCTTGTATTTATCATGATTATTTTGTTCCTATCATCAGTTTTTGTGTCTATCGTCTTATTTTGTATCTATCATCATTTTAAAAATATCTTTCATCAGTGTTTGAATCTATCATAATTTTTTTTTATATCTATCGTCAATTTTTGTATCTATCGTCATGTTTTACATCTATCGTCAATTTTGTATCTATTATCAGTTTTTGTAACCATCATCATTTTTTTCTATCTATCATAACCTCTTGCATTTATCATAAACTTTTGTATATATCATTATATTTTGCATCTAACATCATTTTTGTATCAATCATCATTTTTGTATCTATCAACATGATTGCATCTATCATCATGTTTGTATCTAACATCATTATGTAACTATCATCATTGTGTATCTATCAACTTTATTGCATCTTTCGTATTTTTTGTACCTATCATCATTCTTTGCATTTATTATCCTTTTTTAATCCATCATCTATGTTTAAATCATCATCATTTTTTTACCTATCATCATTTTTATATCTGTTGCCATTTATTGAATGTACCATATTTTTATTTCATCATAATTTTTTTCTTTCTGTCATTATTTTTTTACATCTATCATCACTTTTTACATCTATAACCATTTTTTGGATTCATCATCATTTTTGTATCTATCGTTATTTTTTTTTATCTATCATCATTTTGTGTATATAATCATTTTTTTTTATTCTATTATCTTTTCTTAATTCATCATCATTGTCTGTATCTATCTTCATTTTTTTCATAATCTATCATCATTTTTATATCTCTCATAATTTTTTTATCTATCATCATTGTTTAGCATCTTTGATCTTTTTTGCATTTATCATCATTTTTTAATTCATCATCATGTTTATATATATCATTATTTTTTTTAATCTCATCATTTTTTGTGTCTGTCATCATTTTTTGTATCTATCATCATTTTTTGTATCTATCGTCATTTTTACGTCTATCATCATTTTTGTATCTATCGTCATTGTTTTGCATCTTTCATCTTTTTTTTGCATTTATCATCAATGTTTAATTCACCATCATGTTTATATCTATTATTATTTTTGGTAACACATCATTTTTTGTATCTATCATCATTTTCTGGATCTATCATCATTGCTTTGCATCTTTCATCTTTTTTTTGCGTTTATCATTATTGTTTAATTCATCATCATGTTTATATCTATTATCATTTTTTGGTATCTCATCATTTTTGTATCTGTCATTATTTTTTGTATCTATCATTATTTTTTAGTATCTACCATCATTTTCTTTTTGCTTGTGTTTCTACCATCATTTTGTTATCTATTTTTTTGTATTTATTGTAATTTTATTTTGCTTCTGTCATTACTTTGTGTATCTAGCATCATTTTTTTTAAAAAGCTATCATCTATTTTTAATATTTATCATAATTTTTGTATCTGTTATCTTTTTTGTAACTATCATCATTACTTGTATCTATCATCATTATTTGTAGCTATCTTCATTATTTTTTGTATCTGCCATCATTATTTGCATCTATTATCATTATTTGCATCTATCATCATTATTTGCATCTATCATCATTATTTGCATCTATCATCATTATTTGCACAGGTGATAACTTTTTGAATCCATTATCATTCTTCTACTTCTTCTTCTGCGATCATGACTCTGTCAGACTAGGATTCCGGACTCTCTCATGAAGGCAGCTCTCTGTTTAAGTGATACGATTGCCCCATAGAGTTTCTGTTCCAGGGAGGTGGGTGTGGACCACATTGTCCTTCTCAAGTCTGTGTACTGGGGGCAATCCTGTAGAACATGTTTTGTTGTCATGTTATCCAGCATACAGTGGCACTGGCTGGTAGTTCCTATTTTGAATTTGGTGAACATATGGTTTCTCATTCTACTGTGGCCAGTGCGTAGACGAAGTATGATGACTTGATCCATCCTTGATAGTTGGAGTTATCCATCCCTCTCGTTATACTTTGTGTGATCTCGTTTCAATTTTTTATGAAACTGACCTTTGATGATGGATTTGGCTTCATTGTAACTGACGAGATGGTTTTCCTGTGGTAATCTCCCTCCCTCTTTAGCTAATTTGTCTGCGCGTTCGTTCCCGTGTATGTGGATGACCACTCTCTGAACGTTATTTCATAGTTGGACTAGGGTTGTTCACAAGTCATCTAGTTTATTGTTCCTGGAGGTTTTAGAGCTGTTAGGACTGACAGAGCATCAGTCAGTATCACCAATTTTCCAGTGGATGTTATTTTTGTGTTAGATAGCCAGTTTTGCAGCGTAATTGAGGGCTTCAGATTCTGCTTTATAGTTGTTTGAGAATTTCCCAGTAGCTATTGATTTGGTGATCTCTTCCTGGTTTTTCAGCTTCAGGAACGCACCTCCTCCTCCATTTCTGGTGGCATTTGTAGCAGAGCCATCTGTGTATATGTGTGACCAGGAGTCCTGTGGGTAATTGTCGTTTGTGTATTTTTCTGCTGTGTGTTTTCTCTCTGTGTCTGTTTGGGTGCCTTTCTTCATGATTCCTATTATGTCATCCTTAAGTTCTGGTATTTTGTGTTTCCCTATATCAGATGGGCCTAAGGGTTTCGATATCGTTTGGGACAGTACTGGGTCGCTAGTTGTCAGTTCTTTGGAGGTTACAGCGAAATTGCTCCTCTTCAATCTTCTTTTTCCGAAACCAGTTATTCTTTGGTGCATGGGGTGACTAAGGAGCCTGTTATATTTCTCCGCTTGTTGCATTACTTTAGTTTTCCGCCTGTCTTCTAGAGGTTGTAAACCTGTAACTGTTTCTAGAGTCTTAATATGTATACATTGCATAGCCCCAGTGATGATACGAGCAGCCTGGTTTTGTGTTCTGTTAATTTTGCTAAGCTGTGATTTGGAACGTGTAGCCTAGGCTGTGATACCATATACTAGGACTGGTTGTACTCTTCCTATGTTTAGTCGTTTCAAGATATTGCTGTCTGCTCCTCAGTCCGTTCCAGCCAATTTCTTCATAATATCTATTCGTTTTCTGGCTCTTTTGTTTACTCTGTCTCTCTGGTTTTTCCATGTCATTCTGCAATTCAAGGCGACACCAAGATATGTTGGGTTCTGGTCAATAGGAAGTGTATGGTCTTTTATCTTCAATTTTGCAGAGAGTGTGTTTCTTGATAGGCTGAAAACTGTGTATGTAGTTTGTTTTTTCAATGATTGGTAATAACCAGGTATTTATCCATTTTTCAAGTTTTTCTAGGGCATCTTGCATGCTGGACCTAGCCACTGACATAGATTCTTCTTATCATTATAAAATATATCATCATTTTTTAAAAATGTATCGTCATTACTTGTATCTATTATCGTTTTTGTAACTGTCATCATTATATTTATTCATCATCATTTTTTTGTATCTGTCGTCATTTTAAAAAAAATCTGTCATCATTTTTAAAAATCTATTATCATTTTTTAAATCGATTATTATTTTTAAGGTATCTATCATCATTATTTGTATATATAATCATTCTTGTATCTACCATTATTTTTGTTTCCATCATCATCTGTGTATCTATCATCATATGTTCAAAATCTATCATTATTTTTTTTAAATCTATCGTCAGTTGTGTATCTATCATCATAGTTAGTATCCAACATCCGTATTTTTGTTTACTTCTGGTGTCATAACATGTTATCATAACATGTTTACTTTTGGTGTCATAACATGTTTTAAAAAAATTATACTAGTGACCAAAAGAATCAACAAAAATAAATGGATGACAGAAGATATATTACAACTAATGGATGAAAGAAGAAAACATAAGAAATAAGAACGGACATACAAGATATTGCACAAAGAGATCCAAAACAAGTGCAGTGAAGCAAAAGAAGGATGGTTAAAACAGAAATGTGAAGAAATGGAAAAACAACAAAAGAAAGACTCAAAATTTATGCACAATCAGTTAAATGGATTAACAGGAAGAAAAGAAGTCAAAGTTTAAGAATGTGTGAAATCAAAGGAAGGAAATATAATAATGGGCCTGGAGAAGACAATAGAAAGATGGACAGAATATATCAGTCAACTCTATGATGATGAAAGACCAGAGTTAAACAATTCAAACAAAGACACATGACCACCAATTATGCAGAGTGAAGTGCAGGACGCAATTCAACACATGAAAAGAGGCAAAGCTCCAGGTCCCGACAATATAACAATCGAAGAGATAAATGCATTAGTAGAGCTGGGAGTACAAGTCATAAAAAAACTACTCAATGACATATATAACACTGGACACATACCTGAAGATCTACTAAAATCTATCTTTGTAGCATACCAAAGAAGTCAGGAGCCACTGATTGTGACGACCATCGCACTATTAGTCTCATGAGCCATATGACGAAAATATTACTAAGAATCATCATGAGACGTGTAAGAAACAAAATAAAACCAGAAATAAGTGAGGAACAATGTGGATTTGTGGAAGGACAGGGCACCTATAATGCAATATACATCTTAAGAACATTGATAGAAAGATCTATAGAGGTAAAGAAAGATCTATATATGTACTTTATAGGCTACACAAAAGTATTTGACAAAGTAAAGCATGTGGAAATAATCAATATGCTGGAGAAATTAAACATTGATGGCACGGATCTGCGAATCATAAAAAAAAACATGTACTGGCAACAAATAACAGCAATACGAATGAACAACCAAACAGGACAATTCCAATATATAAAACAAGGAGTCAGACAAGGCTGTGTTCTGTCACCGGATTTGTTTTCACTTTACAGCGAATATATTATGAGATCAATAGTAGACAAAAAAGGAATTGAAGTCAACGGTCACAACATAAATAATTTGTGATATGCGGATGACACAGTCTTAATAGCAGAGACAGAGAATGAACTACAAGAAATGATGGACATAATAGTAAAAGAAAGCAACAAGAAAGGTCTCAGTCTGAATAGTAAGAAAACAGAAGTAATGGTTATATCGAAGAAACAATCATCACCATCATGCAGCATAAAAATAAACAGGACAAATTTGAAACAAGTACAACATGTCAAATACTTGGGCACAATAATAACATCAAATGGAAGATGCACCACTGAAATAGAAAGCAGAATAACTCAGGCCAAAATAGCATTTCAGAAAATGAAAAATATCTTGTGCAACAAATCTATGTCAATAGAAATGAGAAAGAGAGTTCATCGGTGCTATATAGAACCAATTCTTACCTATGGAAGCGGATCATGGACAGTAGACAAACAAATGAAAAGACGATTAGAGGCCACAGAGATGAGATTTCTCAGAAGAATGTTGAAAGTTCCCTGGACAGCTAAAAAGTCCAATGAGGAAGTTCTCAAAGAGGCCAACACAAAAAGGCAGCTCGTAAAAAACGTCAGAAAGAAACAATCAACATTTTTCGGTCACATCATGAGAAGAGGAAAGTTGGAATACTTGGTTACAACTGGCAAAATAAAAGGAAAGAGATCGCGGACGACAAAGAGAGAAAATACTGGATAGCTTGGTGTCATGGCATGGAAAGCAGTCAACAACAGAACTGATACGATGCACTGTAGAAAGAAGATTGTGGAGGGACATGATCACCTACGCCAACCGGTATGGTACATGATGATGTTGTGTCTTTTCACATGCCCCAAAAATGTCATTTGTCTTGTCTTAATTGTGTTTAGAAGTTCTATTTTTATTTTCAGTTGTTTTAAAACTTCATCATTTGTTTTCTTTTCTTTCCATCCAATTCTACCTATTCTTCTATAAATCCACATTTCAATAGCTTCAATTTTCTGTTCTGTTTTCTGGTCTAATGTCCATGTTTCTGCACTATACAGGAATATTGAGAAGATGTAACATTTTGCCATTCTTAGTTTCAGCCCTGGTGATATTTGTTTTGTTGTTAGTATATTTTTCATGGCATTAAAATTACTTTTTGCCATACCTATTCTTTTGTTTATTTCAATTTCACATTTTCCATCACTGGTTATAGTATGTCCCAGGTAGTTGAAGCTCTGGACTGTCTCCAGATGTATTCCCTCAACTGTGATATTTAATTGTAGGTCTTGAGAATTTAGCCAACGATGAAAGAAAAAACAAACTAGACGAGGTTTATTCATCTCCAGCACGGTAGTGACTTATAATAGTCTGATATCGCGCCAATGTCTTTACAACTGTGATCCTCTGTGTGCCATCACGGAGTCGTGACCATAACCGTCGCTATATGTTCCCACGTCAGCACCTGCCTATTCTTCTTTCTTCTTCTTTTCTCTCTCACTGATACCTAAAAGGTGTCGTGGTTTATATCATTTGTCGTTCTTGAGCTGCTCGAACTGTCTGAATTAGTGATTTTCCTTTGTTGTTACATGTCACTGTCACTGCATCTATCCATCTTCTTCTGGGTCTTCCTCTTGGTCTTTTTCCATGCATTCTCGAGAATAACGCCCTAGATGGTGATTGGTGAGGATTCATTCTGACCAGGTGGCCTAAACATTTAAGTTGTTGTTCTATATATTCTTGGCAGGGTTTTGTTCCTACCATTGTTCTTGTGGTTTCATTTGGTATTCTATCTCTTCTTGTGTTGTTTGTTACTTTTCTCAAGTATCGCATCTCACATGTATTATTACCTGCCTATTAACAATATTAATAATTAGCATTGAACTTCTTTCAATCGCCTTGAAGGATCCACAGAAAAATAAATGCAGCTCGTATTTCGGAACTGAACAAATCAACAAGACAACTAAACTATTAATGGCATACGGCTGTGCATTAGATGAAAAATAAAAGTAAGGTTAAGGATCATCACAAAATGATGTGTAGTCAATACCGACAGTCACAGGCAATTAATAAATAATATCCAACTGAAAACGAGAACGTCAGCCATGACGCAGGTTTAGGGAAAACATTCAGTCGCAGCTGTTTGTTGATATCTTTATTCTTTGTATACATGTCCTCGACTCTGAGTCACGACTTGAGTATAAGTCTGCTATTATTTTGCTAAAATGATAATTATTGAGTTATTGAGTTATTGAGTTATTTGCGGGTCATCATCATTGCACTCCTAACATGTCCATAGGTGCTCAGATCCCCTCCTCAGCAATTCCCTCAGTGTCCAGCGACTGACGACTCTAGTTCTATGTTGGTTGATAAGTCTTCTTACACGGCCACTAAGTTTCTCATTTCTGGCTGTGCCCATCTTAACTCTCATTTCCATCATCCAAAGAAGTGACGTTGATCTGTGTTTGTCGAAGTCCTGTGCTCTTCCCACATCTCGGAGGGCATTGATGATGTCCGCCCGATCCATCGGTTGCCCGTCCTCAACGACAGCGCAGCTAGCCAACCTGTCCGCTCTCTCATTTCCCCGTACTCCCGCATGTCCAGGGACATAGACAAAGGTGACCTTACGTATTTTGGATTTCTGCAACGACTCTACCCATTGCATGCGTACATAGCCCGCCTTCACTTTTTTATCATGCTCATCGAATCACTCAGTATATATGAGTGGATGTAGTCTTGTGACTCTAACCATTTGAATGCCTTGGTCACTGCCATCACCTCCATTGTCATGCTACTCGTGGTCATGGCGTATGCACCACTGTCTTCCTTGGCTATTCTGCCTGCTGAGCGTGCTGTAAATGCCCATGCACTTCTTTCGTGTCGTCTTACAGATCCGTCTGTATAGATGACTGCATCTTTCTCATCGGTATTATCGCAGATGAGACCGTTGACCTCAGCATTAACCACGACCGGGTTCTGTTCCCTACTTTTCCTGTCGAGTGTGACAATACATGAGAAAGTTCCCTTGAATGACGTAGGCACCGGTATCCACTCCTCAAATGAATTATTTTCATTTGGTATTTTATCTTTTCTTGTGTTGTTTGTTACTTATCTCAAACATCGCATCTCACATGTATTGATTTTTCTTAAATGGGATTTATAAAGGGTCCATGTTTGACTATTATAGCACAACGTTGGTATGAAAATGTTATTTATCATTTGTTGTTTAGCTGGCATAGAAATGTTTGGATGTCTTAGCAATGGTGAAAGCTGGTATGTGACAGCATTTGCTTTTTGTATTCTCATGTCAATTTCTCTATCTAGTTTTCCATCTTCTGTGAACATTGTGCCTAAATACTTGAATTCCTCTACTTGTTTTATTTCTTTATCTTTGATCTTAATGTTTAATGGGTGTCTCAATTTGCTTATTCTTATAGCCTCTGTTTTTGCTGTGTTAATTTTCATACTGTAGTTTGTGCAGCTTTTAACTAGAGATGTTAAATGCTGTTGTAGCAGGTTTTCACCCTCATATATTAGGCATTGGTCATCTGCGAAAAGTAGCTCGTTGATGTTGGAGTTTTCTACCTCGATGTTATTATTTGATTTGTCCTTATTGTTGGTTGTTTCCTGATTTATTTTGTTCATATATATGATGAAGAGGAGTGGTGAGAGGACACATCCTTGTCTTACACCTGTTGTAACCTGAAACAATTCTGACAGACCTTTCGATGTTCTAACGGCACTTTGACTGCTTTTAAATAATGCCATTATATTATCTAGTAGTTGTCCTGCTACCCCATTCTGACAGACCTTCAAATGTTCTAACGGCACTTTGACTGTTTTTATATAACGCCATTATATTATCTAGTAGTTGTCCTGCTACCCCGTAGGTTTCTAAAGTTTGCCAAAGTTTGTTCCTGTCCACACGATCAAACACTTTTTCCTGATCTATAAACACTATATTTAGGTTTCTGTCATATTCTATTGTTTTTTCACATAGTTGTCTCAATGTAAATATAGCATCAGTACAGTTTTTGCCTTTTCTGAATCCGAATTGATTATTATTTAATTGAGGTTCTATTATGTATCTTACACTCCTCTCCAATATTTTAGCAAACATTTTACCAACTTGACTCAATAGGGATATTCCTCTGTACATTTCACACTCCCTTTTGCTTCCTTTATTCTTCCAAAATGGGACAATGATAGCTTTTTGCCAATCGTCTGGGACTTTTCTTTCTTCCCAAGCCATATTGAATATGATAGTAAGCCAATCTATAGCTGTTTCCTTACAGGCTAGTAGCATTTCTGTTGTTATTCCATCTATACCAGCTGCTTTGTTCTTTTTATTCTGTTTCAATGCCCATTCTACTTCTGCTATAAGTATATTCGGTTCTAGTTCATCATACTGCCTATGTTTAAACTCTGTATTTCCGTTTGTATTTCCCTGGTTTAATAGCTTCTTAAAGTATTCTCTCCATCTGATTATTATGTTTTTTCCTGCTGCTGATTGGTCTACCTTTCTTGTCGTTTATTATAGTGGTTGGGTTATAATCATTATTTCTTACTCTCATTGCTTTTACACTTTTGACAAATTCTCTTGGTTCTTCTCTACATGTTTTTGCTAATTCTTCACCAAATGCTTTCCATGAGTCTGCTTTTGTTTGTTCTAGGATCTTTTTGCTATCATTTCTGGCTTGTCTATAGTGATTGTAGTCTTCTGTTATTTTTGTCTTCTTTCACGTTTTATACTTTTCTTTCTTGTGTTTCACTGCTGATTTAACTACTTCATTCCACCATCTTGTAAGTTTCTTTTTGCACTTCCCTATATTTTTCAGACCGCATTTCTCTTGTGTTGACTTTATTAGACCTTCTTTAAACTGTTTCCATGCTTCCTCTATGTTTGTAGGTTGTATTCGGGTTTGGTATTTGTTGGTTATGGATTCTTCTAATTCTTTATGTACGTTTACATCCTTTATTGCTTTTAGATCTATTCTGTGTGCTTGAGGTCTTGCAATCTGTTGTTTCCTAACCCATATTTTTTATCAATCATTCAAATCAATCAATCATTAAACATGACAAAGTGTCAAGGTCGCATGATCACATGACTTGAACGCTGGGGAAGAAGAATTAATTTCATGAATTCCCGTTCTTTTAGGATTAGCTCACCATCATCGTTGTGTGTCGTCACAGAGTCGAAGATTAGCTCACCGTCATCGTTGTGTGTCGTCACAGAGTCGAAGATTAGCTCACCGTCATCGTTGTGTGTCGTCACAGAGTCGAAGATTAGCTCACCATCATCGTTGTGTGTCGTCACAGAGTCGAAGATTAGCTCACCATCATCGTTGTGTGTCGTCACAGAGTCGAAGATTAGCTCACCGTCATCGTTGTGTGTCGTCACAGAGTCGAAGATTAGCTCACCGTCATCGTTGTGTGTCGTCACAGAGTCGAAGATTAGCTCACCGTCATCGTTGTGTGTCGTCACAGAGTCGAAGATTAGCTCACCGTCATCGTTGTGTGTCGTCACAGAGTCGAAGATTAGCTCACCGTCATCGTTGTGTGTCGTCACAGAGTCGAAGATTAGCTCACCGTCATCGTTGTGTGTCGTCACACAATCGAAGATTAGCTCACCGTCATCGTTGTGTGTCGTCACAGAGTCGAAGATTAGCTCACCGTCAGCGTTGTGTGTCGTCACAGAGTCGAAGATTAGCTCACCGTCATCGTTGTGTGTCGTCACAGAGTCGAAGATTAGCTCACCGTCATCGTTGTGTGTCGTCACAGAGTCGAAGATTAGCTCACCGTCATCGTTGTGTGTCGTCACACAATCGAAGATTAGCTCACCGTCATCGTTGTGTGTCGTCACAGAGTCGAAGATTAGCTCACCGTCAGCGTTGTGTGTCGTCACACAATCGAAGATTAGCTCACCGTCATCGTTGTGTGTCGTCACACAATCGAAGATTAGCTCACCGTCATCGTTGTGTGTCGTCACACAATCGAAGATTAGCTCACCGTCATCGTTGTGTGTCGTCACACAATCGAAGATTAGCTCACCGTCATCGTTGTGTGTCGTCACACAATCGAAGATTAGCTCACCGTCAGCGTTGTGTGTCGTCACAGAGTCGAAGATTAGCTCACCGTCATCGTTGTGTGTCGTCACACAATCGAAGATTAGCTCACCATCATCGTTGTGTGTCGTCACAGAGTCGAAGATTAGCTCACCGTCATCGTTGTGTGTCGTCACACAATCGAAGATTAGCTCACCGTCATCGTTGTGTGTCGTCACACAATCGAAGATTAGCTCACCGTCATCGTTGTGTGTCGTCACAGAGTCGAAGATTAGCTCACCATCATCGTTGTGTGTCGTCACAGAGTCGAAGATTAGCTCACCGTCATCGTTGTGTGTCGTCACACAATCGAAGATTAGCTCACCGTCATCGTTGTGTGTCGTCACAGAATCGAAGATTAGCTCACTGTCATCGTTGTGTATCGTCACAGAGTCGAAGATTAGCTCACCGTCATCGTTGTGTGTCGTCACAGAATCGAAGATTAGCTCACCGTCAGCGTTGTGTGTCGTCACAGAGTCGAAGATTATCTCCCCGTCATCGTTGTGTGCCGTCACAGAATCGAAGATTAGCTCACCGTCAGCGTTGTGTGTCGTCACAGAATCGAAGATTAGCTCACCGTCATCGTTGTGTGTCGTCACAGAATCGAAGATTAGCTCACCGTCATCGTTTAGTGTCGTCACAGAATCGACGATTAGCTCACCGTCATCGTTGAGTGTCGTCACAGAATCGAAGATTAGCTCACCGTCATCGTTGAGTGTCGTCACAGAATCGACGATTAGCTTACTATCATCATTAAATGCCGTCTTCGCATCGAATACTAGCTAACACACTGCTGACTATAACCTTGGTGAGGCCTTATGCTAAACGAATATTTATTTCAGGCCCTCTGCCATATCACTTCCCGTTACAAAATTAACACCTGAATGTTTCTGTAGCAAAAAAAAACGCGACTAGCTTTCCCTCCACCAGATCAGATTACATTTCACCAGATCAGATTACCTTTCCCCAGATCAGATTACCTTTTACCAGATCAGATTACATTTCACCCGATCAGATTATATTTCACCGGATCAGATTACCTTTTCCCAGATCAGATTAATTTCACCAGATCAGATTAATTTCACCAGATCAGATTACATTTCACCAGATCAGATCACAATTTCACCAGATCAGATTACATTTTCCCAGATCAGATTACCTTTTCCCAGATCAGATTACATTTCACCAGATCAGATTACATTTCAACAGATCAGATTACATTTCACCAGATCAGATTAATTTCACCAGATCAGATTACATTTCACCAGATCAGATCACAATTTCACCAGATCAGATTACCTTTTCCCAGATCAGATTACCTTTTTCCAGATCAGATTACATTTCACCAGATCAGATCACATTTCACCAGATCAGATTACCTTTTCCCAGATCAGATTACATTTCACCAGTTCAGATTACCTTTTCCCAGATCAGTTTACATTTTCCCAGATCAGATTATATTTCACCAGATGAGATTACCTTTTCCCAGATCAGATTAATTTCACCAGATCAGATTACATTTCACCAGATCAGATCACATTTCACCAGATCAGATTACCTTTTCCCAGATCAGATTACATTTCACCAGATCAGATTACCTTTTCCCAGATCAGATTACATTTTACCAGATCAGATTTCTTTTTCCCAGATCAGATTACATTTTACCAGATCAGATTTCTTTTTCCCAGATCAGATTACATTTTACCAGATCAGATTTCTTTTTCCCAGATCAGATTACATTTTACCAGATCAGATTTCTTTTTCCCAGATCAGATTACATTTTACCAGATCAGATTTCTTTTTCCCAGATCAGATTACATTTTACCAGATCAGATTTCTTTTTCCCAGATCAGATTACATTTTACCAGATCAGATTTCTTTTTCCCAGATCAGATTACATTTTCCCAGATCAGATTACGTTTCACCAGATCAGATTACCTTTCAACAGATTAGCATACACCCACCAGATCAGATTACCTTAAACCAGATCAGATTACCTTACACCAGATCAGATTACCTTTTACATACACAAACATATGTTTCATATGATGGGCGTATATGTCTATCATTTTGATAGCGATTTAAAAATGAGTAAATTGATTGATCAACTACTTGTCGTTTATTTCAGTAAAGATGCGTTTACTTCTCCATAGAACCCTGATCTGTGTGACCCTGCTTACTATATTGCTCACATTTATCGTATTCAACTTCCCAGGTATATCGATTGATTGACTAATTGACTAATTAATTGACTGACAAATCGATCTATTGACTAATTGATTGATTGACTAATTAATTGATTGACTATTTAATTGATTGACTAATTAATTGATTGACTAATTAATTGATTGAATAATTTATTGATTGACTAATTAATTGATTTACTAATTAATTGATTTACTAATTGATCTATTGAATAATTGATCTATTGAATAATTGATTGATTGACTAATTGATTGATTGACTAATTGATTGATTGACTAATTGACTAATTAATTAATTGACTAATTGATTGAATGACTAATTGACTAATTCATTAATTGACTAATTGATTGATTGACTAATTTGACTAATTGATTGATTGACTAATTGACTAATTGATTGATTGACTAATTGACTATTTCATTAATTGACTAATTGATTGATTGACTAATTTGACTAATTGATTGATTGACTAATTTGACTAATTGATTGATTGACTAATTGATTGATTGACTAATTGATTGATTGACTAATTGACTAATTGATTGATTGACAAATTGACTAATTGATTGGTTGACTAATTGACTAATTGATTGATTAACTAATTGACTAATTGATTGATTGACTAATTGACTAATTGATTGATTGACTAATTGATTGATTTGTTTTAAAATATTCATACCTTGTGTTAATGTTTACTTTCCCCTGTAGAAAGAGAGGCAGAGACACTCAGAAAGAAAGAGACAACTGAATGTCTGAACTAATGTTGATAACTAATAAATATGTTTTAGTTTAAGAGATCGGGTGTCGGTCGATAACTTGTCATGCTTCATGGTCGGCTTTAGCTAAATAAAATCTTTTTATTCTAATTATGGTTTGCACCCTCATTTACATTTAAGCGTTACAGTCTTTTAATCTTATGTTGGCTCCATTGCTGTTGTTTTCTAGTGTTTCTCATATTCCATCAGTCCATCTTTCTCGTGGCCTGGCCGGCCTTTGTGCCCTGTGTTCTCGCAACGTTTATTGAAGGTTCGTTATGTCGTGCTTTCTGTCTTAAAACGTGGTCCAACAGATTTATATGTTGCTTCTTTATGTATTCAATGGCGGGAATTATTCCTAGTTTTATTCTTATAGTCCGTTCAGAAATTCATAATCACACCTGAATTAGTTTTGCGTGATAACCGCTTGTTATTTTTGTTTAAAAATTTGCATGCAATCTTAGAATATTGATGACGCAAAGATTTTGGTATTTTTTATTCCACAAATACAACAGATTTTGCATATCAGCGAATTCCTTTGATCTTTTATGACGATATCACACAAGTTGATTCAAATTTTAGAGTTTACAGTAATTGTGTTAAATTTTTCAGTTTACTGCAATTCTTGTCAGAGGCGTATCTACATAGTGCTTAATTGTGGGTGTTGTTCGTTATGTGTATTTGCAAACATGAATTCAATTGGTTACAATTAGTCTTGTCCTTCGGTCACCATTAGACCGCATGACGTCCTAACTGCAGCTGGAATTGAATTCATCTTAATTTTAATCATTCCGAATCTGACGATTCCAAGAGGTTGATAATCATTACTGGCTGGACAAATAGTAATCCATCTCGTTTCCAGTACTCATCTTCCACCCGCAGCACATGTTCAACACACTTCTTCCAGAATGGAATGTCTATTTTTGAGAGATACTCGCGTGTCAGAACTTCAACATCACACATTTTAAACGTCCTGTTCTGTTCTGCAACTTGTCCTTTGACGTGAGCCCAGACAAGTTCGATTGGATTAAGGTGCGCATGATATGCAGGGAGTCGAAGAGAGGTGTGGCCGTATTTCTCAATGATTTTGTCAACATGGTACACCTTTTTCTTATTCGTATTCTTCACAAGTTGTAACAATTCGGGTTTTAAATATGTGTCGTCAAATTTGACATTTTCATTCGCAAGCCATGTCCTAATTTGCTCTTTTGTATTTGATGCAGTAGGCACTTTGTTTTCCTCTGATACGACATTGTGGTATGATGCATTATCCATGACTATGCATGAAGGTCTCTCCAGGATTGGTAAAAGATCGTTCTCCAACCAGTGCCTGAAAATGTTTCCATTCATTTCAGTATGGTAGTCCCTACCGTCGGTACTTTTTGATTGGAAAATAAGTCCCGCATCATGGACAAGGCCGTTTTCAGTGCTTCCAGCATGCGTTAATATAATGCGCTGGCCTTTGCTGCTCGGAGTTGTTCTTTTGAGTTTGCCATTTACTGACTGCCATTCTTTAGCATAGGTGTGGTGTGCGTTGACCCATGATTCGTCCAAATATACAATATCATACCGTTGGATTCCCTAAGGAAGTGCTGATATATTAAAAAAGCAACCTTTTGCATAGTTATACATTTGCATTTCAAACTCATTGTAATTTAGATATAAATGTTGGTATTTAAAGTCAACAAATTGTCTACTGAGTCTTCACAAAATTAATAAAGATACGCCTTCCCTTCGGTAATTAATGCCAAGGCCGTGGCGCGTCATGTCGTTCAATAACAATTCAGTTGTGTGCACGGGATTTTCCTGAAGTTAGTGTTTCTGCAATAGCCAAACTATTTTACGTGAACGACCGCACCAAATTAATGTATATATCCTAAAATGGAGTCAAATTGGAACAGGGTGAATTTAATATAGCCTAAAGAAGAAAACTTTTAGACTAGATCAAATTTCTCAGAGCAAAAAATATTTATATAACGTCATCAATATTCTAAGATTGCATGCAAATTTTGAAACAAAAATAACAAGCGGTTATCACGCAAAACTAATTCAGGTGTGATTATGAATTTCTGAACGGACAATAGCTCTTCATTCCTAATCTCATCCCTCAATATGTTTTCTGCCATGCATCTAATACATAACAATTCAAAAGTAGTTATTTTTCTTATTGATCTTAAGTCTAGCATCAAGGTTATGACATTGGTAAACACAACGTTGGAGTGAAGATTGTGAAACGAGTGCTCATTTTGCCACTAGAGCTATTTTCTGGTTGAGACAGCAGTTGATGACATCTATCTGATGATTCGATCAACTTTCTTGCATTTGAGTCTATTTCTGCTGCTTGTGAATTATTTTGTGTCACTAGACTTCCTAAATATTTGAATTCCCCCAATTGTTTTAATTGTCTGCTGTCTATCATTATGTTGATTTTCGTTTTTTCCTTTCTTTTTTTGTTGTTGATGATGTTAATAACTTCCGCGTTGTATGTGTTAATTTGAATGTTGTATTGGGTACATTTGCTGTTTAGATGTATTTGTATGGGTTTTTTTGTGGTTACATTTAGTGATGTCTGAACGTCTGTGATTAGTTGTTATCACCACAGTAGTCAATGGAGTGATCAACAACAAGCGTGAAGGTTGTCAAACCTGTCTTACTTCTATCCTACTCCAACAACACCCTGCTCTGTGTAGCAAACCTGCTCTGTGTAGCAAACCTGCTCTGTATAGCAAACCTGCCTGTTTTGCCAACCTGCTATGTGTAACCTGCTCTGTGTAACCAACCTGCTCTGTGTACTCAAGGAAAAATTGAAAAAAAAAAATGGTATGTTAGAAGCTTTACGTGTTTAATAGACGACACAGATTCGAACGACGTTTCGGCTCAATATGCATTCATTTTTTATGCATTCATTTTTTATGCATTCATATTGAGCCGAAACGTCGTTCGAATCTGTGTCGTCTATTAATCACGTAAAGCTTCTAACATACCATTTATTTTTTTTTTCAATTTTTCCTCGAATTCAGCTTTACTGCAGCTTCGCATTTTTATGCATTCATTTGCATTTCTTTGCCTTAACCCCTCTGTGTACTCAACCTGCTCTGTGTAATCAACCTGCTCTGTGTAACCAACCTGCTCTGTGTAATCAACCTGCTATATGTAACCTGCTCTGTGTAACAATATACATATTGTATAACGGCAGAAAAAAAAAACATGAGCTCCCGTTTGCATCTTTTCCTTCCACCCAACTCTTCCTATATTTATATAAATCTATATTTCAAAGGCTGTAATTTTCTGTTCTACTTTCTTGTCTCATGTTTCTGCACCATACAGAAATGATATATAACAATTTGTTCTTTTTAGTTTCAGCCCTAGTGTTTTTGTCTTGATGTTAGTATATTTGTCGTGATGTTAGTATATTTGTCGTGATGTTAGTATATTTGTCGTGATGTTAGTATATTTTTCCTGGCAGTGAGAAATAAATATGTATTTACTAGTTATTAAGTTTTTAAAAAATACTGTATGCAACATCTACAATACATTTTGTGGGTCTATTTGCAATCACCAGGAAGCAGTTTAACAGAAGAGACAATTAGGGAAGTTGAGGAATTTCAGTTTGAGCAGCAGAAAGTCATTATCCTGACCTACATGCGAAGTGGGTCAACATTTACTGCGGACATCATTCAGAGCTGTCCCGATGTTTTCTACGTGTTTGAGCCACTGTGGTTGACGGATAGAATGTCCAAAGGTTATCAGAGTAAATATAAATATAAGCTGCCGGATAATTCAACCTTGAGGTAAATAGTGTGATAACAATTGTGTGGGTGTTATAGCACATTTATAGCACTCACAAGGTGTGACAAACTACTTTGTTAAATTTCGTTTTTTGTTTATTTACTTACCGAAAAACTAAGAATAGCAAAATGTTACATCTTCTTAATAGTCCTACATGGTGCAGAAACATGGACATTAGACAAGAAAACAAAACAGAGAATTGAAACCTTTGAAATGTGGATATATAGAAGAATACGTAGAATTGGATGGAAAGGCAAGAAAACAAATGATGAAGTCTTAAAACAACTAAAAATGAAAAGAGAACTACTAAACACAATTCAAACAAAACAAATGAAATTTTTGGGGCATGTTAAAAGACATAACAGCCTAATAAAAGTAATATTAGAAGGGAAAATACAAGGTAAAAGAGGCAGAGGCAGACCAAGACTAACATGGACGAGTAACATCAAAAGATGGAAAAGTCAACCTATGACAATCTGCACCATCAAAGCAAGAGACATATCGGAATGGCAGTTCATGGTAGCCAACCTTCGATGCGGAGATGGCACCCGATGATGATGACATTATGAAACTGCGTCACGACAAATAAAAGGAAGACAAGCCATTGTAACTGAACATTGTGCCAAGATGGGACCACAGATTAATATTGATCAAACAAAGATACAGAGATACAGCAACACATACCATACTCCAGTAGATAGTGAGATAGAGCAACACATACCATACTCCATTAGATAGTGAGATAGAGCAACACATACCATACTCTAGTAGATAGTGAGATACAGCAACACATACCATACTCCAGTAGATAGTGAGATACAGCAACACATACCATACTCTAGTAGATAGTGAGATACAGCAACACATACCATACTCCATTAGATAGTGAGATACAGCAACACATACCATACTCCAGTAGATAGTGAGATACAGCAACACATACCATACTCTAGTAGATAGTAAGATAGAGCAACACATACCAATCTCCAGTAGATGGTGAGATACAGCAACACATACCATACTCTAGTAGATAGTGTGATAGAGCAACACATACCATACTCCAGTAGATAGTGAGATACAGCAACACATACCATACTCTAGTAGATAGTGAGATAGAGCAACACATACCATACTCCAGTAGATAGTGAGATCGAGCAACACATACCATACTCCATTAGATAGTGAGATAGAGCAACACATACCATACTCCAGTAGATAGTGAGATCGAGCAACACATACCATACTCTAGTAGATAGTGAGATAGAGCAACACATACCATACTCCAGTAGATAGTGAGATAGAGCAACACATACCATACTCTAGTAGATAGTGAGATCGAGTAACACATACCATACACTAGTAGATAGTGAGATACAGCAACACATACCATACTCCAGTAGATAGTGAGATAGAGCAACACATACCATACTCCATTAGATAGTGCGATCGAGCAACACATACCATACTCCAGTAGATAGTGAGATAGAGCAACACATACCATACTCCAGTAGATAGTGAGATAGAGCAACACATACCATACTCCAGTAGATAGTGAGATACAGAAACACATACCATACTCCAGTAGATAGTGAGATAGAGCAACACATACCATACTCCAATAGATAGTGAGATAGAGCAACACATACCATACTCCATTAGATAGTGAGATAGAGCAACACATACCATACTCCAGTAGGTAGTGAGATAGTGCAACACATACTATACTCCAGTAGATAGTGAGATAGTGCAACACATACCATACTCCAGTGAATAGTGAGATAGTGCAACACATACTATACTCCAGTAGATAGTGAGATAGAGCAACACATACCATACTCCAGTAGGTAGTGAGATAGTGCAACACATACTATACTCCAGTAGATAGTGAGATAGAGCAACACACACCATACTCCAGTAGCTAGTGAGATAGAGCAACACATACCATACTCCAGTAGATAGTGAGATACAGCAACACATTTCATAATCCAGTAGGTAGTGAGATAGAGCAACACATACCATACTCCAGTAGATACTGACATCGAGCAGCACATACCATACTCCAGTAGATAGTGAGATAGAGCAACACATACCATACTCCAGTAGGTAGTGAGATACAGCAACACATACCATACTCCAGTAGATAGTGAGATAGAGCAACACATACCATACTCCAATATATAGTGAGATAGAGCAACACATACCATACTCCAATAGAAAGTGAGATAGAGCAACACATACCATACTCCAATAGATAGTGAGATAGAGCAACACATACCATACTCCAATAGATAGTGAGATAGAGCAACACATACCATACTCCAGTAGATAGTGAGATAGAGCAACACATACCATACTCCAGTAGATAGTGAGATAGAACAACACATATCATACTCCAGTAGATAGTGAGATAGAGCAACACATACCATACTCCAGTAGATAGTGAGATAGAGCAACACATACCATACTCCAGTAGATAGTGAGATAGAGCAACACATACCATACTCCATTAGGTAGTGAGATAGAGCAACACATACCATACTCCAGTAGGTAGTGAGATAGAGCAACACATACCATACTCCAGTAGGTAGTGAGATAGAGCAACACATACCATACTCCAGTAGATAGTGAGATAGAGCAACACATACCATACTCCTGTAGATAGTGAGATAGAGCAACATATACCATACTCCAGTAGGTAGTGAGATAGAGCAACACATACCATACTCCTGTAGGTAGTGAGATAGTGCAACACATACCATACTCCAGTAAATAGTGAGATACAGCAACACATACCATACTCCAGTAGATAGTGAGATAGAGCAACACATACCATACTCCAGTAGATAGTGAGATAGAGCAACACATACCATACTCCAGTAGATAGTGAGATAGAGCAACACATACCATACTCCAGTAGATAGTGAGATAGAACAACACATACCATACTCCAATAGATAGTGAGATAGAGCAACACATACCATACTCCAGTAGATAGTGAGATAGAGCAACACATACCATACTCCAGTAGATAGTGAGATAGAGCAACACATACCATACTCCAATAGATAGTGAGATAGAGCAGCACATACCATACTCCAGTAGATAGTGAGATAGAGCAACACATACCATACTCCAATAGATAGTGAGATAGAGCAACACATACCATACTCCAATAGATAGTGAGATAGAGCAACACATACCATACTCCAATAGATAGTGAGATAGAGCAAAACATACCATACTCCAGTAGATAGTGAGATAGAGCAACACATAACATACTCCAGTAGATAGTGAGATAGAGCAACACATACCATACTCCAGTAGATAGTGAGATAGAGCAACACATACCATACTCCAGTAGATAGTGAGATAGAGCAACACATACCATACTCCAGTAGATAGTGAGATAGAGCAACACATACCATACTCCAGTAGATAGTGAGATAGAGCAACACATACCATACTCCAGTAGATAGTGAGATAGAGCAAGACATACCATACTCCAGTAGATAGTGAGATAGAACAACACATACCATACTCCAGTAGGTAGTGAGATAGAGCAACACATACCATACTCCAATAGGTAGTGAGATAGAGCAACACATACCATACTCCAGTAGATAGTGAGATAGAGCAACACATACCATACTCCAGTAGATAGTGAGATAGAGCAACACATACCATACTCCAGTAGATAGTGAGATAGAACAACACATACCATACTAAAGTAGATAGTGAGATAGAGCAACACATACCATACTCCAATATATAGTGAGATAGAGCAACACATACCATACTCCAATAGAAAGTGAGATAGAGCAACACATACCATACTCCAATAGATAGTGAGATAGAGCAACACATACCATACTCCAATAGATAGTGAGATAGAGCAACACATACCATACTCCAGTAGATAGTGAGATAGAGCAACACATACCATACTCCAGTAGATAGTGAGATAGAACAACACATACCATACTCCAGTAGGTAGTGAGATAGAGCAACACATACCATACTCCAGTAGGTAGTGAGATAGTGCAACACATACCATACTCCAGTAGATAGTGAGATAGAGCAACACATACCATACTCCAGTAGATAGTGAGATAGAGCAACACATATCATACTCCAGTAGATAGTGAGATAGAGCAACACATACCATACTCCATTAGGTAGTGAGATAGAGCAACACATACCATACTCCAGTAGGTAGTGAGATAGAGCAACACATACCATACTCCAGTAGATAGTGAGATAGAGCAACACATACCATACTCCAGTAGATAGTGAGATAGAGCAACACATACCATACTCCTGTAGATAGTGAGATAGAGCAACACATACCATACTCCAGTAGGTAGTGAGATAGTGCAACACATACCATACTCCAGTAAATAGTGAGATACAGCAACACATACCATACTCCAGTAGATAGTGAGATAGAGCAACACATACCATACTCCAGTAGATAGTGAGATAGAGCAACACATACCATACTCCAGTAGATAGTGAGATAGAACAACACATACCATACTCCAGTAGATAGTGAGATAGAGCTACACATACCATACTCCAATAGATAGTGAGATAGAGCAACACATACCATACTCCAGTAGATAGTGAGATACAGCAACACATACCATACTCCAGTAGATAGTGAGATAGAGCAACACATACCATACTCCAGTAGATAGTGAGATAGAACAACACATACCATACTCCAGTAGATAGTGAGATAGAGCAACACATACCATACTCCAATAGATAGTGAGATAGAGCAACACATACCATACTCCAGTAGATAGTGAGATAGAGCAACACATACCATACTCCAATAGATAGTGAGATAGAACAACACATACCATACTCCAATAGATAGTAAGATAGAGCAACACATACCATACTCCAATAGATAGTGAGATAGAGCAACACATACCATACTCCAATAGATAGTGAGATAGAGCAACACATACCATACTCCAATAGATAGTGAGATAGAGCAACACATACCATACTCCAATAGATAGTGAGATAGAGCAACACATACCATACTCCAGTAGATAGTGAGATAGAGCAACACATACCATACTCCAATAGATAGTGAGATAGAACAACACATACCATACTCCAATAGATAGTGAGATAGAACAACACATACCATACTCCAATAGATAGTGAGATAGAGCAACACATACCATACTCCAGTAGGTAGTGAGATAGAGCAACACATACCATACTCCAGTAGGTAGTGAGATAGAGCAACACATACCATACTCCAGTAGGTAGTGAGATAGAGCAACACATACCATACTCCAGTAGATAGTGAGATAGAGCAACACATACCATACTCCAGTAGGTAGTGAGATAGAACAACACATACCATACTCCAGTAGATAGTGAGATAGAGCAACACATACCATACTCCAATAGATAGTGAGATAGAGCAACACATACCATACTCCAGTAGATAGTGAGATAGAGCAACACATACCATACTCCAATAGATAGTGAGATAGAACAACACATACCATACTCCAATAGATAGTAAGATAGAGCAACACATACCATACTCCAATAGATAGTGAGATAGAGCAACACATACCATACTCCAATAGATAGTGAGATAGAGCAACACATACCATACTCCAATAGATAGTGAGATAGAGCAACACATACCATACTCCAATAGATAGTGAGATAGAGCAACACATACCATACTCCAGTAGATAGTGAGATAGAGCAACACATACCATACTCCAATAGATAGTGAGATAGAACAACACATACCATACTCCAATAGATAGTGAGATAGAACAACACATACCATACTCCAATAGATAGTGAGATAGAGCAACACATACCATACTCCAGTAGGTAGTGAGATAGAGCAACACATACCATACTCCAGTAGGTAGTGAGATAGAGCAACACATACCATACTCCAGTAGGTAGTGAGATAGAGCAACACATACCATACTCCAGTAGATAGTGAGATAGAGCAACACATACCATACTCCAGTAGATAGTGAGATAGAGCAACACATACCATACTCCAGTAGGTAGTGAGATAGAGCAACACATACCATACTCCAGTAGGTAGTGAGATAGAGCAACACATACCATACTCCAGTAGATAGTGAGATAGAGCAACACATACCATACTCCAGTAGGTAGTGAGATAGAGCAACACATACCATACTCCAGTAGGTAGTGAGATAGAGCAACACATACCATACTCCAGTAGATAGTGAGATAGAGCAACACATACCATACTCCAGTAGGTAGTGAGATAGAGCAACACATACCATACTCCAGTAGATAGTGAGATAGAGCAACACATACCATACTCCAATAGATAGTGAGATAGAGCAACACATACCATACTCCAGTAAATAGTGAGATACAGCAACACATACCATACTCCAGTAGATAGTGAGATAGAGCAACACATACCATACTCCAGTAGATAGTGAGATAGAGCAACACATACCATACTCCAATAGATAGTGAGATAGAGCAACACATACCATACTCCAGTAGGTAGTGAGATAGAGCAACACATACCATACTCCAGTAGATAGTGAGATAGAGCAACACATACCATACTCCAATAGATAGTGAGATAGAGCAACACATACCATACTCCAGTAGGTAGTGAGATAGAGCAACACATACCATACTCCAGTAGGTAGTGAGATAGAGCAACACATACCATACTCCAGTAGGTAGTGAGATAGAGCAACACATACCATACTCCAGTAGGTAGTGAGATAGAGCAACACATACCATACTCCAGTAGATAGTGAGATAGAACAACACATACCATACTCCATTAGGTAGTGAGATAGAGCAACACATACCATACTCCAGTAGGTAGTGAGATAGAGCAACACATACCATACTCCAGTAGGTAGTGAGATAGAGCAACACATACCATACTCCAATAGATAGTGAGATAGAACAACACATACCATACTCCAGTAGATAGTGAGATAGAGCAACACATAACATACTCCAGTAGGTAGTGAGATAGAACAACACATACCATACTCCAGTAGATAGTGAGATAGAACAACACATACCATACTCCAGTAGATAGTGAGATAGAGCAACACATACCATACTCCAGTAGATAGTGAGATAGAACAACACATACCATACTCCAGTAGATAGTGAGATAGAACAACACATACCATACTCCAGTAGATAGTGAGATAGAACAACACATACCATACTCCAGTAGATAGTGAGATAGAACAACACATACCATACTCCAGTAGATAGTGAGATAGAACAACACATACCATACTCCAGTAGATAGTGAGATAGAACAACACATACCATACTCCAATAGATAGTGAGATAGAGCAACACATACCATACTCCAGTAGATAGTGAGATAGAGCAACACATACCATACTCCAGTAGATAGTGAGATAGAGCAACACATACCATACTCCAGTAGATAGTGAGATAGAGCAACACATACCATACTCCAGTAGATAGTGAGATAGAGCAACACATACCATACTCCAGTAGATAGTGAGATAGAGCAACACATACCATACTCCAGTAGATAGTGAGATAGAGCAACACATACCATACTCCAATAGATAGTGAGATAGAGCAACACATACCATACTCCAGTAGATAGTGAGATAGAACAACACATACCATACTCCAATAGATAGTGAGATAGAGCAACACATACCATACTCCAATAGATAGTGAGATAGAACAACACATACCATACTCCAGTAGATAGTGAGATAGAGCAACACATACCATACTCCAGTAGATAGTGAGATAGAGCAACACATACCATACTCCAGTAGATAGTGAGATAGAGCAACACATACCATACTCCAGTAGATAGTGAGATAGAGCAACACATACCATACTCCAGTAGATAGTGAGATAGTGCAACACATACCATACTCCAGTAGATAGTGAGATAGAGCAACACATACCATACTCCAGTAGATAGTGAGATAGAGCAACACATACCATACTCCAGTAGGTAGTGAGATAGAGCAACACATACCATACTCCAGTAGAAACTAAAGGAGTGCCAATCGAAGAATTGTGGCTCTGTACATATTTGTGGAACCATATCGACAAAGGAAGAAGATCAGAGAGACATAAGCAGAGAAAAAATAAAGCAAGAACATCACTCATCGAACATAATGAAAGAATTTTAAAGCAAGAACATCACTCATCGAACATAATGAAAGAATTTTAAAGCAAGAACATCACTCATCGAACATAATGAAAGAACATTAAAGCAAAAACATCACTCATCGAAATAATGAAAGAACATTAAAGCAAAAACATCACTCATCGAACATAATGAAAGAACATTAAAGCAATAACATCACTCATCGAAAATAATGAAAGAACATTAAAGCAAGAGCATCACTCATCGAACATAATGAAAGAACATTAAAGCAAGAACATCACTCATCGAACATAATGAAAGAACATTAAAGCAAGAACATCACTCATCGAACATAATGAAAGAACATTAAAGCAAGGACATCACTCATCGAACATAATGAAAGAACATTAAAGCAAGAACATCACTCATCGAACATAATGAAAGAACATTAAAGCAAGAACATCACTCATCGAACATAATGAAAAAACATTAAAGCAATAACAGCACTCATCGAACATAATGAAAGAACATTAAAACAAGAACATCACTCATCGAACATAACGAAAGAACATTAAAGCAAGAACATCACTCATCGAACATAATGAAAGAATTTTAAAGCAAGAACATCACTCATCGAACATAATGAAAGAACATTAAAGCAAGAACATCACTCATCGAACATAATGAAAGAACATTAAAGCAAGAACATCACTCATCGATCATAATGAAAGAACATTAAAGCAAGAACATCACTCATCGAACATAATGAAAGATCATTAAAGCAAGAACATCACTCATCGAACATAATGAAAGAAAATTAAAGCAAGAACATCCCTCATCGAACATAATGAAAGAAAATTAAAGCAAGAACATCACTCATCGAACATAATGAAAGAACATTAAAGCAAGGACATCACTCATCGAACATAATGAAAGAACATTAAAGCAAGAACATCACTCATCGAACATAATGAAAGAACATTAAAGCAAGAACATCACTCATCGAACATAATGAAAGAACATTAAAGCAAGAACATCACTCATCGAACATAATGAAAGAACATTAAAGCAAGAACATCACTCATCGAACATAATGAAAGAACATTAAAGCAATAACATCACTCATCGAAAATAATGAAAGAACATTAAAGCAAGAACATCACTCATCGAACATAATGAAAGAGCATTAAAGCAAGAACATCACTCATCGAAAATAATGAAAGAACATTAAAGCAAAAACATCCCTCATCGAACATAATGAAAGCACATTAAAGCAAGAACAGCACTCATCGAACATAATGAAAGAACATTAAAGCAAACACGAAGATAAGACTCATCATCATCATCATCATTACATACCATTCCTGCTGGCGTAGGTGATCATATCTATCCACAACTCTCGATCTCGACAGCTATTTTTTTTTTCATTTCTATTGTTAACCTTCTGCCAAGCCATTCTCTTCAGTGTTTGGTATATTTTCTCTTTGATTCCCTCTATCTCATCGTCCCTCAGATTAGCTATAACAAATATTAAATCTCGGATGACACAAGTTATTCCTACGTCTCACTGTTTAATCTTGAGCCTCTATATTTTCCCAACATAATTGTTTAATATCTGTGCATCATCCATGTCTCTTTATTTCTCTCACATACTTTGTTTCTGTCTTTTGTTATAGAATCAAATATTTATATTTGTTCATTCTGTTATTTGTGATTAGTACTTGCCTTTCGTGTTTGTCTTTTTATTCTTCGTCTTCTCTCCTTCCTCATTTGCCTTTCAGCGTCCAGGGGAGATATAATTTGCGGTCTTTTGCTCTTCTGCTCGCCTCTTATTCTGTTATGTTTCCTAGTGCTTCTATTATTCCGTCAATCCATCTTTTTCGTGGTCGACCATTTGGGCTGGTGTTCTCGCAACGATTATAGAAGCTTGTTGTGTTGTTTTTTTATAAAATATTTCTGCCTTGTAATGTAGCCAAATAATTGTATCTGTTGTTTCTTTATATATAAATATGTGGGGGTTATTCCTAGCTTTTTTTCTCTCAGTTCATCATTTCTGATCTAATCTCTCAGGCTGTTTCCTGTCATTCGTCTGACACAATCTTTTATAATATTTATGATTGAAGCTATAAAGTTCTTTGAAGTCTTATTCATCTAAACTGTTACATAGTGTATGTTAGAGTACGTTTAAAAGCATCTTTTTCTTCATAATGCGGATTGAATTCTAACTCTAACGGTGAACCTATACCCCTAACCCTAACGGTGAACCTATACCCCTAACCCTAACGGTGAACCTATACCCTAACTCTAACGGTGAAACTATACCCTAACCCTAACGTTGAAGCTATACCCTAACCCTAACGGTGAACCTATACCCTAACTCTAACGGTGAAACTATACCCTAACCCTAACGTTGAAGCTATACCCTAACCCTAACGGTGAACCTATACCCTAACCATAACGGTGAACCTATACCCTAACCCTAACGGTGAAACTATACCCTAACCCTAACGGTGAACCTATACCCCAAACCCTAACGGTGAACCTATACCCTAACTCTAACGGTGAAACTATACCCTAAATCTAACGTTGAAGCTATACCCTAACTCTAACGGTGAAACTATACCCTAACCTTAACGGTGAACCTATACCCTAACTCTAACGGTGAAACTATACCTTCACTCTAACGTTGAAGCTATACCCTAACCCTATCGGTGAACCTATGCCCTAACCCTAACGGTGAACCTATACCCCTAACTCTAACGGTGAACCTATACCCCTACCCCTAACGGTGAACCTATACCCTAACCCTAATGGTGAACCTATACCCTAACCCTAACGGTGAACCTATACCCCTAAATCTAACGGTGAACCTATACCCCTAATTCTAACGGTGAACCTAAATCCTAACCCTAAATCTAACGGTGAACCTATACCCCTAATTCTAACGGTGAACCTATACCCCTAAACCTAACGGTGAACCTATACCCCTAACTCTAACGGTGAACCTATACCCTTAACCCTAACGGTGAACCTATACGCCTAGCCCTAACGGTGAGCCTATATCCTAAATCTAACGGTGAACCTATACCCCTAACCCTAACGGTGAACCTATACCCTAACTCTAATGGTGAACCTATATCCTAACCCTAACGGTAAACCTATACCCCAACCCTAACGGTGAACCTATAACCTAACTCTAACGGTGAACCTATACCCCTAACTCTAACGGTGAACCTATACCCCTAAACCTAACGGTGAACCTATACCCTAACTCTAACGGTGAACCTATACCCTAACTCTAACGGTGAACCTATACCCCTAACTCTGACGGTGAACCTATACCCCTAACCCTAACGGTGAACCTACACCCTAACTCTAACGGTGAACCTATACCCCTATCTCTAACAGTGAACCTATAACTCTAACCCTAACGGTGAACCTATACCCCTAACCCTAACAGTGAACCTATACCCTAACTATAACGGTGAACCTATACCCTAACTATAACGGTGAACCTATACCCTATTTCTAACGGAGAACCTATATCCTAACTCTAACGGTGAACCTACACCCCCAACCCTAACGGTGAACCTGTACCCCCAACCCTAACGGTGACCTTTTACCCTTACCCTAACTGTGAACCTATATCCACAGCCCTAACGGTGAACCTATACGCTAACCCTAACGGTGAACCTATACCCCCAACCCTAACTCTAACGGTGAACCTATACCCCAACCCTAATTCTAACTGTGAATCTATACCCTAACTATAACAGTGAACCTATACCCCAACCCTAACCCTAACGGTGAATATATACCCTAACCCTAAACCAAAACCCTAAACTGTAAAGCTAAACAAAAACCCTAAACCAAATCCCTAACGCTAACGCTAAATTAAACTCCTAACCCTAAACTAAACTCCTAACCCTAAATTAAAACCCTAACCCTAAACTAAACCCCTAACCCTAAATTAAAACCCTAACCCTAAACTAAACCCCTAACCCTAAATTAAAACCCTAACCCTAAACTAAACCCCTAACCCTAAATCAAAACCCTAACCCTAAACTAAACCCCTAACCCTAAATTAAAACCCTAACCCTAAACTAAACTCCTAACCCTAAACTAAACCCCTAACCCTAAATTAAAACCCTAACCCTAAACTAAACCCCTAACCCTAAATTAAAACCCTAACCCTAAACTAAACCCCTAACCCTAAACTAAACCAATAACCCTAAACTAAACCCCTAACCCTAAATTAAAACCCTAACCCTAAACTAAACCCCTAACCCTAAATCAAACCCCTAACCCTAAACTAAACCCCTAACCCTAAATTAAAACCCTAACCCTAAACTAAACTCCTAACCCTAAACTAAACCCCTAACCCTAAATTAAAACCCTAACCCTAAACTAAACCCCTAACCCTAAATTAAAACCCTAACCCTAAACTAAACCCCTAACCCTAAACTAAACCAATAACCCTAAACTAAACCCCTAACCCTAAATTAAAACCCTAACCCTAAACTAAACCCCTAACCCTAAATCAAAACCCTAACCCTAAACTAAACCCCTAACCCTAAATTAAAACCCTAACCCTAAACTAAACTCCTAACCCTAAACTAAACCCCTAACCCTAAATTAAAACCCTAACCCTAAACTAAACCCCTAACCCTAAATTAAAACCCTAACCCTAAACTAAACCCCTAACCCTAAACTAAACCAATAACCCTAAACTAAACCCCTAACCCTAAATTAAAACCCTAACCCTATGTGAAATCCCTAACCCTAAACAAAAATTCTAACCCTAAACTAAACACTTGATTGGGATTGAATCCCTTTATTGTTTCCCTTTAGAGCGCCTCAAACTAAGACAGACATCAACGACCGCTATATCGAGGTGCTCCAGGCCTTTCTTAACTGTAAGATTGAGGAAGTCGACGTTCCCACATTGATGGTGAGTTACGTTGAAATAATAAGCCCTGATTTTCGTGTCTGCTTTTGCAATATTTTTTGTTGTCTTGAATCTGATGAAGGTTTTTTCCGCAACGCCGTTGTTTGTTTCGTCTGACTATAGGTGTAGCTGCTTAATACTATTTTCTATTCGTGGTTCTTCCATAGAACGCAGGGGCTTGAATCACTGCCATTGTTTTTAATGATTGAATAGTGAAATAACAACTTTGATAGAAACATTTAGAGGCGACTGCGCTGGACATGCGACACTTATTCACCAACTCAATATCTGACACATGACAGAAATAGAAAGATTTTTAACGATAATAGAAGTTGTTACATCGCGCTATATACAAAGTGCTACAACCATTGGTACGCTTTCGTTCGAAGTAAATTATCGCTTCTCATATTTGTCTCGACGTTGGGCGCGGAAGGGCAATGTGCCGCAGCTACATTCTGAATGCCCTCAATAAGGATGGACGAAAACCCGACTCATAAAATGGCTTTGCTTCTGTAACCATGAACAGACTACACAAATATCATGTCAATGCGGGATGTTCCAGACGGAATCGTTCAGCAGAAATTTAAAGAAGACTTGTCAACCCTAGCTACACGCTGAGGGATTTGCTTCGTAGGAGATCTCAGCGCTTATGTCCTATTTGCCAGGTGCTATGTCAACTAAGCTAAACTAAATTAAACTAAACTAAACTAAATTAAACTAAAAATTAAACTAAACTAAAAACTAAAATAAAGTAAACTAAACTAAACAAAACTAAACTACACTAAACTAAAATAAACTAAACTAAACTAAGAGTAAAGTAAAGTACCCCCCGTCACGCCAAGTGGCGTATAGGGAAATATGGTGTTAGTGACCCTATATTTTACAGACCTTCAGCACATGATTTTTGGGGTAATGTGGTCGGTATTACGCCCGTGCTGCTTTACTTTCCCAGAAAAAATCCGGTACCCATTTAAGGCTGGGTGAACCCGGAGCCGTCGGTTGGGATCGAACCCTACCCCTTGTCCGTAGTAGTCCAGTTCACTAACCACTGAGCTATCGCGGCTCCCACTAATTTTTAGGGAATTAGTAAAACCCAGGTGTCCTCGCCAGGGTACGAACCCCGGCTGTTGCCGTGGTAAGCCAACCGCCTATCGATTGCGCTAACCGGACACAAACTAAACTAAACTAAAAATTAAACTAAACTAAACTAAAAACTAAACTAAACTAAAAACTAAACTGAACTACAATTAAACTAAACTAAAAACTAAACTAACTAAACTAAATTAAACTAAATTAAACTAAACTAAAAACTAAACTAAACTAAACTAAATTAAACTAAATAGTCTTAGATATTTGGAAGACTTTCATTGACATTACTTTGTCAAGTGTTAAAAATGTATTGCCTTCCTTGCTTTAAGAACAATGACTTGTTTGTAGATTCATTCAACAATTTTGACTACACATTTGTAACAATTCAGTATTATTGTTTCTTACAGCAGGATTTTATGAAACTCAGTACTTCTACCAGAGACTTTTCCAAGTGTTCCAGGAAAGCACTTGGTATGTTCAAATAACTAGATTATAATGTTTCATGATTGTTACGTCATCATTGTGCGATTTACCTTGCAGTGTTACGCTGAGCACGTAGCCTCGTATTTTTAAATTCAACATGTTTGTGTCCCTCATTGTCTGGTTCCAAAACTTTCTACCTCTCCGGTCTCGGAGATGCCTCGCGTGCGTTGTCACCACTTGCGTAGCTCTAGAGGCTGAAAGGTGCACAGATTACTCTATCACTTCATGATGGGAAAATGTAAGAGAAGTAAAGATACAGTAGAGGAATAAAGATACGTGAGAGAAGTAAAGATACAGTAGAGGAATAAAGATACGTGAGAGAAGTAAAGATACAGTAGAGGAATAAAGATACGTGAGAGAAGTAAAGATACAGTAGAGGAAGAAAGATACGTGAGAGAAGTAAAGATACAGTAGAGGAATAAAGATACGTGAGAGAAGTAAAGATACAGTAGAGGAAGAAAGATACGTGAGAGAAGTAAAGATACAGTAGAGGAATAAAGATACGTGAGAGAAGTAAAGATACAGTAGAGGAAGAAAGATACGTGAGAGAAGTAAAGATACAGTAGAGGAATAAAGATACGTGAGAGAAGTAAAGATACAGTGGAGGAAGAAAGATACATGAGAGAAGTAAAGATACAGTAGAGGAATAAAGATACGTGAGAGAAGTAAAGATACATGAGAGAAGTAAAGATACGTGAGAGAAGTAACGATGCGTGAGAGAAGTAAAGATACGTGAGAGAAGCAACGATACGCGAGAGAAGAAAAGATATGTGAGAGAAGTAAATATACGTGAGAGAAGTAAAGATACGTGAGAGAAGTAAATATACGTGAGAGAAGTAAAGATACGCGAGAAAAGAAAAGATACGTGAGAGAAGTAAAGATACGTGAGAGAAATAAAGATACGTGACAGAAGTAAAGATGCTCGAGAGAAGTAAATATACGTGAGAGAAGTAAAGATACGAGAGATAAATAAAGATACGTGAGTGAAGTAAAGATACGTGAAATAAGTAAAGATACGTGAGAGAAGTAAAGATACGTGAGAGAAGTAAAGATACGAGATAGAAACAAATGTACGTCAGAGAAATAGATACGTGAGATAATTAAAGAAACGTAAGAGAAGTAATGATACAGTAGAGAAATAAAGATACGTGAGATAATTAAAGATACAGTAGAGAAGTAAAGATACGTGAAAGAGGTAAAGATGCTCGAGAGAACCATAGAAACCTGAGATAGCTAAAGATACGTGAGAGAGGTAAAGGTGCATGAGAGAAGGAAATTATCCTAAGAAAAGTAAAGATATGCAAGAAAGATAAAGATACGCGAGAGAAGTAAAGATGTGAGAGAGATGTAAAGATAAACGGGAGGAATAAAGATACGTGAGAGATGAAAAGATGTGAGAGAGATGTAAAGATAAGCGGGAGAGATAAAGATACGTGAGAGAAGTAAAGATACTTGACATAAACAGCCTGAGTTGAGATCAGCCATGACGATTTACGAAAAAGACTAGTAAAAGAGCCAGCTATTGAATAGAACAAATCAACAACAGATCAAGTGGTTCCGACATGTAAAAATGTAAAGAGCCCCCGTTACACCAAGTGACGTATAGGGAATATGGTGTTAGTGACCATATATTTTACAGACCTTCGGCACATGCTTTTTGGGGTAATGTGGTCGGTATTACGCCCGTACCCCTTTACTTTCCCAGAAAAAAAATCCGGTACCTATTTAAGGCTGGTTGAACCCGGAAGCCGTCGGTTGGGATCGAATCCTACCTCTTATCCTTTGTAGTCCAGTTCACTAACCAGTGAGCTATCGCGGCTCCCCGGTTCGGACATGTCATTAGACATCAAGAACTAAATCTAATACAACTAGTCACCAACAAGCGATACGAGAACACCAGACCAAGAGGTTGACCAAGAAAGTGGCGAATAAAGGGAATAGTAGAAACACTCGGAGGTGTAACAGCAGAAGAGGGAATTAGAAGAGAGAGAACCTGCGAATAATATCTCCCCTAGACACCGAAAGGAAAGTGGGCAGGGAAAGAAAAATGTGCAACCAACAGAAGCCCTGCCGAAAATTGTAAACACCATGCCGATAGTTAACGTTCCTAGCACTGAAAACACCATGTCGATAGTTAACGTATCTAGCACTGTAAACACTAAGTCGATAGTTAACGTATCTAGCACTGTAAACACTAAGTCGATAGTTAACGTATCTAGCACTGTAAACACTAAGTCGATAGTTAACGTATCTAGCACTGTAAACACTAAGTCGATAGTTAACGTATCTAGCACTGTAAACACTAAGTCGATAGTTAACGTATCTAGCACTGTAAACACCAAGTCGATAGTTAACGTATCTAGCACTGTAAACACCATGTCGATAGTTAACGTATCTAGCACTGTAAACACCATGTCGATAGTTAACGTATCTAGCACTGTAAACACCATGTCGATAGTTAACGTATCTAGCACTGTAAACACCATGTCGATAGTTAACGTATCTAGCACTGTAAACACCAAGTCGATAGTTAACGTATCTAGCACTGTAAACACCATGTCGATAGTTAACGTATCTAGCACTGTAAACACCATGTCGATAGTTAACGTATCTAGCACTATAAACACCATGTCGATAGTTAACGTATCTAGCACTGTAAACACCATGTCGATAGTTAACGTATCTAGCACTGTAAACACCATGTCGATAGTTAACGTATCTAGCACTATAAACACCATGTCGATAGTTAACGTATCTAGCACTGCAAACACCATGTCGATAGTTAACGTATCTAGCACTGAAAACACCATGTCGATAGTTAACTTATCTAGCACTGTACACAAACATCCAAAATGGGGAAAGTATCACTTCCTGTCAACAGCCTAAGAATAAGAAACTGATGAATAAGACTGTAACACATTAATAGAGATCGGAGAACATCTGCTGCAATCATGCACAACATTTGATGGTCATAGAAGGCTCCAGTAACCACCACTAGAACCACACATGGGCTAGCTGTATGGAAACATTACCAGGTGTGATCTGACCAATGTTTGCTTTCAATTCATCAAGTATGACGTCTAAGTGTGTATGCAGCAGAAGAAGTCATTGTTTATATAAGAGTATACACAATGTTTATATCAGAGTATACACAATGTTTATATAAGAGTATACACAATGTTTATATAAGAGTATACACAATGTTTATATAAGAGTATACACAATGTTTATATAAGAGTATACACAATGTTTACTAAGAGTATACACAATGTTTATATAAGAGTATACACAATGTTTATATAAGAGTATACGCAATGTTTATATAAGAGTATACACAATGTTTATATAAGAGTATACACAATGTTTATATAAGAGTATACACAATGTTTATATAAGAGTATACACAATGTTTATATAAGAGTATACACAATGTTTATATAAGAGTATACACAATGTTTATATAAGAGTATACACAATGTTTATATAAGAGTATACACAGAATACCCAAATAACGCTCGGAATATTTTTCTTTTCGTTTGCCAGCTTTTACCTCTGACGAAGTCCCTAGAAACTAGGAATGTTAATCAGTTTTTCCCAGCCGTGTGCACATTGTTCCCTCGCCGCACAGGCAGATAACTCCGACTTCGGAGGTACTCGTATTTTTCCCGTCGATGAGTAATTGATGATTGAAGGCGGGCCTTGCTGCTGAGACCAGGGTTGCCGCAGAGAGAAATCATAAATAAAAATACCAACCGGTGCAGCTGGGATTTGAACCCACAACCTCTCCATCTCAAGGCCGGCGTCTTGCCTCGAGACCAACCAGTCCCCCATACTCGGGATATGAATGGAATATAAAATGGAAGAACTGTCACATTTGCGATGTAAAAATCCAAGCAATACCGTTGTCATTAGAAAAACTGCTGGACATTAAAATTGGCACACATCCTGTGGTGTTTCTGACAGATGCAAGATCAGCACTCCAGGCACAACAATCCAGAAAATTACCACATCTGCAGACTGTACTGACTGCGTTCTGCAAGCATCACATGGTCGCCCTGCAGTGGATCCCATCTCACTTTGGGATATCAGTAAACGAGAAAGCAGATCTTATGACAAAGGGAGGCACAACAGGCAAAAACCCAGATGCACCAGCTACATCCCCTCAGAAACAAAAAAGATAATCAAATCAATGAGAAGATCACAAGCCCCCAAATCAGGATCCCTTTCATAATATGAATAGATGGGAATAAGTTATCATTATATGCCTGAGAACAGGACAAAGTCGACTATTTGGTTACAAAATATACGAAGTTCAAGATTGGCATCTCAGACACGTGTACATGTGGACAGGCGTTCCAGACTGCCGAACACAAACTGCAAGACTGTAATGAATATAGTAGGCTGGTTGGTTGGTTGATTGCGTTCGCCCGATGACTAAAGTATTCTAGAGTATCATGGTAGACTAGAATATTCCTCTTCATCATCCGCCCTTACAAGGACGTAGTGGACGTGTCTGCGATGTGTTGTGGTTTGCAGTATAACTGTTATATTTGCGCCTTTCGGCCCAACACATCCGACTTCAGCACTACATTTTTGAGTACCGGGTTGTCTTCCCTCTTAGATCCCTGCACGCTTGGGTTAGGTTAGTCTGTTACTGGAGGCACCGCGGAGAGGTGGAGCAGAATCTGGATGGTTATGGTTCACCGATCCGGGCGCAAGCCATCAGCTGTGGGTCGCTGACAACTCCATCTCTGGTGCTCATATAGTAGACTGAGGAAAATCGATTGGTGTATAGATACAACACTATGGGACAAACGGTATGGATTTCTGCAAGAACTTCAACAACAAAACACGAGAACGGTAACATTGATACTAGAAACATATGGCAGTGCGCATATCAAACAAAATACTTCAGGCAAACAAAAGATACAATGTTTCTATTTATTTATGTCAACGTATTAACATGTTAGGATTTTTAAAATAAGTTTTGAAAACCAGAATGTAGGAAATAGAATGAAAGATATACACAATGTAGGAAATAGAATGAAAGATATACACAATGTAGGAAATAGAATGAAAGATATACACAGTGTAGGATATAGAATGAAAGATATACACAATGTAAGATATAGAATGTAGAATGTAAAATGAAGGATATATGGAATGTAGGATATAGAATGTAGGATATAGAATGTAGGATGTAGAATGTAGAACGTAAAATGAAGGATATATAGAATGTAGCATGTAGAATGTAGGATATAGAATGTAATATTCCAGATATTTAAATGCGAGTGCAAAACTAGAAATTATGGTCTAGCGTCTAGATAAGCATCACAGCTTAGAGGAGCGGAGGAAAGGAGAAGTGGAGGAACGGTCGTCCTGGACTGCACATGCTTAAAGCTATTGATTACTTTTACTGATGGCACATTCTCCCAGGCCACCGTTAATTCATCTTTTGATGCTACTCTCCATTCTGACAGCCTGATATTTAATCATCTTTTGATGCTACTCTTCATTCTGACAGCCTGATATTTAATCATCTTTTGATGCTACTCTTCATTCTGACAGCCTGATATTTAATCATCTTTTGATGCTACTCTTCATTCTGACAGCCTGAGATTTAATCATCTTTTGATGCTACTCTCCATTCTGACAGCCTGATATTTAATCATCTTTTGATGCTACTCTCCATTCTGACAGCCTGATATTTAATCATCTTTTGATGCTACTCTTCATTCTGACAGCCTGATATTTAATCATCTTTTGATGCTACTCTCCATTCTGACAGCCTGATATTTAATCATCTTTTGATGTCTATTTCTATTTTCATAGACTGATATTGAACCATCTTTTGATGTCTATTTCTATTTTCATAGACTGATATTGAACCATCTTTTGATGCTACTCTCCATTCTGACAGCCTGATATTGAACCATCTTTTGATGTCTATTTCTATTTTCATAGACTGATATTGAACCATCTTTTGATGTCTATCTCTATTTTGATAGACTGATATTGAACCATCTTTTGATGTCTATCTCTATTTTCATAGACTGATATTGAACCATCTTTTGATGTATATCTCTACTTTCATAGACTGATATTAAACCATCTTTTGATGTATATCTCTACTTTCATAGACTGATATTAAACCATCTTTTGATGTATATCTCTATTTTCATAGACTGATATTGAACCATCTTTTAATGTCTATCTCTACGTTCATAGACTGATATTGAACCATCTTTTGATGTATATCTCTACTTTCATAGACTGATATTGAACCATCTTTTGATGTATGTCTCTACTTTCATAGACTGATATTGAACCATCTTTTGATGTATATCTCTATTTTCATAGACTGATATTGAATCATCTTTTGATGTCTATCTCTATTTTCATAGACTGATGTTGAACCATCTTTTGATGTCTATCTCTATTTTCATAGACTGATATTGAACCATCTTTTGATGTCTATCTCTACTTTCATAGACTGATATTGAACCATCTTTTGATGTCTATCTCTACTTTCATAGACTGATATTGAACCATCTTTTGATGTATATCTCTACTTTCATAGACTGATATTGAACCATCTTTTGATGTATATCTCTACTTTCATAGACTGATATTGAACCATCTTTTGATGTATATCTCTACTTTCATAGACTGATATTGAACCATCTTTTGATGTATATCTCTATTTTCATAGACTGATATTGAATCATCTTTTGATGTCTATCTCTATTTTCATAGACTGATGTTGAACCATCTTTTGATGTATATCTCTATTTTCATAGACTGATATTGAACCATCTTTTGATGTCTATCTCTATTTTCATAGACTGATATTGAACCATCTTTTTATGTCTATCTCTATTTTCATAGACTGATATTGAACCACCTTTTTGCTCTTCTTTCTAACATGTCGCTGTAAGATTTTTTGTACAATTTCACGTTCATCTAACTCTTTATTTCCCTAGATACTTGAAGCCAAATAAACAGAATAAACGAAATATGGCATTAGTATTTGTATTTGCTAACCTTACGTTTTGAGATTAACACGAACAGCATCTCGCTAGAAAGATTTAATTCTGAGACAAAAATATATCTCTAACCCAGAGCAATATCCTCGCCTATGCAGCAGACCAATCACTAACCACTGCTTTGCTGCCGATCTCAACGGTAAATGGTTCGACTCAGCTCTCGTGATGTTCACTGCAGCTGTGATTTGTCTATTTATTTATTTCATCATTTGGTTCTACTCTCCCGTGAATAAAGTTGATGTCCTCTTTTTAATTATCTTCAATCTCACGATTTTTTCCCCCTTTAGTTTGGCTTATGTTGTTTATGTGGACATTTCTTATCTTCGTCACCATCACCACATTCTTCTTCTTATTTCTCCTTTCTTCTTCTTCTACATTTTCTTACTCTTTTTCTTCATTTTCTTCATCGATTGACTCTTACCATAAAACTAAACCGGCAGGAAGCACAAACTAGACTAGACGGAACGCTTGAGTGATCCCTGATACCCCGCATGGACCGCACTAAGAGGAAATGCTATGTTCTCGGCCAAAATGCAGACTCTCCGTCCAATAATTTTTTGGAATGTGATCATAAGAAGAAAATGAAGAGATACAGCAACAATGTCAACAATCACATTATATAGATGGAGAATATGGAAGAGATACAGCAACAATGTCAACAATCACATTATATAGATTGAGAATATGAAGAGATACAGCAACAATGTCAACAATCACATTATATAGATGGAGAATATGGAAGAGATACAGCAACAATGTCAACAATCACATTATATAGATGGAGAAGATGGAAGAGATACAGCAACAATGTCAACAATCACATTATATAGATGGAGAAGATGGAAGAGATACAGCAACAATGTCAACAATCACATTGTATAGATTGAGAATATGAAGAGATACAGCAACAATGTCAACAATCATATTATATAGATGGAGAAGATGAAGAGATACACCAACAATGTCAACAATCACATTATATAGATGGAGAAGATGAAAGAGATACACCAACAATGTAAAAAATCTCAATATATTGATGGAGAAGATGGAAGAGATACACCAACAATGTCAAAAATCTCAATATATTGATGGAGAAGATGGAAGAGATACAGCAACAATGTCAACAATCACATTATATAGATGGAGAAGATGGAAGAGATATACCAACAATGTCAACAATCACATTATATAGATGGAGAATATGGAAGAGATACAGCAAAAATGTCAACAATCACATTATATAGATGGAGAAGATTGAAGAGATACAGCAACAATGTCAACAATCACATTATATAGATGGAGAAGATGGAAGAGATACAGCAACAATGTCAACAATCACATTATATAGATGGAGAAGATTGAAGAGATACAGCAACAATGTCAACAATCACATTATATAGATGGAGAATATGGAAGAGATACAGCAACAATGTCAACAATCACATTATATAGATGGAGAAGATGGAAGAGATACAGCAACAATGTCAACAATCACATTATATAGATGGAGAAGATGGAAGAGATACAGCAACAATGTCAACAATCACATTGTATAGATTGAGAATATGAAGAGATACAGCAACAATGTCAACAATCATATTATATAGATGGAGAAGATGAAGAGATACACCAACAATGTCAACAATCACATTATATAGATGGAGAAGATGAAAGAGATACACCAACAATGTAAAAAATCTCAATATATTGATGGAGAAGATGGAAGAGATACACCAACAATGTCAAAAATCTCAATATATTGATGGAGAAGATGGAAGAGATACAGCAACAATGTCAACAATCACATTATATAGATGGAGAAGATGGAAGAGATATACCAACAATGTCAACAATCACATTATATAGATTGAGAATATGAAGAGATACAGCAACAATGTCAACAATCATATTATATAGATTGAGAATATGAAGAGATACAGCAACAATGTCAACAATCACATTATATAGATGGAGAATATGGAAGAGATACAGCAAAAATGTCAACAATCATATTATATAGATTGAGAATATGAAGAGATACAGCAAGAATGTCAACAGTCACATTATATAGATGGAGAATATGGAAGAGATACAGCAAAAATGTCAACAATCACATTATATAGATGGAGAAGATTGAAGAGATACAGCAACAATGTCAACAATCACATTATATAGATGGAGAAGATGGAAGAGATACAGCAACAATGTCAACAATCACATTATATAGATGGAGAAGATTGAAGAGATACAGCAACAATGTCAACAATCACATTATATAGATGGAGAATATGGAAGAGATACAGCAACAATGTCAACAATCACATTATATAGATGGAGAAGATGGAAGAGATACAGCAACAATGTCAACAATCACATTATATAGATGGAGAAGATGGAAGAGATACAGCAACAATGTCAACAATCACATTGTATAGATTGAGAATATGAAGAGATACACCAACAATGTTAACAATCATATTATATAGATTTTCACAATCGCAACAGAAGACCTACGAGATCACTTGAACAGACTAAATAGCCCAGGTACCCCATACAAGTATAAACCAAGGTTAGGAAGTCCAGATTATCGGAAAGGAAAACAGAACATCAACAACAATAGACGGCAGGCAATGAAAACAAGTGGTGATATTTAAATATCTTGGACGTATAGCAACAGTTTACAAATGAAAAGACAATTAGAGGCCACAGAGATGGGATTTCTCAGAAGAATGTTGAAAGTTCCCTGGACAGCTAAAAAGACCAATGAGAAATTTCTCAAAGAGGCCAACACAAAAAGGGAGCTCTTAAAAATCATCAGAAAGAAGCAATCAACATTTTTTGGGCACATCATGCGAAGAGGAAAGTTGGAATACTTGGTTACAACTGGCAAAATAAAAGGAAAGAGAGATCGCGGACGACAAAGAGAGAACATACTGGATAGCTTGGTGTCATGGCATGGAAAACAGTCAACAACAGAACTCATACGATGCACTGTGGATAGAGTATTGTGGGGGGACATGATCGTCAACGCCAACCGGTACGGCACATGATGATAATGATGAACAATTTACAAGCAGAAGAAATTGACTCAAAATGTAACAAAACTTGTGAAATCATCGGACAACTTTCGTTATTGCTGTTATAGCAAGGGTTTGCTAGAGGCAAACCGAGCACTCAACAACACAATCTTCATATCAACATTGTGCTATGTCAGGCCTCACACAACACTCAGGAACAATAAGAAAAATAACAACAACCGAGATGAAATGTGTTAGACAAATGACAGGAGACAGCCTGAGAGATAAGATCAGAAATGAAGAACTGAGAAAATGGCTAGGGATAATTCCCGACATAAAGAACACCACATACAATGGTTTCTATCTATCTATTGACCTTTCGAGCCGTAGCCGACCCATAGGGCGTAGACCAAAATACTCCCTCTCATATCTGAATCCTTATTCTAGCAGTTTTCAATTCTTTTAAAGATACCTTATCAAATCTCGCCATTTGTCTCCGCTCCGTGCAAGCAGCTCTATCCCATCGAGGGAGCCGAGACCCGCTGCTCTTACCTCTCTCATCAATGCGATACAATTGCTTGGCCACTGAATAAAGCAGATAGATTAACATCATCATGTACCAAGCCTGCAGGCATAGGTGATCATGTATCTCCACAACTTACTGTCTCGACAGTTAATTATCATTTATGTTGTTGACCTTCTGCCAAGCCAAGCTAACGATGGCAAATCATATCTCCCCTCGACGCTGAAAGGTAAGTGAGGAAGGAAAGAAGAAGCAGTTGATAGTCATGTTTTATAATTGTGTAAACACTTCTTTTGTCTCCAGACTTAGACACACTGAACAGCTGTCTCGAACCACTGACATCTAGATGCCAAAGCTCCAGACTCGTACTTCTCAAAGTCATCCGTCTGACCATGACACTTGCCAGTTCTTTGATGGCCACAGACCACAAGCTCAAGATTATCCACCTTGTCCGTGATCCCAGAGGCACACTGACGTCACGGAATAAATTAGGGAATATGGGTTGGCGCAAAATAAACAACATGGCATCCGAGCTGTGTACACAAATAGAAACGGACATTGAAGTATCCAAAGAACTGTCTCAGACATTTCCTAACAGGATTCTTACAGTACGTTATGAAGACATCGCTGAGTTTCCTATTGAAGCAGCCAATCAAATCTACGCGTTTCTTGGCCTTTCGTTAACGCAAGAAATACAAGACTATATATGGAACATCACATATGGTGGCTACCCTGATGGCTGCTCTATGTGCACAAACAGACGCAACGCACAAGAGACGGCTAATAAGTGGAGACAAGGCATGAACCTCAGTGAAGTTCAGATTATACAAACATCGTGTACGAACGTATTTGATATTATGGGATACAAGACTTTTAATTCTGAAAACGATCTCACAAATGTGCAGGAGTCTTCTAGAGACTTTTCTTATGGTCCCGATTTGTTAAAAATAAGGCTCGACATTGGGACCTTTAGTTAGCTCCTTCAGGACCAAAGATGTAGGGCAGTAACCATAACTCATCACATCTGACGATTCACTTCTTGGTCTTAAACGTCTAGTTTTGTTATTAAGCCCCTGTTGAGCCCTCTTTATTTATCATCCATCTTAGACATAGCTGTTTGTTAATGGTACTTTAGTTGATTTGCTTATTTATGTCTATCTAGAAAAATGCAGACACTGCCGTCAACAATCTGAGACAGTAGATCACCTGCTAATACACTGTCCCCATTTATAAAATCGACGGAGCATGTTACTCCCACTACTTCCATTCATCAATAGCACACTGTACTCTTCAGCTGTACAACTAAGAAGGACCTGCGCCTACATGCGAGAGGCATTAGGCTGTAAAGAGCTCATAGCTCACGGCTAACAAGTGGATTAAGTCAAGTCATCCAGAAACATAAAATGCACATGGTCCTTCTATTATACATTCAAAGTGAATGGAAGGTGTATCTTAAAATATTAAAACTGTAGAGGTCAACAATTGAATACTGCATTCCTCGAAGCTCTCAGTTTACAATCTTGCATCTTGTTGTCATGCGTGTTATCTTTTAATGTATCATTCACAGATAAATATTTGCTGTAACTAACAACTGCACGTTTTGTGTGTTGTGTCGCAAAGTGAAACCACTTCCATACAATATCAATTTTAAGAATGAGTGTAATGTACTAGGCTCAGGAGCACTTCATCGATAAATGCTCCTAAATTTACGAGATTGCAACTAAAATTCCATTTTGAGAGGAAAACAAGCAGCCTTGGAGAGTTTCTTCAGCTCTTTCTTGTTTTCTTTTAATTACCTGGTGTCCACGTCAAGAATTTAAAACTGCTAATATTGTGTCCACGTCAAGAATTTAAAGCTGCTAATATTGTGTCCACGTCAAGAATTTAAAGCTGCTAATATTGTGTCCACGTCAAGAATTTAAAACTGCTAATATTGTGTCCATGTCAAGAATTTAAAACTGCTAATATTGTGTCCACGTCAAGAATTTAAAGTTGCTAATATTGTGTCCACGTCAAGAATTTAAAACTGCTAATATTGTGTCCATGTCAAGAATTTAAAACTGCTAATATTGTGTCCATGTCAAGAATTTAAAACTGCTAATATAGAGAATAATTATTTACAAAGACCGGAACGATTTAATGTGCACAAAAGTGGATCTCTTATTAGTCGTCTAAATGTAGAGACACCTAGAACTAATGCATTCACGCCCACAGAGCTTTTACATAATAGATACATAGCTACATAGGGGGGCAGTTCCACTAGCAGTGATTCGATAGATGTCCCCTACAGGCTTAGGATAATCTGGGTCACCATAAACTTGGACAGGAAATGATATAATGGACGCAAGATGTGAGTCCGAGATCCGGGACGTACTGCAGCTTCATTCCCAGCTTCAAGGCCCGAACATCTACACTGATGGCTCGGTCACCAGTGATGTGCAGAGTGGCTGGGCATTGTGTATTCTAATGGGAAGTTGAAAGATGAAGGTGCAGGAGCCTACAAGACTACCACTACTTCCAGCACACGCATGGAGATTGAGGTTGTAACAGAAACTATCACATACCTGGTTAAAAGACCAACAACACATGCGGTCATATTGACTAACTCATAAAGCATGCTTCGTCGGATTTCCAAGGACACACTCCGCATATAGTGGGTTCACCTCTTGGATATGTTGCCCTGGACACGTGGAAGTTCGTGGCAATGAGATGGCCAACAGGTTGACAAGATCCGCCATTGCGCAGAAAAACCTTAAAATTGAACGCGTATAACATTGCGAGGGCTTTAAAAGAACATATTTCAGAGGAAGGCGACAAGGAAGCTGAGGATAATCAACACGTCTAAAGAATGGCGGATCACGGCGCCACGAGGGACAAGCAGGAAAATCATCATCAGTGGCAAACAACGTAACACGGTCAATCCATGCAGGACAGGAACAATCAGTAGACGAACATTTCCATGGTTGCTGGATCGGGTGGCGGAACTGATATGGGAATGCCCCGACTGCGATCGCACCAATCACAACTAAAGACTATAGACTTAATTTGGGTAGATGATGATAGCATTCACGTACATTATCATGCTTGTGTATAACGTAAATATAGTAACAACTATCACTGAATATAAATAGATAGATAGACAGATAGATAGATAGATAGATAGATAGATAGATAGATAAACAGACAGATAGACAGATATATTAGATAGATAGATAGATAGATAGATAGATAGATAGATAGATAGATAGATAGATAGATAGATAGATAGATAGATAGATAGATAGATAGATAGATAGATAGATAGATAGATAGATAGATAGATAGATAGATAGATAGATAGATAGATAGATAGATAGATAGATAGATAGATAGATAGATAGATAGATAGATAGATAGATAGATAGATAGATAGATAGATAGATAGATAGATAGATAGATAGATAGATAGATAGATAGATAGATAGATAGATAGATAGATAGATAGATAGATAGATAGATAGATAGGTGGGTGGATAGATGGGTGGGTGGGTGGTGTGTGGGTGGATGGATGGATGGATGGATGGATGGATGGATGGATGGATGGATGGATGGATGGATGGATGGATGGATGGATGGATGGATGGATAGATAGATATATATTTCTATTTTAATTAAAAGACATCTTCTTCTTTCCTTCCTCATTTGACTTTCAGCGTCGAGGGGATATACTTTTTTGCGGTCTTTTACTCTTCTGTTCGCCTCTGCTGCTGTTATGTTTCCTAGTGCTTCTAATATTCCATTCATCCATCTTTTTCGTGGTCGACCCTTGAGTCTGGTGTTCTCACAACGTTTGTTGAAGGCTCGTTGTGTTGTGTTTTGATCTTTCTGCCTTGTCACGTGGCCAAACCTTTTTATCTGTTGTTTCTTTATATATTCTATGGCGGGGACTATTCCTATCTTTTTTTCTCAGTTCTTCATTTCTGATCTTATCACTTAGACTGTTTCCTGTTATTCGTCTGACACATTTTGTCCCAGTAGAGGTTATTTTTCTTATCGTTCTTGCATCTATGAAAAGACAGGAATGGACAAATGAAAAACATCATTGACCAACAATTGTGCACATCATTTCTTGAATGTAAACAAACAAAACAAACTGGTTGAGGAGACGATGATCACCCCAGCCCCTAAGGGGAGCTCTGTTATTGCTGAAGACCTTATACACCAACATCTCCAGGATTTAAAAGATCCGTCTTCTCCGGCAGAACCTGAGAAATCAAGAAAGTCACTGTAACCCACCCCGTCACCTTCTTGGTCTCTGATATAACGGCTTCCCTCAACCCTTTGGCATTATGATAATCATCAACAACAAATGTCGAATAGCGATGACGTCACACTCCTCCAACTGAAACATAACATAACAAGTTAAGACATTTTATGAATCTAAAACATAATTGGTGGAACTACAAGTGGCATCGACTCACTGGCAGCTGGAGAATTGATGCAACAACAACAAACAAAATAAGAATATTTGTTGCGAGAATCCAGTCTCCGACTATGGAAAGCTTCAAGGAAGTCATTTGAAAATCCTGGGCTGTCTGTTGCCTTCTTCACAACCAATTACCGAGTGCTAGAAGCGAATGAACGAAGTAAAATAGGCTTTATGTTTCATGTAAGCGTGAGATGGATTGGACAAACACCAGGAAAACATGATGCCAACATAGCACGGTATGTTTGGCCATGGACATGCACAAGAAGAAGGGACAACGGGGAAAATAAAATAAAAAACAAAGAGAGAAATTTTATAAAGACCATCAAGGTCATTGACCTTGACCGGGATGAAATTTTCAAAAGTTCAGGGATAAGGATAAATTAGAGACCTTGACCTTGGTTTACCTGCACTAAAGGAAAAGGGAGAAATGTGTTATACTCTGATTGGTTGGACACTCATACCTCTGGCATGCAGTCGTCATCTTTGTCATGTCAGTTTAGCACTGATGTAAGCCATACAATGTAAAACCATTGTGTATCATTTAATATTAATGTATGTAATTTACATGTAAACCATTGTGTATCATATAAGGCTAATATTCATATATAGCACGTACGTCTAACGCTAATGTATGTCACGCAAATGTAGAAGCTATATATGTTAGGTAAAGATAAAACATATATAGATATTACTGAGGTGTATCCTGTAAGTAGAAACAAGAAAAAAGAGTTCTTAAATGTTATATAGAGCCAGTCTTAACATACGGATGTGAATCATGGACAATATGACAACAGACAAGAAAATTACTGATGTCTGTAGAAATGTAGTTTTACAGAAGAATGTTGAGAATACCATGGACAGCTAAGAAGAGTAATGAAAACGTTCTGAAAGAGGCCAAAGCAAAAAGAGAGCTAATTTCCAATATTAGGAAGCAACAATCATCATTTTTTGCCCATGTAATGAGAAGAGAACAGCTGAAATATATTGTACAAACTGAAAAACTGAGGGACGAAGAGATAGAAGAAAGCAAAGAGAAAAGATATCAGACAGCTTAAGAGAATAGCTTGGCAGAAGGTCAACAACAGAAATTATAAATAACTGTCGCTATCGAATGTTGTGGAGAGATATGCATCGTTTGTTAATGTAAAATTGATGAATGCCATGCGTGTTTACTACTGAGATACGCCATATAAATGGTATTCATGCCATGTAGATCTGGCACTGAGGTATGTCATGTATATGTAAAACTGATATGTATAATGTAAATGTAAAACTAATGTTTATCATGTACATGTAAAACTAATGTTTATCATGTAAATGTAATCCGATATATGTCCCGTAAAAGCCAAACTGGCACAAGAGGAAGTGAGGAAGGTAAAGAACAATAAAGATTACAGAGGAAAGTCTAAAGAGGCCAAAGCAAAATGAGATTTCCAAGAAGACAATAGAAAGAAAGAATTCACAATTTTCAGGCACATGATGGGCATAGGAAAGTTGGGATATTTTATTACAACTGGTAAAATACAAGGAAAGAGAGGTCGCGGACGATAAGAAGAAAAGTTCGATACCGTGGCGGCGTGGCATGGTAAAGTGAACTACAGAACTGATGCACCGTGGTGGTGTGGCATGGTAAACTGAACTACAGAACTGATGCACCGTGGTGGCGTGGCATGGTAAACTGAACTACAGAACTGATGCACCGTGGTGGTGTGGCATGGTAAAGTGAACTACAGAACTGATGCACCGTGGTGGTGTGGCATGGTAAACTGAACTACAGAACTGATGCACCGTGGTGGCGTGGCATGGTAAACTGAACTACAGAACTGATGCACCGTGGTGGTGTGGCATGGTAAACTGAACTACAGAACTGATGCACCGTGGTGGTGTGGCATGGTAAACTGAACTACAGAACTGATGCACCGTGGTGGTGTGGCATGGTAAACTGAACTATAGAACTGATGCACCGTGGTGGCGTGGCATGGTAAACTGAACTACAGAACATCATGCACCGTGGTGGTGTGGCATGGTAAACTGAACTACAGAACATCATGCACCGTGGTGGTGTGGCATGGTAAACTGAACTATAGAACATCATGCACCGTGGTGGTGTGGCATGGTAAACTGAACTATAGAACTGATGCACCGTGGTGGTGTGGCATGGTAAACTGAACTATAGAACTGATGCACCGTGGTGGTGTGGCATGGTAAACTGAACTATAGAACATCATGCACCGTGGTGGTGTGGCATGGTAAACTGAACTATAGAACTGATGCACCGTGGTGGTGTGGCATGGTAAACTGAACTATAGAACTGATGCACCGTGGTGGTGTGGCATGGTAAACTGAACTATAGAACATCATGCACCGTGGTGGTGTGGCATGGTAAACTGAACTATAGAACTGATGCACCGTGGTGGTGTGGCATGGTAAACTGAACTATAGAACTGATGCACCGTGGTGGTGTGGCATGGTAAACTGAACTATAGAACATCATGCACCGTGGTGGTGTGGCATGGTAAACTGAACTATAGAACTGATGCACCGTGGTGGTGTGGCATGGTAAACTGAACTATAGAACTGATGCACCGTGGTGGTGTGGCATGGTAAACTGAACTATAGAACTGATGCACCGTGGTGGTGTGGCATGGTAAACTGAACTATAGAACTGATGCACCGTGGTGGTGTGGCATGGTAAACTGAACTACAGAACTGATGCACCGTGGTGGTGTGGCATGGTAAACTGAACTACAGAACTGATGTACCGTGGTGGTGTGGCATGGTAAACTGAACTACAGAACTGATGTACCGTAGGTAGAAAATGTGGTTATGCCCCTTAGTGTCTTGACAGACCGTTGGTAGTAAGCAGCCATGATTTCTCACTAGTTTGCTCATATATTAATGTCTTATATTGGATGGCCTATAGGGCGAGCAGCTTCTCTCGTGACTGAATCTGCAATATTGGACCGACATATCCGATCGCAGAATGAACAAGATGTATTTGTGGTGCCTAGCTTCATCTCCTTTCTCTTGCACCTTTTGTCTTTTGAATTTGGCATCAACGCATCCTCGAATGTTACTGTACCGTTTTTTCTTTATTTGTGTTCTCCATGTACTACGATCTGATGCCAGACTTTCTCCAATAGAGAACTTACTCAAGGAAGCTCTGCACACATCCTTATGTCTCAGCACGGGACTACCATTTAGTCTCTTTCAGTATCTAAACTACGTGGCAAGAGCAGCAGGAATCGGCTCCCTCAATGAGATAGAACTGCTTGCACAGAACAGAGACAGATGGCGAGATTTGATAAAATATCTTTAAAAGAAAACTGCTAGAACAAAAATTCATATAGGAGAAGGTGTATCTTGGTCTACGCCCTATGGGCCGGTTACGGCTCGAAAGGTCAATAGATAGATAGATAGTATCTAAACTCACCAAACAATAATTAACTGGGAAAACGATTACTTTCAACTTCTCACATGACTCAGTTTCCTTTGTCTCCGACTCCTAAGTGTTGCCATGATGGATGGGAGTTTGGCTCCTTGCATTATGTTAGATTTGATTACTTTGTCCTGCCATTTGACGTTCATTAGCGCGAGCAATATCATGATGTATATACATGACATGATAATAAAATGGAAAACAGAATAAGTGAAGATATATTTTTATTTTTCTTTCCTATGACATATTTTATTACGTTTTTTTTTCTTCTAAATACAATACAATTTGCATGAATGTTCTTCACTCACATTTCTAAAAAGATGTATTTTAAAACATGTAAAAGAAATTAGAGACTAACTTCTGAACTCAAAGATTGAAGGATCGTGTTGCGAGTCAGGAGAAGATAGAACAAGCAAAATCTGTACCCGAAAACCAATAACCGCAATGAAAGACATAGCGCGTTCAGTGTACACACCGTGCGCTGGCTTTTGGAAAGAACACAGATGCGGCTATGGGAATGTTCTGACTGTGGTGACGCTACCTCGCGAAAAAAGTCTCACTATACGTTGTTTCTGTGTGTGTGCGTGTGTGTGTGTGTGTGTGTGCGTGTGTGTGTGTGTGTGTGTGTGCGTGCGTGTGTGGTGTGTGTGGCGTGTGTGTGTGCGTGTGTAAATGGGGTTGGGGGGTTTGACAGACAGGCCGCTAATTTTTCTTGGGGTTGGAGGGTTTGACAGACAGACCGCTAATTTTTCTTGGCGTTGGGGGGTTTGACAGACAGACCGCTAATTTTTCTTGGGTTTGACAGACAGACCGCTAATTTTTCTTGGGGTTCGGGGGTTTGACAGACAGGCCGCTAATTTTTCTTGGGGTTGGAGGGTTTGACAGACAGACCGCTAATTTTTCTTGGGGTTGGGGGGTTTTACAGACAGGCCGCTAATTTTTCTTAGGGTTGAGGGTTTGACAGACAGACCGCTAATTTTTATTGGGGTTTGGGGGTTTGACAGACAGACCGCTAATTTTTCTTGGGGTTGGGGGGTTTGACAGACAGACCGCTAATTTTTCTTGGGGTTGGGGGTTTGACAGACAGACCGCTAATTTTTCTTGGTGTTCGGGGGTTTGACAGACAGGCCGCTAATTTTTCTTGGGGTTGAGGGGTTTGACAGACAGACCGCTAATTTTTCTTGGTGTTCGGGGGTTTGACAGACAGGCCGCTAATTTTTCTTGGGGTTGGAGGGTTTGACAGACAGACCGCTAATTTTTATTGGGGTTGGGGGGTTTTACAAACAGGTCGCTAATTTTTCTTAGGGTTGGGGGTTTGACAGACAGACCGCTAATTTTTCTTGGGGTTGGAGGGTTTGACAGACAGGCCTCTAATTTTTCTTGGGGTTGAGGGTTTGAAAGACAGACCGCTAATTTTTCTTGGGGTTGGGGTTTGACAGACAGACAGCTAATTTAAAAAAAACAAACATTTATCTTTAGTTGTCACATGATCTCCATAAACGCCTTATCGCTGTCAATTTATTTTCATTTTCCACCGAAATTTATCTTTATCACGCGCCATGATCGTTAACATTTAAATCTTATCTTTTACCACTATTATGGCTCTAATTGTGTTGTTTACTATATATATATATATATATATATATATATATATATATATTGCTTATTTGTTTAACCTTATTTTTAGAAAGATGCAGTCATCTATACAGACGGATCTGTAAGACGACACCAAAGAAGTGCATGGGCATTTACAGCACGCTCGGCAGGCAGAATAGTCAAAGAAGACAGTGGTGCATACGCCATGACCACGAGTAGCATGACAATGGAGGCGATGGCAGTGACCAAGGAATTCAAATGGTTAGAGTCACAAGACTACACCCACGCATGTATACTGAGTGATTCGATGAGCATGATAAAAAAAGTGGAGGCGGGCTCTGTACGCATGCAATGGGCAGAGTCGTTGCAGAAATCCAAAATACGTAAGGTCACCTTTGTCTATGTCCCTGGACATGCGGGAGTACGGGGAAATGATTGAGCGGACAGGTTGGCTAGCTGTGCTGTAGTTGAGGACGGGCAACCAAATGGTCGGGCGGACATCATCAATGCCCTCCGAGATGTGGGAAGAGCACAGGTCTTCGACTAACACAGATCTACGTCACTTCTTCGGATGATGGAAATGGGAGTTAAGATGGGCACAGCCAGAAATGCGAAACTTAGTGGCCATGTAAGAAGACTTATCAACCAACACAGAACTGGAGTCGTCAGTTGCTGGACACTGCAGGACTTGCTGAGGAGGGGATCTGAGCACCTATGGACATGTTCGGAGTGCAATGATGATGACCTGCAAATAACTCAATAACTCAATAACTGAACCCGATTTTTTTTCTTTTTCATCTTCCTTGCGACGTCACAGACCTATGATGGAGCCAGTGGTTATATCGTGTGACGTCACATGCCGACGAAGCAGAGAGCGCAAGTAAGAGCTATCGGGTATTCTATGGACAAAGACGTTTCCCTACTCCCTGTGGCATGTGATCCACGTCTGGTCCACTCTGTTATGTTTCTACTGTCTTCAGTTAAATTGCCCTTAGTCTGCCCCTCGCTTGAGCCTTCCAACCAGTTCCAGAAACGTGGCAGGTCTTGTGAGAACTCCTTCATCTTTTCTATAGTGCATGACCTATCAATGTCTGCCTGTTAGCATGTGCGCATCACATCTTAATCACATCTTAAAGTAGTTTATCCTTCTTCTTCTTATTATTATTATTCTTATTATTCTTTTTCATCTTTCCCTATTCGCATAACTTTAAACGTCGAGGTGCATCGTAGCATGTTTTTTTTTTTATCTTCTGTTGATCTCTGCAGTTGTTTTGTTTCTTACTATTTCTGATATTCCATCAATCCATTGGCCTGTGGATCGTTCGTTCTCGTGACGTTTAATAAAGACTTTCTGTGTTGTGTTTTGATCTGTTTGTCTTATCTGGCGGTTGAACTAATTCATCTGTTGTTTCTTTTTGTATTCAATGGCGCGAACTATTCCCAGTTTTTTTTTTCTCTCTCAGGTCTCTATTGCTGTTCTGATCTCTCTGGCTGTTTCATGTCATGCGTCTTACATATTTCATTTTAGCAGTGGTTTTTTTATGTAATTGTTTTTGAGACTGGCATCCAGGTCTGTCCCATTGGTAGTTCACCGTTCATGTAAATGTATGGAATAATGATTGTTGTTCTTACTTGCTGATGTTATTTGGCCGAATCATTCTTAGAATTTCTTCATACAAGACAGGTCATGTCGATTGATAACAGTTATGATCTTTTTTATGTTCTATGATGTCCTTTGATGTTCTATGATGTCCTTTGATGTTCTATGATGTCCTTTGATGTTCTATGATGTTTTATGATGTTCTATGATGTTTTATGATGTTCTTAGATGTTCTATGATGTTCTATGATGTTCTATTATGTTCTTTGATATCTTATCATGTTCATTTATGTTCTACGATGTTGTTTGGTGTTCTATTATGTTCTTTGATGTTCTATGATGTTCTGTGATGTTCTTTGATGTTTTATCATGTTCATTAATGTTCTACGATGTTATTTGATGCTCTATTATGTTCTACGATGTTCTATGATGTTCTATGATGTTTTTAAATGCTCTATGAAGTTCTCAACTACTAAGACCCGAATGAAGCACCGAACGTACAAAACGTTTACCTGCCCTTAGCTCTCTTTTTGTTTTGTATTGACTGAATCTCCAGACATTGATCAGACCTTCAAAAGCGATTGCATCTTATGTTTTATCTTAACTGACTCCCTATTTAGTGTTACAATACTTCCTAGTTATTAATTTATTCGCTGGTTCGAGTTCTCACGGGTTCTTATTTTAATGGCTTTGAGTTCTTTCAATTTAGAGACAATATTGTATCGTTTGCTGTGAGAAAAGGGATTGGCGATATGCTATAATACATACATCAACTGTTGCTTACATCTTCATCTGCATTGTCCCATTTCTTCATCATCATCAAGTACCGGGCCTACTGACGTAGGTGATCATGTCTCTCCACAACTTTCGATCTCAACAGTTATTATCATTTCTGTTGTTGACCTTCTGCCAAGCCATTCTCTTAAGCTGGCAGGTATTTTTTTTCTCTTTGTTTCCCTCTATCTCTTCGTCCCTCAATTTTCCCAGGTGTCACAATATATTCCAGTTGTTCTCTTCTCATTGCCAAAAATGGATTGCATAGTATCTTCCTCATTTTTTGGAAAGCTGCTTTTGCCTGAGCCATTCTGTACCTCACCTCTGTTGTACATCTTCCGTCTGAGGTTAACAAAGTTCCCAAATATTTAAATTCATTTGCCTGTTTTAATATTGTTCCACTTGTCTTTATTTTGCACTGAGGTGATGTTTTTTTCTTTGTTGTTACCATTACTTCTGTCTGTTTGCTAATAAGACCGAGTCCTTTATTGTCCCTTTCAGCTAACATATATAAACGCCTATTTTAAAACACATTTGATATTGTTTTCTCTCATGAATTCTCTGACATCGTTTTTTTAATCCATTCTCTGTAAAACGACACTCTTGAGTACACATCCGGTAAAAATTTCTTATTACATCCGTACTCAACCCTGCTGGCTATAGCAGCCACGTAGTATGTTGAGTTGATCAAGCAGCTGACTGGTCCTCCCGAATCACCACTGCATCCTCCAGTTGGTTCGTCTGTATCTATCGATGTGCACAGATGACCTGGTCCTATTTCTCTGTTATTAAACAACCACAAATCATAACAGTCATCATTAGAGATCACATCTACCCCCACTTCCTGAAGTGTCTTTGGATATATATTTTCTTTAAAATTTGTCAGGCCCCATCCTGTCAAATGACAATTCTCTCCCTTCTCAAAGTTGTAATCATTGACAGGTAAACACACGGGTCTGATGTAATCATTGAACTCAACTTCCTCGCTCATTTTGATCAGCGCTATATCGTTGTTAAACTTATCAAACCGCTCATGCGTCATTACTTTAGCTGCTGACCGACTCACTGCATTCGGGGAATGGACTCTCACGTTTTTAGTTCCTAAAAGAATCGTAATATCGTTAGCTGGACAATGGGCGGCTGTTATAACAAATAGTGAAGAGATGAGAACCCCTCCACAGAATTGGGTCCTACCTCGGATGTAGACTTGCCAGGGATAACTATGTTCTGGTGCGTCGTTTCCGAGAATAACTGCCTGAAGATGTTTGACAGCGATAGTTCCGCACGTGATGTTCACTGAGATCTTCCTCTTTTTTGTTGTTTGTTTTGTTGTCATTGTTGTTGTTGGCAATGTTGTTAGGTGTGGATCTCGTGTGTGGGTGAGTGTGGGTAAAGCTGAACGAAAACTTTCAGTAGAAGTTGGTACAACTTGAGGAATCATGGAGGGCTTGGGGTAGCCCTTCTCTTGCAGACGCCTCTGGTACATCATCTTGTATGATTGTATAGGTAGCATGTCTTTAATGGTCACTTTATTTAGGGAGCATCCCGATGTTGGGTTACGGCTCTGATGTGCGGCAAGAAGTAAAACCTGTAGACGCATGTAAACAAGATAGAAAAAGTAAGAGTAGTTAAATATTTTTGTATAAAGTGGTCATCATTATCAAGTCTGCTGGCGTAGGTGATCATGTCTCTCCACAAACTTTCGATCTCGACAGTTATTTATCATTTCTGTTGTTGACCTTCTGCCAAGTCATTCTCTTAAGCTGGCTGGTATTTTTTTCTTTTTGTTTCCCTCAATCTCTTCGTCCCTCAATTTTCCCAGGTGTCACAATATATTCCAGTTGTTCTCTTCTCATTGTCAAAAATGAATTGCATAGTATCTTCCTCATTTTTTTTTAAAGCTGCTTTTGCCTGAGCCATTCTGCATCTCACCTCTTTTGTACATCTCCCGTCTGAGGTTAACAAAGTTCCCAAATATTTAAATTCATTTACCTGTTTTAATATTGTTCTACTTGTCTTTATTTTGCACTGAGGTGATGTCTTTTTCTTTGTTGTTACCATTACTTCTGTCTTTTGCTATTAAGGCTGAGTTCTTTATTGTCCCATTTAGCTACCATATATAAACGCCTATTGTAAAACAATTCGCAAATTATATATTATATAATATATAATATTTATTATAATTATATTATATATTATATTATTATAATTAATATTATAATTATATAATATAAAATTATATCGAAATATAACATTTAGCAAGAAATGCTGAGTAAAGATGTTTGTCGATACTTCCTATTTCATGTGATACTACACACCAGTATATGTGAATTATAGTATATGGTGTTAGTTACCATATTTTTTATAGACCTTCGGCACATGATTTTTTAGGTAATGTGGTCGGTATTACGCTAGTGCAGCTTTACTTTCCCAAAAAAAAATCCGGTACTCTAATATTGCTGGTTGAGCCCGGAAGCCGCTTGCTTGTCCGTTGTAGTCCAGTTCACTAACCACTGAGCTGAGCTATCGCGGCTCCCGCAAAATAACAGAGTTAACTAAAATAACAAGGAATACATCATCTATAGAACTGGACTACAAAGGACAAGGTGTAGGGTTCGATCCCAACCGATGGCTTCCGGGTTCACCCAGCCTTAAATGGGTACCGTATTTTTTCTGGGAAAGTAAAGCAGCACGGGCGTAATACCGACCACATTACCCCAAAAATCATGTGCTGAAGGTCTGTAAAATATAGGGTCACTAACACCATATTCCCTATACGCCACTTGGCTTGACGTGGGTACTTTACTTGACATCATCTATAGACTTCATGTTATATTAGACATTTCTCTTGTCGCCTGCTAAACAAAAAGGAGTAATAACATATGGACAAAGAAAAGAAAGGATATACACATATTTATATAGTATGGGTATTTGCGTGTATGTTTGATATATTATAGGATAAATGTTCATATAACTAAACAAACGTCACTTTGTGAATAGATACTCCGCGTCATCAACTCTGCCATCAAAACTAAGTTATACATGTTACTCTTCTTGAAATCAATATGTGATATTGGGATGGGAAAAACCGCGACTGAAGAGAGTTATATATTTTTCTTCTTCTTCTTTCTTTCCTCGTTTGTCTTCCAGCGTCAATGGGAGATATAATTTGCGGTCTGTTGTGCTTCTTTTCGCCTCTACTGCTTTTATGTTTCCTTGTGTCTCGAATATGCCGTCAATCCATTTTTTTCGTGGTCGACCCTTGGGTCTGGTGTTCTCGCAACGTTTGTTGAAGGCTCGTTGTATTGTGTTTTGATCTTTCTGCCTTGTCACGTGGCCAAAAGTATTTTATCTGTTGTTTCTTTATATATCTTATGGAAGGAGTTATTCCTAGCTTTTTTCTCAGTTCTTCATTTCTGATCTTATCTCTCAGACTGTTTCCTGTCATTCGTCTAACACATTTCATCTCAGAAGAGGTTATTTTTCTTATTGTTCTTGCATCTATGGTCCAGTACTGACATTGGTAGTACAACGATGGGATGAAGATTGTACTGTCGAGTGCCCGTTTTGCCTCTAGAATTATTTCCTTGTTGGACAAGTGATAGCCTTCCAATGATTTGACACATATTTGTTGCATCTTGAGTCTATTCCTGATGTTTGTGAAATATTATTTGTCACTATACTTCTTAGGTGTTTAAATTCCTCTACTTGTTTTAGTTGTCTTGGTAGTTATATCATTTTATTAATTCATGAAAAAGTCTTCTTCTTCCTGTCTTGTCTTTCTTCACTTCCTCTTGTACCCGTCCGGATGCCGAAGGAGAAACAAAGGTCTGGTTCTGGCCCTTTTGCGGGCTGCACTCATTGTTAATTAATCCTATTCTGACGTTTCTTTGATGTTGTCTGTCCATCTTACTCTGGGTCTGCTTCTTGCTCTTCCCCCTTCTCAACTTTTATTATCTGCTTTGTATGGTAAACAACGACATACTTTCTAGATGGGCAAACCAGTTTATTTGTTGTCGACAGCGACGAACAACGGACCCATCTGTGTAGACGACCGCCGTAGTCTCAGGGTTAAGTAAACAAATGAGCCAAAGGTTGCTATAGTTTTTATGCCAGTTCATAGATTGACTTGCCAGTAGAAGATGTCATGTAACAGGATGTACACGTTGCTAGGTAGGTGCATTTTGTTATGAGTTTTAAAAATATGTAAAGAACCCCGTCACGCCAAGTGACATATAGTGAATATGGTGTTAGTGACCATACATTTTTGTAGACCTCGGCACATGATTTTTGGGGGATGTGGTCGGTATTACGCCCGTGCCGCTTTACTTTCACAGAAAAAAAAAATCCGGTACCCATTTAAAGTTGGATGAACCTGAAAGCCGTCGATCAGGATCAAACCCAACCTCTTGTCATTTGTAGTCCAGTTCCCTAACCACTGAACTATCGCGATTACTTTATCATGAGTGTTTTGTGTGATTTGATGGATTGTTTGATGGATGCAGACAAACACACTGATGGAAAGACACGTCCGCAGACACGTGGACAGAATGAAAGACTGCGTCAAGAGCACAGAAAACAACAGAGTGATAATAATAGATAGGAGATAACCAAACAGGCAAGCTCTTACCAGATATATCAGATTCATTGTAGCGGCCAACTCCCCGCAACGTCATCAGTTACTGTACGTTACTGTACTAAACTTCTGAGTAAGAAGAGTCTGTAATCAAAGTCCGACAACTGTGCAGCCATGTCAGTTTATCCTTAATCACGCCCGCAGCCTGGAGATGACCCATTATTTGTTTAGCCATGTTTGTAGACTTTACACTTTCAGACAAGCTGTGGTTGAGTGGGGCAGGAGCAGACATTTAGTCATTAAAACCATTCTACCAGGGGCGAGTCTACCTTCTATAGCCTTCAGTTTATGTTTTCATATCTCCATTTCTTTTGTTGGTTTACAAGTCGTTGCTAATTTAACTTCTAATTGTATTGATGTACTTCCCTTTCCCATAACATTAGCACAACCCTGTACTTCTAAATTCTAACTTGTTGGCAGTGACCAAGACATTCATCTGGTTACAGTCACAAGACTACACCCACGCCTGTATACTGAGTGATTCGATGAGCATGATAAGAAAAGTGGAGGCGGGCTCTGTATTTATGTAATGGGTAGAGTCATTGCAGAAGTCAAAAATGCGTAAGGTCACCTTTGTCTACGTCCCAGGACACGCGGGAGTATGGGGAAATGAAAAAGCGGACAGGTTGGCTAGTGGGCTATCGTTGAAGACGATCGATCAACCAATGGATCGGGCGGTCACCATCAATACCCTCCGAGAAGTGGGAAGGACACAGGGCTTCAACAACCTTGAGCCCACGTCACTCCTTCGGATGAAAAGGATTGTAGTTAAGATGGGCACAGCCAGAAACGAGAAACTTAGTGGGCGTGTAAGAAGACTAATCAACCAACATAGAACTGGAGACGTCAGTCGCTGGACACTGCGAAAGTTGCTAAGGAGGCGATCTGAGCACCTATAGGCATGTTCGGAGTGCAATGATGATGAGCCGCTAATAACTCAATAACTCGTTGCTATCATCTTTTATTTTCGACACCCTGAGGTATTCACAGACGGGTGGGACCAGATATTCAACGAATCACATGAGGGGTAGAGACCTTCCAGATGAGAATCTGTGGTAAAGCTGACGACAAGGTGGAACACGGAAATGGTTAAAGCTTTACGTAGGTAATGGAGAACGTTGGTGATGGAGAACGTAGGTAATGGAGAACGTTGGTGATGGAGAACGTAGGTGATGGAGAACGTTGGTGATGGAGAACGTTGGTGATGGAGAACGTAGGTGATGGAGAACGTTGGTGATGGAGAACGTAGGTGATGGAGAACGTTGGTGATGGAGAACGTTGGTGATGGAGAACGTAGGTGATGGAGAACGTTGGTGATGGAGAACGTAGGCGATGGAGAACGTTGGTGATGGAGAACGTTGGTGATGGAGAACGTAGGTGATGGAGAACGTTGGTGATGGAGAACGTAGGTGATGGAGAACGTTGGTGATGGAGAACGTTGGTGATGGAGAACGTAGGTGATGGAGAACGTTGGTGATGGAGAACGTAGGTGATGGAGAACGTTGGTGATGGAGAACGTTGGTGATGGAGAACGTAGGTGATGGAGAACGTTGGTGATGGAGAACGTAGGCGATGGAGAACGTTGGTGATGGAGAACGTAGGTGATGGAGAACGTAGGTGATGGAGAACGTAGGTGATGGAGAACGTTGGTGATGGAGAACGTAGGTGATGGAGAACGTTGGTGATGGAGAACGTAGGTGATGGAGAACGTAGGCGATGGAGAACGTTGGTGATGGAGAACGTAGGCGATGGAGAACGTAGGTGATGGAGAACGTTGGTGATGGAGAACGTAGGCGATGGAGAACGTAGGTGATGGAGAACGTTGGTGATGGAGAACGTTGGTGATGGAGAACGTAAGTGATGGAGAACGTAGGCGATGGAGAACGTAGGTGATGGAGAACGTTGGTGATGGAGAACGTAGGAGATGTAGAACGTAGGTGATGGTGGACGGTGGTAATGGAGAACGTTGGTGATGGAGAACGTAGATGATGGAGAACATAGGTGGTGGAGAACGTAGGTGATGGAGAACGTAGGTGATGGTGAACGTAGGTGATGGAGAACGTAGGTGATCAAAAACGTAGGTGATGGAGAACATAGTTGATGGAAAACGTAGGTGATGGAGAAAGTAGGTGATGGAGAACGTAGGTGATGGAGAACGTAGGTGGTGGAGAACGTAGGTGATGGAGAACGTAGGTGATGGAGAACATAGATGATGGAGAACATAGGTGATGGAGAACGTAGGTGATGGGGAACATAGGTGATGGAGAACATAGGTGATGGAGAACGTAGGTGATTGAGAACGGAGGTAATGGAGAACGTAGGTGATGGAGAACATAGGTGATGGAGAACGAAGGTGATGGAGAACGTAGGTGGTGGAGAACGTAGGTGATGGGGAACGTTGGTGATGGAGAACGTAGGCGATGGAGAACTTAGGTGATGGAGAACGTAGGTGATGGAGAACGTAGGTGATGGAGAACATAGGTGATAGAGAACGTAGGTGATGGAGAACGTTGGTGATGGAGAACGTAGGTGATGGAGAACATAGGTGATGGATAGCGTAGATGATGAAGAACATAGGTGATGGGGAACATATGTGATGGAGAACATATGTGATGGAGAACGTAGGTGATGGAGATCATAGGTGATGGAGAACATAGGTGATGGAGAACGTAGGTGATGGAGAACATAGGTGAGAACATAGGTGATGGAGAACATAGGTGATTGAGAACATAGCTGATGGAGAACATAGGTGATGGAGAACGTTTGTGATGGAGAACGTAGGTAATGGAGAACATAGGTGATGGAGAACATAGGTAATGGAGAACGTAGGTGATGGAGAACGTAGATGATGGAGAACGTTGGTGATGGAGAACATAGGTGATGGAGAACGTAGGTGATGGAGAACATATGTGATGGAGAACTTAAAATCAAAACTACGTTGCTGCTCAATAATCCTTTAGGTGGAACAAGGGACAAAAATAAACAAACAAACAAACACACACACACACACACACGCACACACGCACGCATGCACGCACGCCCGCACGCACGCACGCACACACACACACATCGCACGCACGCACGCACACACACACACACACATCGCACGCGCGCACACACACACACGCACACATATGTAAGTGGATAAACTAAAACTACTTAGCAATCTGGTCGTGAAATATAAACTTTGTTAACCTTGATCTCTTGGGTAGTGAGATCCGATGTCTAGCTCTCTCAGATAACGACAATAAACAGGATGTCCTATGTGAACGTCGCCCACGTTACATTACCCTTGGCAGTTAATCGGTGATCATCTCCCTCTACATCTCTCGCTCCTTCATTCATGCCATAATTTCAATCAGTGATCTATTATTATCTTGGTTTTCGTCTTCTCTTCTTTCCATTCATTTTGCCTGTTGTCATAATATTCTCAATGTTTTCTTTTTGCTATGTAGTTTAGTTTATTCACTTACATATTTATATGTGCGTGCTGTCCGTTGTTCCAACAGAAGGCCTATTGATCCGCAACGTCCTTACATTTGTTCATCACCTGTGTAAGGTTGTAACCATGTTATTATTTGTTATTTTTATTTTACTTGAGATAAACTTAGAACATGAGACCCAATGAGAATGGGGCAAAAGAGGGGGTTCATTGTTGTCAGCGAATGTAAGAAAGTAAGAACAATGATTCGTAAATTCACGAGTCGTTGGTCTTTATATTTTGGAGCGAATGTTATGTACAATCTGGCAACACACACAGACACATTTTTAGAATCCTCTGAAATTGAATTTTTCTGAGAAATGTCAGTGTACAAATATAGCAAAAAAATGTTAGCGAGAATGTCCAGAGTACAACTACAGCAAAGAAATATTGCCGATAATGTCCAGTATACAACTATAGTAAAGAAATATTAGCGGGAATGTCCAGAGCAGAAATATAGCAAAGAAATATTATCGAGACTGTCCAGGGTAGAAATATAGCGGGCAAATATTAGCGAGAATGTTCAGAGTACAAATATAGCAAAGAAATATTAGCGAGATTGTCCAGAATATAAATATAGCAAAGAAATATTAGCGAGATTGTCCAGAGTACAAATATAGCAAATAAATATTAGCGAGATTGTCCAGAGTACAAATATAGCAAATAAATATTAGCGAGAACGTCCAGAGTACAAATATAGCAATGAGATATTAGCGAGACTGTCCAGGACACAAATAGAGCAAATAAATATTGGCGAGATTGTTGAGACATGGAATGATCTTAAAAGAATTGCAAAAAACAGAACGACTTGGAAAGTATTTGTTGAAGACCTATGCTCCACTGGGAGCTAAAAGGTAGAAGAAGAAGATGTCCAGAATACAAATATAGCAAAGAAATATTATCGAGACTGTCCAGAGTACAAATATAGCAAAGAAATATTATCGAGACTGTCCAGAGTACAAATATAGCAAAGAAATATTATCGAGACTGTCCAGAGTACAAATATAGCAAAGAAATATTAGCGAGATTGTCCAGAGTACAAATATAGCAAATAAATATTAGCGAGACTGTCCAGGACACAAATAGAGCAAATAAATATTGGCGAGATTGTTGAGACATGGAATGATCTTAAAAGAATTGCAAAAAACAGAACGACTTGGAAAGTATTTGTTGAAGACCTATGCTCCACTGGGAGCTAAAAGGTAGAAGAAGAAGATGTCCAGAATACAAATATAGCAAAGAAATAGTATCGAGACTGTCCAGAGTAGAAATATAGCGGGCAAATATTAGCGAGACTCTCCAGAGTAGAAATATAGCGGGCAAATATTAGCGAGACTGTCCAGAGTACAAATATAGCAAAGAAATATTATCGAGACTGTCCAGAGTACAACAAAAGATTTCATCATCGTAGAAGTCAACTGTGGGATTGATAAAAAACAAAAGATTTCATCATCGTAGAAGTCAACTGTGGGATTGATAAACAACAAAAGATTTCATCATCGTAGAAGTCAACTGTGGGATTGATAAACAAGAGTGAAGAGGGCCTAATTACAAATCAGAAAATGTCATCTTCATTGATGCAAGGTTGGTTATACAATCGATATCATGCTTGTACCTGTACCGACTCATACAAGAGACGTATTTTTGCTGTCAGGAAAAAAACATCTAGTCCTGCAGAGCATACCAAAGTGGCATCCCTGGACACGACGAACCAGACAAACTCACAAAAGCTGGTGGGAACCTTCAACAGCCCAACCTACCCCAGAACCGCAGAGAAATAAAGGCAATCCTGTAACGATCTGGAAAAACCAGAATGGAAAGACTTATATGAAAAATATGAGCCAGAAAACGGCAGCTTAGACAAACTCAGGCAGACATGAAGAGACCAAGACATTAAGACACAGAACAGGTCACTGTGACCTCAGAACACTCCAACACATTCAATGATTTCACAACTTACGACCGCGCTGCATTAAGACAGATTCCAGAGCATCAAGACAGATTCCAGAGCATCAAGACAGATTCCAGAGCATCAAAAGACAGATTCCAGAGCATCAAGACATATTCCAGAGCATCAAAAAAGATTCCAGAGCATCAAGACATATTTCAGAGCATCAAGACAGATTCCAGAGCATCAAGACATATTTCAGAGCATCAAGACAGATTCCAGAGCATCAAGACATATTTCAGAGCATCAAGACAGATTTCAGAGCATCAAGACAGATTCCAGAGCATGAAGACAGATTCCAGAGTATCCAGACATACTTCAGAGCATCCAAACATACCTTAGAGCATGAAGACAGATTCCAGAGTATCCAGACATACTTCAGAGCATCAAGACAGATTCCAGAGTATCCAGACATACTTCAGAGCATCCAAACATACCTTAGAGCATGAAGACAGATTCCAGAGTATCCAGACATACTTCAGAGCATCAAGACAGATTCCAGAGTATCCAGACATACTTCAGAGCATCCAAACATACCTTAGAGCATGAAGACAGATTCCAGAGTATCCAGACATACTTCAGAGCATGAAGACAGATTCCAGAGTATCCAGACATACTTCAGAGCATCCAAACATACCTTAGAGCATGAAGACAGATTCCAGAGTATCCAGACATACTTCAGAGCATCAAGACAGATTCCAGAGTATCCAGACAGACTCAGGGGCATTTCCTACAGCATTACAGCATTCAATACCGTAAGAACACAAATATGGCCCTCAGAAATAAGAGACAAATAATAATAAATGACTATTATTATAGAGGAAAACATACTAGCCGATAATCAGTGAATCATTTCAGAGGAAGAGGTATGTTTACAGCGCTCGGAAAAAAATGACAAATAATCAACAGAAAAAAAAAATATATACATATGGTCCGAAATAGGATTGAACCCGTACTCAGTGCCTGCCACGAAAAGCCAAACACTAGGGAACACTGCCAACTCAGCTAGCTAAAAAAATTAGCTATCATTGGCGATGTCTTTCACGTAGGTGTTCTCATGACTATAGTATAGGGCTGCGACCACAGCTCGTCAAAGTCTGTACTTTTAGCAGGAATGTATTGCCTGAGTGAATAGAGAATACCTTTTCAGAAAAACTGATGGAAACGTTGAAAAAAACAGAGAGGAAGATCACCGTTAACAGTAATATACAATGATAGATACAAAGAGTATAAATGTACGTAGGTTCGGGTCTATGATGTAAAGTAATGGCTTCTGCGTTATATCTTGTCTTTAGCTAAAGAAAGACATACATAAAAGATCATTATATAACATAACAAACAAACGATGAAGTTTTAAAACAACTAAAAATAAAAAGAGAACTACTAAATACAATTAAGACAAGACAAATGAAATTTTTGGGGCATGTTAAAAGACACAACAGCCTACTAAAAGTAATATTGGAAGGGAAAATACAAAGTAAAAGAGGCAGACCAAGACTAACATGGAGGAGTAACATCAAAAGATGGACAAGTCAATCTATGACAACCTGCATCATCAAAACAAGAAACAGAGTAGAATGGTATCCATGATAGGCAACTTTTCGTTGCGGAGATGGTACTCAATGATGATGGTGATGATATAACAAAACATAACGTTATATAACGTGGACTAAAGCACGGAAACACGTTATATAACGTGGACTAAAGCACGGAAACACGTTATATAACGTGGACTAAAGCACGGAAACACGTTATATAACGTGGACTAAAGCACGGAAACACGTTATATAACGTGGACTAAAGCACGGAAACACGTTATATAACGTGGACTAAAGCACGGAAACACGTTATATAACGTGGACTAAAGCACGGAAACACGTTATATAACATGGACTAAAGAACTGACGCACTTACTTAATGAGTTAGGCCGCGGTAGCAGATGGTTACTGCGCTCATCTAATGATACGGTCCGGGTTCAACTTCCAATTGTAGATTATTCTCTCATAACTGACATGGCTTCGGGGTTCAACCAGCCACAGAGACCAGGTACCAGAGATGCAGGCGGACTGCTGTAATAAACAGAACACATTAACTGTACAGCCAGGAAAAGGGAAAAACAATGGTCAATAACACGATAACCCCCCCCCCCCCCCTCCTCCCCCACAAACACTGAGCGGCGTAACGAACGACTTTACTTGCTTGTTGCGGTAAGTTTCGGATGATCAGACAGGTTCAACGACCCTTAGCTGACGAGGACCGCACTTCATCCCCTAGTTGGTCTCCATGGTATTAGTCTGCAATCAAAATAGACTGACTAAGGAGATGAGAATCGCTCTTGTTGTTTTGTGTAGGACTTGTTGATATAGAAGACCTAGTATAGTAGTGGTAGACCTTATTGATATAGAAGACCTAATATAGTAATGGTAGGGATTATTGATATAGAAGACCTAATATAGTAGTGGTAGGGCTTATTGATATAGAAGACCTAATATAGTAGTGGTTTGGCTTATTGATATAGAAGACCTAATATAGTAGTGGTAGACCTTATTGATATAGAAGACCTAATATAGTAGTGGTAGGGATTATTGATATAGAAGACCTAATATAGTAGTGGTAGGGCTTATTGATATAGAAGACCTAATATAGTAGTGGTTGGGCTTATTGATATAGAAGACCTAATATAGTAGTGGTAGAGCTTATTGATATAGAAGACCTAATATAGTAGTGGTAGAGCTTATTGATATAGAAGACCTAATATAGTAGTGGTAGGGCTTATTGATATAGAAGACCTAATATAGTAGTGGTTGGGCTTATTGATATAGAAGACCTAATATAGTAGTGGTTGGGCTTATTGATATAGAAGACCTAATATAGTAGTGGTTGGGCTTATTGATATAGAAGACCTAATATAGTAGTGGTAGACCTTATTGATATAGAAGACCTAATATAGTAGTGGTAGAGCTTATTGATATAGAAGACCTAATATAGTAGTGGTAGACCTTATTGATATAGAAGACCTAATATAGTAGTGGTAGAGCTTATTGATATAGAAGACCTAATATAGGAGTGGTAGAGCTTATTGATATAGAAGACCTAATATAGTAGCGGTTGGGCTTATTGATATAGAAGACCTAATATAGTAGTGGTAGGGCTTATTGATAAAGAAGACCTAATATAGTAGTGGCAGAGCTTATTGATATAGAAGACCTAGCGTACAATTACCTCTAGGGTAGACTCCCCCATCAACTTAAATAGAACACACACATTGTTGTTTTTTGCATCAATTTAAAGTATACAGTATTCTTACTTTACATTACTTTACTTTCTCTAGTTTACTCTTCTTTACTCTACTTTACTTTCTCTAGTTTACTCTTCTTTACTCTACTTTACTTTCTCTAGTTTACTCTTCTTTACTCTACTTTACTTTCTCTAGTTTACTCTTCTTTACTCTACTTTACTTTCTCTAGTTTACTCTTCTTTACTCTACTTTACTTTCTCTAGTTTACTCTTCTTTACTCTACTTTACTTTCTCTAGTTTACTCTTCTTTACTCTACTTTACTTTCTCTAGTTTACTCTTCTTTACTCTACTTTACTTTCTCTAGTTTACTCTTCTTTGCTCTATCTTACTTTCCCTAACTTTATTTTGTATATCACCTTAGATAATTTTTACTTTACTCTAATGTACTCTTGTTCGACTTTACGTTATTTGGCCCAATTCTCTCTAATTTAACGCTACCCTCCGAGGATAGGTGGAAGAATACACAGCCCCTCTAGCTGCTGGTTTCACTTCTTAGCAATTATTTTCTCCAATTAATTGCCTACGAGGTTTTTTGTGCATGATAATTATGCGATATCCGTGTATTTTCGTTATAGTTTTTGCCAAGCTTTGGTGGAGGCATCAAAAAGTTATACATCATGTCTTCACTGACAGTAGCTATCATGATACAGCCGTTATAGAAACCTCCTTGTCCCTCCAAACCCTCATTAGAAAGCTCGTCAATGTTCTCATACTTCCTGCCATCTGGACATGCAGCAATGTTCTCATACTTCCTGCCATCTGGACATGCAGCAATGTTCTCATACTTCCTGCCATCTGGACATGCAGCAATGTTCTCATACTTCCTGCCATCTGGACATGCAGCAATGTTCTCATACTTCCTGCCATCTGGACATGCAGCAATGTTCTCATACTTCCTGCCATCTGGACATGCAGCAATGTTCTCATACTTCCTGCCATCTGGACATGCAGCAATGTTCTCATACTTCCTGCCATCTGGACATGCAGCAATGTTCTCATACTTCCTGCCATCTGGACATGCAGCAATGTTCTCATACTTCCTGCCATCTGGACATGCAGCAATGTTCTCATACTTCCTGCCATCTGGACATGCAGCAATGTTCTCATACTTCCTGCCATCTGGACATGCAGCAATGTTTTCTGCCGATCGTTTTAACACGGCTTTAATCTCGTCTTCTGTAACATAATCACAGTTCTCCATTTGTTCGGGCTCTACATCTGTCAGTGATAGCAGCTCTTGCAGCGTAACAAGACAACATTTGATCTCTCTATATAAGATATAGATAAGGGAGCTCTTAAAAAACATCAGAAAGAAGCAATCAACATTTTTCGGGCACATCATGAGAAGTGGAAAGTTGGAATACTTGGTAACAACTGACAAAATAAAAGGAAAGAGAGATCGCGGGCGACAAAGAGAGAAAATACTGGATATCTTGGTGTCATGGCATGGAAAACAGTCAACAACAGAACTGATACGATGCACTGTAGATAGAAGATTGTGGAGGGACATGATCACCTACGCCAACCGGTATGGCACATGATGATGATGATACAAGATAGTGAGAGAATCGCGTTCTATCGTTGTTTTCGCCGGTTCTTTGCCAGATAAGACCTAAGCACTGGATGCCCCGAGCACAATTATTCTTCACTGCGCCATTCATATTCCTGGAAGCCGCAAGAATAACTTCAATAATTTATCCTGGCTCACCCTCTCACAGAACTCTGCCCATATCTAACTTTTGACTTGCTTTGCTAAAGAGCTAAACAAAGTCGACCTTCGCGTCCATGTCATGTTTCAACAAAAGGATGTGGTCAGGTTGGACTGTTCTGCTTTTCTTTTTGGCTCTTTCCCAACTGCTCGTTGATTATCCAACCAAGCCCTCCCATCGGCCCACCACAGGGGCAGCTTATTCTGCAGTTGTGAATGCTGTGATTGTTTCGCCCTGTCTTGCTAATAATATCTGGACCTGAGTTGTCATACATGAAGGACTGTATTCCTGAGTTTGCTGGATCTATCCTTGTCCACCAGAATGCTGCAATGACAATGATCACTCCGATCATGTCCGAGGACATTTTATTTGCATATTCTAGCGAGTGAGTGAGATAATAGAGCCAGGTTAATGACACTGCCCTCACTCTCAGGTTGACTCACTATCATGTTGGCACAACCACTTTTGAGGCAGACCAAATCTAAATCTTCAACTGCATATTCTAGCGAGTGAGTGAGATAATAGAGCCAGGTTAATGACACTGCCCTCACTCTCAGGTTGACTCACTATCATGTTGGCACAACCACTTTTGAGGCAGACCAAATCTAAATCTTCAACTGCATATTCTAGCGAGTGAGTGAGATAATAGAGCCAGGTTAATGACACTGCCCTCACTCTCAGGTTGACTCACTATCATGTTGGCACAACCACTTTTGAGGCAGACCAAATCTAAATCTTCAACTGCATATTCTAGCGAGTGAGTGAGATAATAGAGCCAGGTTAATGACACTGCCCTCACTCTCAGGTTGACTCACTATCATGTTGGCACAACCACTTTTGAGGCAGACCAAATCTAAATTTTCAACTGCATATTCTAGCGAGTGAGTGAGATAATAGAGCCAGGTTAATGACACTGCCCTCACTCTCAGGTTGACTCACTATCATGTTGGCACAACCACTTTTGAGGCAGACCAAATCTAAATCTTCAACTGCATATTCTAGCGAGTGAGTGAGATAATAGAGCCAGGTTAATGACACTGCCCTCACTCTCAGGTTGACTCACTATCATGTTGGCACAACCACTTTTGAGGCAGACCAAATCTAAATCTTCAACTGCATATTCTAGCGAGTGAGTGAGATAATAGAGCCAGGTTAATGACACTGCCCTCACTCTCAGGTTGACTCACTATCATGTTGGCACAACCACTTTTGAGGCAGACCAAATCTAAATCTTCAACTGCATATTCTAGCGAGTGAGTGAGATAATAGAGCCAGGTTAATGACACTGCCCTCACTCTCAGGTTGACTCACTATCATGTTGGCACAAACACTTTTGAGGCAGACCAAATCTAAATCTTCAACTGCATATTCTAGCGAGTGAGTGAGATAATAGAGCCAGGTTAATGACACTGCCCTCACTCTCAGGTTGACTCACTATCATGTTGGCACAACCACTTTTGAGGCAGACCAAATCTAAATCTTCAACTGCATATTCTAGCGAGTGAGTGAGATAATAGAGCCAGGTTAATGACACTGCCCTCACTCTCAGGTTGACTCACTATCATGTTGGCACAACCACTTTTGAGGCAGACCAAATCTAAATCTTCAACTGCATATTCTAGCGAGTGAGTGAGATAATAGAGCCAGGTTAATGACACTGCCCTCACTCTCAGGTTGACTCACTATCATGTTGGCACAACCACTTTTGAGGCAGACCAAATCTAAATCTTCAACTGCATATTCTAGCGAGTGAGTGAGATAATAGAGCCAGGTTAATGACACTGCCCTCACTCTCAGGTTGACTCACTATCATGTTGGCACAACCACTTTTGAGGCAGACCAAATCTAAATCTTCAACTGCATATTCTAGCGAGTGAGTGAGATAATAGAGCCAGGTTAATGACACTGCCCTCACTCTCAGGTTGACTCACTATCATGTTGGCACAACCACTTTTGAGGCAGACCAAATCTAAATCTTCAACTGCATATTCTAGCGAGTGAGTGAGATAATAGAGCCAGGTTAATGACACTGCCCTCACTCTCAGGTTGACTCACTATCATGTTGGCACAACCACTTTTGAGGCAGACCAAATCTAAATTTTCAACTGCATATTCTAGCGAGTGAGTGAGATAATAGAGCCAGGTTAATGACACTGCCCTCACTCTCAGGTTGACTCACTATCATGTTGGCACAACCACTTTTGAGGCAGACCAAATCTAAATCTTCAACTGCATATTCTAGCGAGTTAGTGAGATAATAGAGCCAGGTTAATGACACTGCCCTCACTCTCAGGTTGACTCACTATCATGTTGGCACAACCACTTTTGAGGCAGACCAAATCTAAATCTTCAACTGCATATTCTAGCGAGTGAGTGAGATAATAGAGCCAGGTTAATGACACTGCCCTCACTCTCAGGTTGACTCACTATCATGTTGGCACAACCACTTTTGAGGCAGACCAAATCTAAATCTTCAACTGCATATTCTAGCGAGTGAGTGAGATAATAGAGCCAGGTTAATGACACTGCCCTCACTCTCAGGTTGACTCACTATCATGTTGGCACAACCACTTTTGAGGCAGACCAAATCTAAATCTTCAACTGCATATTCTAGCGAGTGAGTGAGATAATAGAGCCAGGTTAATGACACTGCCCTCACTCTCAGGTTGACTCACTATCATGTTGGCACAACCACTTTTGAGGCAGACCAAATCTAAATCTTCAACTGCATATTCTAGCGAGTGAGTGAGATAATAGAGCCAGGTTAATGACACTGCCCTCACTCTCAGGTTGACTCACTATCATGTTGGCACAACCACTTTTGAGGCAGACCAAATCTAAATCTTCAACTGCATATTCTAGCGAGTGAGTGAGATAATAGAGCCAGGTTAATGACACTGCCCTCACTCTCAGGTTGACTCACTATCATGTTGGCACAACCACTTTTGAGGCAGACCAAATCTAAATCTTCAACTGCATATTCTAGCGAGTGAGTGAGATAATAGAGCCAGGTTAATGACACTGCCCTCATTCTCAGGTTGACTCACTATCATGTTGGCACAACCACTTTTGAGGCAGACCAAATCTAAATCTTCAACTGCATATTCTAGCGAGTGAGTGAGATAATAGAGCCAGGTTAATGACACTGCCCTCACTCTCAGGTTGACTCACTATCATGTTGTCACAACCACTTTTGAGGCAGACCAAATCTAAATCTTCAACTGCATATTCTAGCGAGTGAGTGAGATAATAGAGCCAGGTTAATGACACTGCCCTCACTCTCAGGTTGACTCACTATCATGTTGGCACAACCACTTTTGAGGCAGACCAAATCTAAATCTTCAACTGCATATTCTAGCGAGTGAGTGAGATAATAGAGCCAGGTTAATGACACTGCCCTCACTCTCAGGTTGACTCACTATCATGTTGGCACAACCACTTTTGAGGCAGACCAAATCTAAATCTTCAACTGCATATTCTAGCGAGTGAGTGAGATAATAGAGCCAGGTTAATGACACTGCCCTCACTCTCAGGTTGACTCACTATCATGTTGGCACAACCACTTTTGAGGCAGACCAAATCTAAATCTTCAACTGCATATTCTAGCGAGTGAGTGAGATAATAGAGCCAGGTTAATGACACTGCCCTCACTCTCAGGTTGACTCACTATCATGTTGGCACAACCACTTTTGAGGCAGACCAAATCTAAATCTTCAACTGCATATTCTAGCGAGTGAGTGAGATAATAGAGCCAGGTTAATGACACTGCCCTCACTCTCAGGTTGACTCACTATCATGTTGGCACAACCACTTTTGAGGCAGACCAAATCTAAATCTTCAACTGCATATTCTAGCGAGTGAGTGAGATAATAGGGCCAGGTTAATGACACTGCCCTCACTCTCAGGTTGACTCACTATCATGTTGGCACAACCACTTTTGAGGCAGACCAAATCTAAATCTTCAACTGCATATTCTAGCGAGTGAGTGAGATAATAGAGCCAGGTTAATGACACTGCCCTCACTCTCAGGTTGACTCACTATCATGTTGGCACAACCACTTTTGAGGCAGACCAAATCTAAATCTTCAACTGCATATTCTAGCGAGTGAGTGAGATAATAGAGCCAGGTTAATGACACTGTCCTCACTCTCAGGTTGACTCACTATCATGTTGGCACAACCACTTTTGAGGCAGACCAAATCTAAATCTTCAACTGCATATTCTAGCGAGTGAGTGAGATAATAGAGCCAGGTTAATGACACTGCCCTCACTCTCAGGTTGACTCACTATCATGTTGGCACAACCACTTTTGAGGCAGACCAAATCTAAATCTTCAACTGCATATTCTAGCGAGTGAGTGAGATAATAGAGCCAGGTTAATGACACTGCCCTCACTCTCAGGTTGACTCACTATCATGTTGTCACAACCACTTTTGAGGCAGACCAAATCTAAATCTTCAACTGCATATTCTAGCGAGTGAGTGAGATAATAGAGCCAGGTTAATGACACTGCCCTCACTCTCAGGTTGACTCACTATCATGTTGGCACAACCACTTTTGAGGCAGACCAAATCTAAATCTTCAACTGCATATTCTAGCGAGTGAGTGAGATAATAGAGCCAGGTTAATGACACTGCCCTCACTCTCAGGTTGACTCACTATCATGTTGGCACAAACACTTTTGAGGCAGACCAAATCTAAATCTTCAACTGCATATTCTAGCGAGTGAGTGAGATAATAGAGCCAGGTTAATGACACTGCCCTCACTCTCAGGTTGACTCACTATCATGTTGGCACAACCACTTTTGAGGCAGACCAAATCTAAATCTTCAACTGCATATTCTAGCGAGTGAGTGAGATAATAGAGCCAGGTTAATGACACTGCCCTCACTCTCAGGTTGACTCACTATCATGTTGGCACAACCACTTTTGAGGCAGACCAAATCTAAATCTTCAACTGCATATTCTAGCGAGTGAGTGAGATAATAGAGCCAGGTTAATGACACTGCCCTCACTCTCAGGTTGACTCACTATCATGTTGGCACAACCACTTTTGAGGCAGACCAAATCTAAATCTTCAACTGCATATTCTAGCGAGTGAGTGAGATAATAGAGCCAGGTTAATGACACTGCCCTCACTCTCAGGTTGACTCACTATCATGTTGGCACAACCACTTTTGAGGCAGACCAAATCTAAATCTTCAACTGCATATTCTAGCGAGTGAGTGAGATAATAGAGCCAGGTTAATGACACTGCCCTCACTCTCAGGTTGACTCACTATCATGTTGGCACAACCACTTTTGAGGCAGACCAAATCTAAATCTTCAACTGCATATTCTAGCGAGTGAGTGAGATAATAGAGCCAGGTTAATGACACTGCCCTCACTCTCAGGTTGACTCACTATCATGTTGGCACAACCACTTTTGAGGCAGACCAAATCTAAATCTTCAACTGCATATTCTAGCGAGTGAGTGAGATAATAGAGCCAGGTTAATGACACTGTCCTCACTCTCAGGTTGACCCACTATCATGTTGGCACAACCACTTTTGAGGCAGACCAAATCTAAATCTTCAACTGCATATTCTAGCGAGTGAGTGAGATAATAGAGCCAGGTTAATGACACTGCCCTCACTCTCAGGTTGACTCACTATCATGTTGGCACAACCACTTTTGAGGCAGACCAAATCTAAATCTTCAACTGCATATTCTAGCGAGTGAGTGAGATAATAGAGCCAGGTTAATGACACTGCCCTCACTCTCAGGTTGACTCACTATCATGTTGTCACAACCACTTTTGAGGCAGACCAAATCTAAATCTTCAACTGCATATTCTAGCGAGTGAGTGAGATAATAGAGCCAGGTTAATGACACTGCCCTCACTCTCAGGTTGACTCACTATCATGTTGGCACAACCACTTTTGAGGCAGACCAAATCTAAATCTTCAACTGCATATTCTAGCGAGTGAGTGAGATAATAGAGCCAGGTTAATGACACTGCCCTCACTCTCAGGTTGACTCACTATCATGTTGGCACAACCACTTTTGAGGCAGACCAAATCTAAATCTTCAACTGCATATTCTAGCGAGTGAGTGAGATAATAGAGCCAGGTTAATGACACTGCCCTCACTCTCAGGTTGACTCACTATCATGTTGGCACAACCACTTTTGAGGCAGACCAAATCTAAATCTTCAACTGCATATTCTAGCGAGTGAGTGAGATAATAGAGCCAGGTTAATGACACTGCCCTCACTCTCAGGTTGACTCACTATCATGTTGGCACAACCACTTTTGAGGCAGACCAAATCTAAATCTTCAACTGCATATTCTAGCGAGTGAGTGAGATAATAGAGCCAGGTTAATGACACTGCCCTCACTCTCAGGTTGACTCACTATCATGTTGGCACAAACACTTTTGAGGCAGACCAAATCTAAATCTTCAACTGCATATTCTAGCGAGTGAGTGAGATAATAGAGCCAGGTTAATGACACTGCCCTCACTCTCAGGTTGACTCACTATCATGTTGGCACAACCACTTTTGAGGCAGACCAAATCTAAATCTTCAACTGCATATTCTAGCGAGTGAGTGAGATAATAGAGCCAGGTTAATGACACTGCCCTCACTCTCAGGTTGACTCACTATCATGTTGGCACAACCACTTTTGAGGCAGACCAAATCTAAATCTTCAACTGCATATTCTAGCGAGTGAGTGAGATAATAGAGCCAGGTTAATGACACTGCCCTCACTCTCAGGTTGACTCACTATCATGTTGGCACAACCACTTTTGAGGCAGACCAAATCTAAATCTTCAACTGCATATTCTAGCGAGTGAGTGAGATAATAGAGCCAGGTTAATGACACTGCCCTCACTCTCAGGTTGACTCACTATCATGTTGGCACAACCACTTTTGAGGCAGACCAAATCTAAATCTTCAACTGCATATTCTAGCGAGTGAGTGAGATAATAGAGCCAGGTTAATGACACTGCCCTCACTCTCAGGTTGACTCACTATCATGTTGGCACAACCACTTTTGAGGCAGACCAAATCTAAATCTTCAACTGCATATTCTAGCGAGTGAGTGAGATAATAGAGCCAGGTTAATGACACTGCCCTCACTCTCAGGTTGACTCACTATCATGTTGGCACAACCACTTTTGAGGCAGACCAAATCTAAATCTTCAACTGCATATTCTAGCGAGTGAGTGAGATAATAGAGCCAGGTTAATGACACTGTCCTCACTCTCAGGTTGACTCACTATCATGTTGGCACAACCACTTTTGAGGCAGACCAAATCTAAATCTTCAACTGCATATTCTAGCGAGTGAGTGAGATAATAGAGCCAGGTTAATGACACTGCCCTCACTCTCAGGTTGACTCACTATCATGTTGGCACAACCACTTTTGAGGCAGACCAAATCTAAATCTTCAACTGCATATTCTAGCGAGTGAGTGAGATAATAGAGCCAGGTTAATGACACTGCCCTCACTCTCAGGTTGACTCACTATCATGTTGTCACAACCACTTTTGAGGCAGACCAAATCTAAATCTTCAACTGCATATTCAAGCTCCTCATAACTTGTTTGTTGGAGGACATGTTACCCCATGATTTGCCCTTGACATTGAAGTCACCAGAGAAAACGAAATTACTCTCCTCAGATATATTTTTTTGGCGTTCTTTTTCACCAGCTTTGACCTCTGACGAAGTCCCTTGAGACTAGGTAAGAACTGAACTTTGCGTGTTAATCCGTTTTCCCCTGGCAGCCGTGTGCACAGGGGTCTCTCGAGAACAGGCAGATAACTCCGTCTTTGGAGGTACTCATATTTTTTTTTCCGTCCATGATTAATTGACGTTTCAAACCGGGCCTCGCTGCTGAGACAAGGGGTGGTTGCTGCAGAGAGAAATCATAAATAAAAATTCCAACTGGTTCAGAAGGGATTTGAACCCCCAACTTCTCTGTCTCCAGGCCGGCTTCTTGCCCCCTCTTCAGATCTGAATTCACCCAAACAATTTCATCTCTGTAAGTCCATGTGCAAGAAGACGTCATCAAACAGGTCTGTGGGTTTAGCAATATCAACACTGACGAGGAGTGCATACCTGTGACTATGTTTTTCTGAGCACATTCTCGTGTTTTGCCACACTGGACAGGAAATGTAGGGAACATAATTCAATCGTGGGCAATACGGAGGTCAACGGTTTCATCCGAGATAACACCGATGAGAAAGATGAAGTCATCTATACAGACGGATCTGTAATACGACACCAAAGGAGAACATGGGCATTTACAGCACACACAGCAGGCGGAATAATCGATGAAAAAAGTGGTGCATAAGTTATGACCACGTGTAGCATGACGATGGAGGTGATGGCAGCAACGAGGCAATTCATCTGTGCTCTGTAAGAAGGCAATGGGTAACGTCATTGTAGAGGTAAAAACTACGTAGGGTCGCCTTTGTCTACGTCCCTGGACATGCAGGAGTACAGGGAAATGAAAGAGCGGACAGGTTGGCTAGCTGTGCTGTCGTTGAGGACGGTCAACCAATGGATCAGGCGGACATCATCAATGCCCTCCGAGATGTGGGAAGGGCACAGGACTTCGACAACCATGAGTCCACGTCACTCCTTCGAATGAAAGAGATGGGAGTTAAGGTGGGCAAAACCAGAAACAAGAGACTTAATGGGCGTATAAGCCTAATCATCCAACACAGACCTGAGGTCGTCAGTCGCTAGACACTGCTGGACCTGCTGAGAAGGGGATCTGAACTCTTATGAACATATTCGGAGTGCAATGATAAGGACCCGTAAATACCTCAGTAACCCATTTGTCCAATGCATGTGTATACGTTAACCAATACTACAAAGGGTTTCTCGAACGGGTTCTTAATGGCCTAGAGTTATAGTTCATGACGACTCCAACGATACAAGTCCAACTTAGACACCATAATGCTCTTACGTACATGGCTACTTCAAAGTTGACTTCTATTGTAAACAAAAGTGTGCTCGGTCATCCGTAGTGCACCATCGTGCAGAAGCGTTTCTTGCAGGCAAATAATATCGGCGCTGTATAGACATTGACTGTATTACATATAGCAGAAAATCCTAAAGATCTACAACAATTACTTAATGAAATAAACATAACAAGCAAAACATATGGATTCGAAATAAATATAAAAAAGACTAAAACTATGATCATAAACAAAGATAACACTCAAACACATGAGGATATCAAAGTTGAGGGAATACACCTGGAGACAGTTCAGAGCTACAGCTACCTTGGACTTACTTTAACCTGTGATGGAAAATGTAAAACTGAAATAAACAAAAGAATAGGAATGTGAAAATGTGATTTTAATGCCATGAAAAATATACTAGCATCTAAACAAATAACACAAGAACTACAACTTAGAGCAGCAAAATGTCATATCTTCTCAACCTTTCTGTATGGTGCAGAAACATGGACACATGACAAGAAAATAGAACAGAGAATTGGAGCCTTTGAAATGTGGATTTATTGAAGAATATGTAGAATTGGATAGAAAGAAAAGAAAACAAACGATGAAATCTTAAACAATAAAAAGAAAACTACTAAACACATTTTAAACAAGACAATGACATTTATGGGACATGTTAAAAGACACAACAGCCTACTAAAAGTAATATTGAAAGGAAAAATGCAAAGCAAAAGATGCAGAGGCAGTCAAAGACTAACGTGGACGAGTAACATCAAAAGTTGGACAAGTCAGTCTATGACAACCTGCACTATCAAAGCAAAACACAGAGCGAAATGGCATTCCGTGGTAGCCAACCTTCGATGCTGAGACGGCACTCAATGGTGATAATGACTATTTATCATCATCATGTGCCATACCGGTTGGTGTAGGTGATCATGTCCTTCCACAATCTTCTATCCACAGTGCATCGTATCAGTTCTATTGTTGACTGTTTTCCATGCCATGACACCAAGCTATCCTGTTTTTTCTCTCTTTGTCACCTGCGATCTCTCTTTCCTTTTATTTTGCCAGTTGAAACCAAGTCTTCCAACTTTCCTCTTCTCATAGTGTGTCCGTAAATGGCTGAATGCTTCTTTCTGATGTTTTTTGGGAGTTCCCTTTTTGTGTTGGCCTCTGAGAATTTCCTCATTGGTCTTTTTAGCTGTCCAGGGAACTTTCAAGATTCTTCTGAGAAATCCCATCTCTGTGACCTCTAATTGTCTTTTCATTTGTTTGTCTTTATTTGTTCCATTTCTTGTTATTAATATCGTGAGAAAATAACTCAGTTGTCAATGTTGGTCATACTATCATTACCTACATTTGTGTACATTACAGAATTACCTTCACCGGGTCCTTCCTTTCGTTCGCGTTAATCCGTTCATACTTGTGGATGAGGGTATTTTCCATATTGTTTCTATTTTTATCCATTGTTTATGTTTCTGCTTCTTGATAAACCGTTGTCTGGCTGAGTTCGAGTTATTGTTAGTTTCTATGATAACATAATAAATGACCTTCATCGTCTACTTGACTACATGCTTCTTTGTTGGAGTGTAACAAGATATGTTTTTTTTTTTTTTTTGTTAGGACATTTAGCTTAACTTTTTTTTCCTATTGGGGATCTTTTGCCATGTAATCTAGCACACCCACTTTTTCTTGTGTTTTTGTTTGTAGCACGTCGTATTAATTGCAGCATTCTTCATTGTATCCTGAAGGTAATTTCATTGATCTTCTATGTTGTGTATCCCTTCATTCTACTTGACTATTGAACCAGGCAACTTTACAAAGCAGTTCTTTATTTCAGTGATGTATAATGACTAGTATCATCATCATCATCATCATTGATTGCCGTCTCCGTATCGAAGGTTGGCTACCATGGAGCGCCATTCCGCTCTGTCTCTTTCTTTGATGGTGCAGGTTTTCATAGACTGACTTTTCTACCTTTTGATGTTACTCGTTCACATTAGTCTTGGTTTGCCTCTGCCTCTTTTATCTTGTATTTTCCCTTCCAAGATTACTTTTAGTAGGCTGTTGTGTCTTTTAACATGCCCCACAAATGTCATTTGTCTTTTTTAAAATTGTGTTTAGTAGTTCTCTATGTGTTCATGATTCATTTCCATAGGTTAGAATTGGCTCTATATAGCACTGCTGAAGCATCTTTCTCACTTCTATTGTCATATACTTGCTCTATAAGACGTTTTTCATTTTCTGAAATGCTATTTTGGCCCGAGCTATTCTGCTTTTTATTTCTGTTGTGCATCTTCCATCTCATGTTATTATTGTGCGCAAGTATTTGATGAGTTGCATTTGTTTCAAATTTGTCCTGTTTATTTTTATGCTGCATGCTGGTGATGATTGTTTCTTTGATATGACTATTACTTATATGTTCTTACTATTCAGACTGAGACCTTTCATGTTGCTTATTTCACTATTATGTTTCATCTTTTGTAATTCGTTCTCTGTCTCTGATATTAAGACTGTGTCATCTGCATATCGCAAATTGTTTATGTTCTGATCGTTGACAAAATATCTTTTTGTCTACTATTTAATTCTTAATAGTTTCCCTGTAATGTTAGAACAAATCCGGCTGTAGAACACAGCATTGCATGACTCCTTGTTTTATTCTGGCCTATTTATTTTATTACCTTATAATTGTCAACGACTTGTCACCTTACTCTGCTTCAATTCGTTCCAATAGAAGGCTAGCAATGCCAAATTTCAACGGAACCGTTCAAGGCCAGGTTTTAAACTTGAGTTGGCAGAATCTCAGTTAAATAACAACCCTATAACGAGAAGTTTAATAGATCAGGTTTCAGATTGAGGATTCAGTGGGCATACCTGCAGAGAGTGTACACCTGATCCAGCATCTGCGAAGGTATAAAAGCTGTCACCGCAGACCTGGGCAGACAACCTTGACTCGAGCTGACGTAAGAGCACAGTGAGACAAAGGCAGAACTTCAAATGAAAATACAGACCAGATCACAAGAAACAGGAGAGGAATAATCTTCACACAAGGGACTAGTAGTTAGTACATTGTGTATGAATTGTGTTAATTAATGTATGTATAAATAAAAGTAAAGATACGAGATTTGAATCGGTGTCTTAGCACTCGGGTTTTAACCCATATGTACGCGGCCGCCTATTCGGAAGTGTTCGGGGACTCCTGTCTAGTAGTATCGCTTCAAGCATCGTTACTCACCAGCGAGGCGCTCACCTTTCCAGAATATTAACCCAGGTACCCATTTCTCCCAGCTAATGGGTCTATTTTCCCCAGCCACGAGTACAATTCAAGCTGCTTCCCTCGGGAATCGAAAACAGGTTTGTCGGAACGGCTGTAGCTAGTGGGGTGGTTTTCCCATCTAGGTTACCTGGGCCCGTGTATGTAATAGCAGGTACTGTTAGTATAAGAATAAACTTTAATGTAAAATAATTAAGTAACATTAAACATTGATGTAAATACTGATAAGAATTGTAAGGATAACTATAACATAAGCTATCTAAATAAAAAAGAACAACTAAATTTAAGCAAAATAAAACTAGACAGCAATAATAAACAACCTAACATATATGTGTGTTACCGGGGCCTCATTATGAGGGAGTAAAGAATAGTGACACTGTGACCTTCCAGGCATGTCGTAAGAGGCGACTAAGGAGAGTGATCGATGGCTTGACAAGCTGTCATTTTAAAAAGTGTTGTTATGGAAACAGAGCCATAGATTTTGGAAGCAGTGATCTCTGCAATATGTGCCATTTTGGCACGCAAGGTTTCTGTTTTTGAGATTGTCGTTCTGCCATATGTCCTCGGCTTTAAAGGATAGATAGATAGATAGATAGATAGATAGATAGATAGATAGATAGATAGATAGATAGATAGATAGATAGATAGATAGATAGATAGATAGATAGATAGATAGATAGATAGATAGATAGATAGATAGATAGATAGATAGATAGATAGATAGATAGATAGATAGATAGATAGATAGATAGATAGATAGATAGATAGATAGATAGATAGATAGATAGATAGATAGATAGATAGATAGATAGATAGATAGATAGATAGATAGATAGATAGATAGATAGATAGATAGATAGATAGATAGATAGATAGATAGATAGATAGATAGATAGATAGATAGATAGATAGATAGATAGATAGATAGATAGATAGATAGATAGATAGATAGATAGATAGATAGATAGATAGATAGATAGATAGATAGATAGATAGATAGATAGATAGATAGATAGATAGATAGATAGATAGATAGATAGATAGATAGATAGATAGATAGATAGATAGATAGATAGATAGATAGATAGATAGAGAACATAGATAGCAAAGTAACATTTAATATTGCCGTGAAAAGGGTATCCAGACATGTAACAGTGAAGACACAAAGAGACTATTCCACAAAGTCTGGTCGGATATTATTCCTGTTGATGGTATATGCTGGAGTACTTATCTCATTTAGAAATCCCGAAATAATGAAAAACATTTATAAAGCCAAACATAATTGATTATGTGGCCAGATAAAAATAGAAATTGTTAGACCGCATAGGAATAAAAGTGACCATCGACTCGTGAATAAAAATAATGGCAGATATAAGAGAAACTATAAGAGACTAATTATAATGAAGTTATCAGATGTGAAGCACAGATGGAGACCAAGACAACGCAGTATGAAGCACAGAAGTACACAGATGAATCGATCGAAATGAGGGAAACAGGAACCAGAAACAAGAGAATCATGAGAGACACATCAATAAATATGAAAGATGTCGGAATACAGAAACGTTTTGTAAGAGAAGAAGTAGATACAACAAATGACTTAGAAAAAGAGATAAGCCGAATGCAAGACAAAAGTAACGATTACAAAGAAGAAATTTGAAAACAAGCTACAGGGCTACAGGAACCTGAACAGGCTAAGAAACAACGATTTAGAAGCAAAGGTGAATAAAATGACAGAGAGGATAAATCACATGAAAAAGAAGTCAATTAAAAGAGCGTACAGGAAATATGACAAAAACGAGTGAAATTGAGGCGATGGATGGTTGTGCGATGTGGAGCAGAGTACAAGCAGGGCAAATATAGTTGCGTCCAATAAGATTAAACCAGAGGAGAAAGATGTATAACTACAATACCACCAGAAGCAAGATTAAACCAGAGGAGAAAGATGTATAACTACAATACCACCAGAAGCAAGATTAAACCAGAGGAGAAAGATGTATAACTACAATACCACCAGAAGCAAGATTAAACCAGAGGAGAAAGATGTATAGCTACAATACCACCAGAAGCAAGATTAAACCAAAGGAGAATGATGTATAACTACAATGCCACCAGAAGCAAGATTAAACCAGAGGAGAAAGATGTATAACTACAATACCACCAGAAGCAAGATTAAACCAGAGGAGAAAGATGTATAACTACAATACCACCAGAAGCAAGATTAAACCAGAGGAGAAAGATGTATAACTACAATACCACCAGAAGCAAGATTAAACCAGAGGAGAATGATGTATAACTACAATGCCACCAGAAGCAAGATTAAACCAGAGGAGAAAGATGTATAACTACAATGCCACCAGAAGCAAGATTAAGACAGTCGGAGAAATAAAAGAAGATGTTAAATGTAGACACAGACTATACAATCGACTAATCAGAAAAAGTTGAGAAAGAAAATGGAAAATTACGCAAATAAAAATCAAGAAGAGTAACGATGTTAAAGTTATGAAGAAAGATGAGCTCTGGGTGACATGGAGGGAAATGGTAGTGCCCCAATATGAAGAGGTTAAAAGAGAAGCACATGCAACAGGTAATAAGGTAGATCAGAATAAGATCAAGAAGAATAAGAATAGCATGACCATAAACAGCCAAGAAAAATTGTTTATCGTCACGTGGAGAAGAGGTCGGAATAGACGAAACTGAAAAAGTAGAAAAGTCCAAAGAAAATGAACAGACGCCATTTGTATCATATAAACAAGTCACCTATTTTGTAAGATTGGCGGTTGTGGGAGTTACTACGTCCGAAGAAATATATCTCAAGAGGCAAGAGTATGCCAAATAGCAGAAGATAACAGAAAGAGTTTTGGAGATCATATCTTTGCCGCTTCGATGGGTAGATTAGAAGAATACAGACATAAATGAATGGCTGCCGAAGGTTATAATTATGAAACAGGTTGATCAAGTTGAAATCAAAACAAAATTAGAATACAACATCGTCGATGGTAAAACAGAGGAGGAAACAAAAGTCATGAGAAACAAAGTAGGTACTACCGCCATAAAGATGAGGATTATAAGTGTAGCAGGTACGACAATGATGCTAATAAAGAAACAGACATCAGGAGAGCTGTGTAACATTAGCAGTGAGAGCGATTGACAAATAACTTGAGAAAAACTTGTTCTGATTGAAGTGTGTGACATGTAGAGAATACCGACAATAGAAGAAAGGTAACTAGGTCGTATAAAGGACCGTTACAGAATAAATGATGGTTAGAGAGCATATGTTCATGAGCAATAGAATAATTAGCATAAACATAAGTAGCTATATGATTATATATGGCCTTTAGCGTCTTGACAGACGGTTGGTAGCAAGCAATCATGATAAGTCAGTAGTTTGATAAAATATTGGTGTCGTATGTTGGATACTGTTTTGCTGAACAACTTTTATCGTGACTGAATCTGCCAATATTTGATAGACAGATCCGACCATAGAATGATGAGAGTGTATTTATAGTTCCTGACCTCATCTTCTTTCTCCTGCGCCTTTTGTCTTCCGAAATTGATATCAGCATTGCCTCGAAAGTTATTTTTTTCATGGGAAAGTAAAGCGGCACGATCATGTGCCGAAAGTCTGTAAAAATTAAGGTCGCTAACACCATATTCCCTATACGCCACTTGGCGTGACGGGGCCTCAAGAATTGCTGTGCCATTTTTGATTTTTTTTCTCCAAGTACTACGATTTGCAGCTAGATTTTCCCAGTTTCTTCAAACATCCTAATATCTCAGCACTTGTCTGCCCTTTGGTCTCTTTCCATTTTTAGGTTCGCCAAAAAAATTTGTGTCTGGGAATACGAATGTGTGTCATTCTTCTTACATGACATTGCCACCTTACTCCCCAACACCTAAGTGTTGCCATGATGGATGGGAGTTTGTCTCGTTGTAAGACATTAGAGTTTGTCCTGTCATTTGGTGTTCTTAATCTTTCGAAGGCAACACACGTGAAAGCTGCAGAAGTATAGCAACGACGATGTTACTCGGCACAGATGGAGCGTGTACGAGGAGGAAGGTAAGAGAGGATAACTGATCAAAGGTGAAGGTCAAACACATTAAGTGTGTGTGAGTGTGGGAGATGAAATTGAAGAACATATATAGGGGAGAATAGAAGTATGGGTTGTCAGATAGCGTGAGACTGGCAATAGGGAGATTCTGAGGGAGTGAGGAACCACATATTGTCAAAAGTATATCATTGAAAGATAATGATTGTGAGGCGTGGATAACAAGATGGTGTATTGCCTACGAACTCGTAGAGAATTGAGTGAACAACATATTGTGAGGCGTAGAGTTAAGGAGATTAGAAGAATAAGGAGAGCAGTATGGAGGAATAATTTATGACATTTGATAGGTCATAGAAGCGAAAATATTCTTTGAGTATAAGTATGACAAAGTGACTAGTCAGATATGGGAGACAAGTGATGAGTTGATTGTAAGCCAGCGAGATATCTCAAAAACCATTAACTGAGATGACAAGCCAACAGTAGAATAATATTAGGTAAAGAAATGTCTGTGAACCTGGCGATGCCGAGAGAGATAATAAGGTAAAGAAATGTCTGTGAACCTGGCGATGCCGAGAGAGATAATAAGGTAAAGAAATGTCTGTGAACTTGTCGATGCCGAAAGAGATAATAAGGTAAAGAAATGTCTGTGAACTTGTCGATGCCAAGAGAGATAATAAGGTAAAGAAATGTCTGTGAACTTGTCGATGCCGAGAGAGATAATAAGGTAAAGAAATGTCTGTGAACTTGTCGATGCCGAGAGAGATAATAAGGTAAAGAAATGTCTGTGAACTTGTCGATGCCGAGAGAGATAATAAGTTAAAGAAATGTCTGTGAACCTGGCGATGCCGAGAGAGATAATAAGGTAAAGAAATGTCTGTGAACTTGTCGATGCCGAGAGAGATAATAAGGTAAAAAAATGTCTGTGAAATTGGCGATGCCGAGAGAGATAATAAGGTAAAGAAATGTCTGTGAACTTGTCGATGCCGAGAGAGATAATAAGGTAAAGAAATGTCTGTGAACTTGTCGATGCCGAGAGAGATAATAAGTTAAAGAAATGTCTGTGAACCTGGCGATGCCGAGAGAGATAATAAGATAAAGAAATGTCTGTGAACCTGGCGATGCCGAGAGAGATAATAAGGTAAAGAAATGTCTGTGAACTTGTCGATGCCGAGAGAGATAATAAGGTAAAGAAATGTCTGTGAACTTGTCGATGCCGAGAGAGATAATAAGTTAAAGAAATGTCTGTGAACCTGGCGATGCCGAGAGAGATAATAAGATAAAGAAATGTCTGTGAACCTGGCGATGCCGAGAGAGATAATAAGATAAAAAAATGTTTGTGAACTTGTCGATGCCGAGAGAGATAATAAGATAAAGAAATGTCTGTGAACCTGGCGATGCCGAGAGAGATAATAAGGTAAAGAAATGTCTGTGAACCTGGCGATGCCGAGAGAGATAATAAGGTAAAGAAATGTCTGTGAACTTGTCGATGCCGAGAGAGATAATAAGGTAAAGAAATGTCTGTGAACTTGTCGATGCCGAGAGAGATAATAAGGTAAAGAGATGTCTGTGAACTTGTCGATGCCGAGAGAGATAATAAGGTAAAGAGATGTCTGTGAACTTGTCGATGCCGAGAGAGATAATAAGGTAAAGAAATGTCTGTGAACCTGGCGATGCCGAGAGAGATAATAAGATAAAGAAATGTCTGTGAACTTGTCGATGCCGAGAGAGATAATAAGATAAAGAAATGTCTGTGAACTTGGCGATGCCGAGAGAGATAATAAGGTAAAGAAATGTCTGTGAACTTGTCGATGCCGAGAGAGATAATAAGGTAAAGAAATGTCTGTGAACTTGTCGATGCCGAGAGAGATAATAAGGTAAAGAAATGTCTGTGAACTTGTCGATGCCGAGAGAGATAATAAGATAAAGAAATGTCTGTGAACTTGTCGATGCCGAGAGAGATAATAAGGTAAAGAAATGTCTGTGAACTTGTCGATGCCGAGAGAGATAATAAGATAAAGAAATGTCTGTGAACTTGTCGATGCCGAGAGAGATAATAAGGTAAAGAAATGATTGTGAACTTGTCGATGCCGAGAGAAATAATAAGATAAAGAAATGTCTGTGAACCTGGCGATGCCGAGAGAGATAATAAGGTAAAGAAATGTCTGTGAACTTGTCGATGCCGAGAGAGATAATAAGATAAAGAAATGTCTGTGAACCTGGCGATGCCGAGAGAGATAATAAGGTAAAGAAATGTCTGTGAACTTGTCGATGCCGAGAGAGATAATAAGGTAAAGAAATGTCTGTGAACTTGTCGATGCCAAGAGAGATAATAAGATAAGAAATGTCTGTGAACCTGGCGATGCCGAGAGAGATAATAAGGTAAAGAAATGTCTGTGAACTTGTCGATGCCGAGAGAGATAATAAGGTAAAGAAATGTATGTGAACTTGTCGATGCCGAGAGAGATAATAAGGTAAAGAAATGTCTGTGAACTTGTCGATGCCGAGAGAGATAATAAGATAAAGAAATGTCTGTGAACTTGGCGATGCCGAGAGAGATAATAAGGTAAATAAATGTATGTGAACTTGTCGATGCCTAGAGAGATAATAAGGTAAAGAAATGTCTGTGAACTTGTCGATGCCGAGAGAGATAATAAGGTAAAGAAATGTCTGTGAACTTGTCGATGCCTAGAGAGATAATAAGGTAAAGAAATGTCTGTGAACTTGTCGATGCCGAGAGAGATAATAAGGTAAAGAAATGTCTGTGAACTTGTCGATGCCTAGAGAGATAATAAGGTAAAGAAATGTCTGTGAACTTGTCGATGCCGAGAGAGATAATAAGGTAAATAAATGTATGTGAACTTGTCGATGCCTAGAGAGATAATAAGGTAAAGAAATGTCTGTGAACTTGTCGATGCCGAGAGAGATAATAAGGTAAAGAAATGTCTGTGAACTTGTCGATGCCGAGAGAGATAATAAGGTAAATAAATGTATGTGAACTTGTCGATGCCTAGAGAGATAATAAGGTAAAGAAATGTCTGTGAACTTGGCGATGCCGAGAGAGATAATAAGGTAAAGAAATGTCTGTGAACCTGTCGATGCCGAGAGAGATAATAAGGTAAAGAAATGTCTGTGAACTTGTCGATGCCGAGAGAGATAATAAGGTAAAGAAATGTCTGTGAACTTGTCGATGCCGAGAGAGATAATTAGATAAAGAAATGTCTGTGAACTTGACGATGCCGAGAGAGATAATAAGGTAAAGAAATGTCTGTGAACTTGTCGATGCCGAGAGAGATAATAAGATAAAGAAATGTCTGTGAACCTGGCGATGCCGAGAGAGATAATAAGGTAAAGAAATGTCTGTGAACTTGTCGATGCCGAGAGAGATAATAAGGTAAAGAAATGTCTGTGAACTTGTCGATGCCGAGAGAGATAATAAGATAAAGAAATGTCTGTGAACCTGGCGATGCCGAGAGAGATAATAAGATAAAGAAATGTCTGTGAACTTGTCGATGCCGAGAGAGATAATAAGGTAAAGAAATGTCTGTGAACTTGTCGATGCCGAGAGAGATAATAAGGTAAAGAAATGTATGTGAACTTGTCGATGCCGAGAGAGATAATAATGTAAAGAAATGTCTGTGAACTTGTCGATGCCGAGAGAGATAATAAGGTAAAGAAATGTCTGTGAACTTGTCGATGCCGAGAGAGATAATAAGGTAAAGAAATGTCTGTGAACCTGGCGATGCCGAGAGAGATAATAAGTAAAGAAATGTCTGTGAACTTGTCGATGCCGAGAGAGATAATAAGGTAAAGAAATGTCTGTGAACTTGGCGATGCCGAGAGAGATAATAAGATAAAGAAATGTCTGTGAACTTGTCGATGCCGAGAGAGATAATAAGGTAAAGAAATGTCTGTGAACTTGTCGATGCCGAGAGAGATAATAAGATAAAGAAATGTCTGTGAACTTGTCGATGCCGAGAGAGATAATAAGGTAAAGAAATGTCTGTGAACTTGGCGATGCCGAGAGAGATAATAAGGTAAAGAAATGTCTGTGAATTTGTCGATGCCGAGAGAGATAATAAGGTAAAGAAATGTCTGTGAACTTGTCGATGCCGAGAGAGATAATAAGGTAAAGAAATGTCTGTGAACTTGTCGATGCCGAGAGAGATAATAAGGTAAATAAATGTCTGTAAACTTGTCGATGCCGAGAGAGATAATAAGGTAAAGAAATGTCTGGGAACCTGGCGATGCCGAGAGAGATAATAAGGTAAAGAAATGTCTGTGAACTTGTCGATGCCGAGAGAGATAATAAGGTAAAGAAATGTCTGTGAACTTGTCGATGCCGAGAGAGATAATAAGGTAAAGAAATGTCTGTGAACTTGTCGATGCCGAGAGAGATAATAAGGTAAAGAAATGTCTGTGAACTTGTCGATGCCGAGAGAGATAATAAGGTAAAGAAATGTCTGTGAACTTGTCGATGCCGAGAAGATAATAAGGTAAAAAAATATATGTGAACCTGGCGATGCCGAGAGAGATAATAAGATAAGAAATGTCTGTTAACTTGTCGATGCCGAGAGAGATAATAAGGTAAAGAAATGTCTGTGAACTTGTCGATGCCGAGAGAGATAATAAGGTAAAGAAATGTCTGTGAACTTGGCGATGCCGAGAGAGATAATAAGGTAAAGAAAGTCTGTGAAATTGTCGATGCCGAGAGAGATAATAAGATAAAGAAATGTCTGTGAACCTGGCGATGCCGAGAGAGATAATAAGGTAAAGAAATGTCTGTGAACTTGTCGATGCCGAGAGAGATAATAAGATAAAGAAATGTCTGTGAACTTGTCGATGCCGAGAGAGATGATAAGATAAAGAAATGTCTGTGAACTTGTCGATGCCGAGAGAGATAATAAGATAAAGAAATGTCTGTGAACTTGTCGATGCCGAGAGAGATAATAAGGTAAAGAAATGTCTGTGAACTTGTCGATGCCGAGAGAGATAATAAGGTAAAGAAATGTCTGTGAACTTGTCGATGCCGAGAGAGATAATAAGATAAAGAAATGTCTGTGAACCTGGCGATGCCGAGAGAGATAATACGATAAAGAAATGTCTGTGAACTTGTCGATGCCGAGAGAGATAATAAGGTAAAGAAATGTCTGTGAACTTGGCGATGCCGAGAGAGATAATAAGGTAAAGAAATGTCTGTGAACTTGTCGATGCCGAGAGAGATAATAAGGTAAAGAAATGTCTGTGAACTTGTCGATGCCGAGAGAGATAATAAGATAAAGAAATGTCTGTGAACTTGTCGATGCCGAGAGAGATAATAAGGTAAAGAAATGTCTGTGAACTTGTCGATGCCGAGAGAGATAATAAGGTAAAGAAATGTCTGTGAACTTGTCGATGCCGAGAGAGATAATAAGGTAAAGAAATGTCTGTGAACTTGTCGATGCCGAGAGAGATAATAAGGTAAAGAAATGTCTGTGAACTTGTCGATGCCGAGAGAGATAATAAGGTAAAGAAATGTCTGTGAACTTGTCGATGCCGAGAGAGATAATAAGATAAAGAAATGTCTGTGAACTTGGCGATGCCGAGAGAGATAATAAGGTAAAGAAATGTCTGTGAACTTGTCGATGCCGAGAGAGATAATAAGGTAAAGAAATGTCTGTGAACTTGTCGATGCCGAGAGAGATAATAAGGTAAAGAAATATATGTGAACATGGCGATGCCGAGAGAGATAATAAGATAAAGAAATGTCTGTGAACTTGTCGATGCCGAGAGAGATAATAAGGTAAAGAAATGTCTGTGAACTTGTCGATGCCGAGAGAGATAATAAGGTAAAGAAATGATTGTGAACTTGTCGATGCCGAGAGAAATAATAAGATAAAGAAATGTCTGTGAACTTGTCGATGCCGAGAGAGATAATAAGGTAAAGAAATGTCTGTGAACTTGTCGATGCCGAGAGAGATAATAAGGTAAAGAAATGTCTGTGAACTTGTCGATGCCAAGAGAGATAATAAGATAAGAAATGTCTGTGAACCTGGCGATGCCGAGAGAGATAATAAGGTAAAGAAATGTCTGTGAACTTGTCGATGCCGAGAGAGATAATAAGGTAAAGAAATGTCTGTGATCTTGTCGATGCCGAAAGAGATAATAAGGTAAAGAAATGTCTGTGAACTTGTCGATGCCGAGAGAGATAATAAGATAAAGAAATGTCTGTGAACTTGGCGATGCCGAGAGAGATAATAAGGTAAATAAATGTATGTGAACTTGTCGATTCCTAGAGAGATAATAAGGTAAAGAAATGTCTGTGAACTTGTCGATGCCGAGAGAGATAATAAGGTAAAGAAATGTCTGTGAACTTGTCGATGCCGAGAGAGATAATAAGGTAAAGAAATGTCTGTGAACTTGTCGATGCCGAGAGAGATAATAAGTTAAAGAAATGTCTGTGAACCTGGCGATGCCGAGAGAGATAATAAGATAAAGAAATGTCTGTGAACCTGGCGATGCCGAGAGAGATAATAAGATAAAGAAATGTCTGTGAACTTGTCGATGCCGAGAGAGATAATAAGGTAAAGAAATGTCTGTGAACTTGTCGATGCCGAGAGAGATAATAAGGTAAAGAAATGTCTGTCAACCTGTCGATGCCGAGAGAGATAATAAGATAAAGAAATGTCTGTGAACTTGTCGATGCCGAGAGAGATAATAAGGTAAAGAAATGTCTGTGAACTTGTCGATGCCGAGAGAGATAATAAGATAAAGAAATGTCTGTGAACCTGGCGATGCCGAGAGAGATAATAAGGTAAAGAAATGTCTGTGAACTTGTCGATGCCGAGAGAGATAATAAGGTAAAGAAATGTCTGTGAACTTGTCGATGCCGAGAGAGATAATAAGATAAAGAAATGTCTGGGAACCTGGCGATGCCGAGAGAGATAATAAGATAAAGAAATGTCTGTGAACTTGTCGATGCCGAGAGAGATAATAAGGTAAAGAAATGTCTGTGAACTTGTCGATGCCGAGAGAGATAATAAGGTAAAGAAATGTCTGTGAACTTGTCGATGCCGAGAGAGATAATAAGGTAAAGAAATGTCTGTGAACTTGTCGATGCCGAGAGAGATAATAAGGTAAAGAAATGTCTGTGAACTTGTCGATGCCGAGAGAGATAATAAGGTAAAGAAATGTCTGTGAACCTGGCGATGCCGAGAGAGATAATAAGGTAAAGAAATGTCTGTGAAATTGTTGATGCCGAGAGAGATAATAAGGTAAAGAAATGTCTGTGAATTTGGCGATGCCGAGAGAGATAATAAGATAAAGAAATGTCTGTAACTTGTCGATGCCGAGAGAGATAATAAGGTAAAGAAATGTCTGTGAACTTGTCGATGCCGAGAGAGATAATAAGATAAAGAAATGTCTGTGAACTTGTCGATGCCGAGAGAGATAATAAGGTAAAGAAATGTCTGTGAACTTGGCGATGCCGAGAGAGATAATAAGGTAAAGAAATGTCTGTGAACTTGTCGATGCCGAGAGAGATAATAAGGTAAAGAAATGTCTGTGAACTTGTCGATGCCGAGAGAGATAATAAGGTAAAGAAATGTCTGTGAACTTGTCGATGCCGAGAGAGATAATAAGGTAAAGAAATGTCTGTGAACTTGTCGATGCCGAGAGAGATAATAAGGTAAAGAAATGTCTGGGAACCTGGCGATGCCGAGAGAGATAATAAGGTAAAGAAATGTCTGTAAACTTGTCGATGCCGAGAGAGATAATAAGATAAAGAAATGTATGTGAACTTGTCGATGCCGAGAGAGATAATAAGGTAAAGAAATGTCTGTGAACTTGTCGATGCCGAGAGAGATAATAAGGTAAATAAATGTATGTGAACTTGTCGATGCCGAGAGAGATAATAAGGTAAAGAAATGTCTGTGAACTTGTCGATGCCGAGAGAGATAATAAGGTAAAAAAATATATGTGAACCTGGCGGTTCCGAGAGAGATAATAAGATAAGAAATGTCTGTGAACTTGTCGATGCCGAGAGAGATAATAAGGTAAAGAAATGTCTGTGAACTTGTCGATGCCGAGAGAGATAATAAGATGAAGAAATATCTGTGAACCTGGCGATGCCGAGAGAGATAATAAGGTAAAGAAATGTCTGTGAACTTGGCGATGCCGAGAGAGATAATAAGGTAAAGAAATGTCTGTGAACTTGTCGATGCCGAGAGAGATAATAAGATGAAGAAATATCTGTGAACCTGGCGATGCCGAGAGAGATAATAAGGTAAAGAAATGTCTGTGAACTTGTCGATGCCGAGAAAGATAATAAAGTAAAGAAATGTCTGTGAACTTGTCGATGCCGAGAGAGATAATAAGATAAAGAAATGTCTGTGAACCTGGCGATGCCGAGAGAGATAATAAGATAAAGAAATGTCTGGGAACCTGGCGATGCCGAGAGAGATAATAAGGTAAAGAAATGTATGTGAACTTGTCGATGCCGAGAGAGATAATAAGGTAAAGAAATGTCTGTGAACTTGTCGATGCCGAGAGAGATAATAAGGTAAAGAAATGTCTGTGAACTTGTCGATGCCGAGAGAGATAATAAGGTAAAGAAATGTCTGTGAACCTGGCGATGCCGAGAGAGATAATACGATAAAGAAATGTCTGTGAACTTGTCGATGCCGAGAGAGATAATAAGGTAAAGAGATGTCTGTGAACTTGTCGATGCCGAGAGAGATAATAAGATAAAGAAATGTCTGTGAACTTGTCGATGCCGAGAGAGATAATAAGATAAAGAAATGTCTGTGAACTTGTCGATGCCGAGAGAGATAATAAGGTAAAGAAATGTCTGTGAACTTGTCGATGCCGAGAGAGATAATAAGGTAAAGAAATGTCTGTGAACTTGTCGATGCCGAGAGAGATAATAAGATAAAGAAATGTCTGTGAACTTGTCGATGCCGAGAGAGATAATAAGGTAAAGAGATGTCTGTGAACTTGTCGATGCCGAGAGAGATAATAAGGTAAAGAGATGTCTGTGAACTTGTCGATGCCGAGAGAGATAATAAGGTAAAGAGATGTCTGTGAACTTGTCGATGCCGAGAGAGATAATAAGATAAAGAAATGTCTGTGAACTTGTCGATGCCGAGAGAGATAATAAGATAAAGAAATGTCTGTGAACCTGGCGATGCCGAGAGAGATAATACGATAAAGAAATGTCTGTGAACTTGTCGATGCCGAGAGAGATAATAAGGTAAAGAAATGTCTGTGAACTTGTCGATGCCGAGAGAGATAATAAGGTAAAGAAATGTCTGTGAACTTGTCGATGCCGAGAGAGATAATAAGGTAAAGAAATGTCTGTGAACTTGTCGATGCCGAGAGAGATAATAAGGTAAAGAAATGTCTGTGAACTTGTCGATGCCGAGAGAGATAATAAGGTAAAGAAATGTCTGTGAACTTGTCGATGCCGAGAGAGATAATAAGATAAAGAAATGTCTGTGAACTTGTCGATGCCGAGAGAGATAATAAGGTAAAGAAATGTCTGTGAACTTGTCGATGCCGAGAGAGATAATAAGATAAAGAAATGTCTGTGAACTTGTCGATGCCGAGAGAGATAATAAGGTAAAGAAATGTCTGTGAACCTGGCGATGCCGAGAGAGATAATAAGATAAAGAAATGTCTGTGAACTTGTCGATGCCGAGAGAGATAATAAGGTAAAGAAATTTCTGTGAACCTGGCGATGCCGAGAGAGATAATAAGATAAAGAAATGCCTGTGAACTTGTCGATGCCGAGAGAGATAATAAGGTAAAGAAATATGTAAGATGAAGAGATCATCTCCAACATCATGTGCCATACCGGTTGACGTAGGCAATCATGTCATTCCATAATTCTCTATATAAAGTACATCGTATCAGTTCTGTTGTTGCCTATTTTCCGCCCAATGACACAAAGCTATTCAGTACCTTCTCTCTTTGTCGTCCGCGATCTATGTTTCCCTCTATTTTAACAGTTGTAACAAATTATCCCAACTTTCCTATTCTCATTATGTGTCCAAAAATGTTGATTATTTCATCTGATTTTTTCTAGGATCTCCATGTTTGTGTTGCCTTCTTTGAGAATTTCCTCGTTTATCTTTTCAGCTATCCAGGGTACTATCAACATTTTCCTTTGAAATCCCATCTTTGTGAATGGAACAAATAAGTAAACACTAATAAGAAGTAACGATATAAAAGTGGAAGTTTTACAGTAGACACTAGGAGATGTAGCGTACTGAATAAATAAAAAAAGGTATATAGATTTATAATGATTAATGATTGTTGGGTAACATCAATAATTTGTCGTGAAATATTAATTCAAGATTTTAAAGATGTTACTTATATATTGATTAATCAACATATGAAAATAATTGATGTATTAATAAATATATAATGATGTGTCTTTAAAAATAAATTATTATTGTGTATTTAAAATACAACGTTAAATTAGTACATGTTAAGAATACATGAAGATAAATAATAGGATAAATTATTAAATGAGATAATAAAAGCAAAGTAAAAACGTATAAGAAAGATTTAGATGAAAAGTAATGATATGATAATCGGAAGAATTATGAGAGATGGTTATTTATGCTGAAGTCACGTTACCATAAACATACATTGTAAATAGATTACTGATGTAGGGTGTGAATGTGTACATATCCCCAAATGGAAGAGATGATTATGAGGGAATGAGCCCTGTTTTAACTCAGTGGGAGTGTTGTGACGTTATATGGCCATACTTTTCACAACTGTAATAGAGAGATAGGACTCAAATGCGTAGTGATAATCTAGCGATATGATAATTTGACGTCATGAATGATGGAGGAAAATCTTGGGATTGTGTACACAGAAACATATTTTGATGCAGAGATAGTATATAACAAACAGGTAGTAGGACAACTTTCAGTTTGTGGAAATGGATTGGAAGAATAATAAAATTGTGATGACGA